>CAWUFW010002326.1:1800000-2282730 GCA_963921515.1 Calotriton arnoldi | reverse complement strand
TCTACCCGTCGCACCCACCCACCTGAGCACTGCGTCCATACGACTTCACACGACACATGTGTGTCTTCCACAGTAGTGCTACTCATTTGCGTTGACATCCAATACCAGTGGACTACATGGTCATGTCACGACTGCCGTGTACTTCACATACTCTCATCCTCTCTCATTCGTACTTGTGAAATGAGTCAGCGGAGACAGTTCTGGTTTCAAACATTATATTGAGTCTTCTGTCCTCTGTGATGCAGTATAGTGGACACTACTGGCAGCGGAATACATATTGAGGATATACTGAGCATGATTACAAATGGGATAGGGTGTGGGGTTACATCTGCTTGGCCAAGGCTGTGCTAATGTACATTTACGTATAGCTGCGGAGCTGCGGACTTTGACACAGACGGTATACATGTAGCCTACCAGACCGCTCGGCATCATGGGCACAGTCCATCTCAGTTCCATGTGACAGGTTTGCTGCGGTTGTTCCTCATGCACGCGTGCATGTGAGATGACATCAGGGCATGTGCTTGCGTGCATGCAGCGGCGTGCCACTTGTTGTTGCACTGTGGTGGTTACTGGACATGTCACAGTCACTGGGGTCGTGTTGTTGTTGTATGCACTTGTCGTCCATGCAAAGGTCCTGGTATGGGATTCCCGGGGCGGGGGTGGGAGGGGTGCAGCACCCACAGACTCCAGGCGACCTATTCATGTCCACTGAGCGGTGTGTGTGTCCATGTGCGCTGGATCCATGTCGTGTCCTGGTTGTTCGTGCAGTTCCGTCCATGTGGGTGCGATGCACAGAGCCCATGCCACTGCCTCCCACGATGCATGCGGTGTTCCTGGATGTGATGGGGAACAGTGTGCATGTCCCGGTCATATCCGATGTCATGGCGATGTCGTTGATGGTGTGGTTACAGTTGCCGGTCGTTTGGTATGGCTGTTGTGGTGGTGACTGGCCAGTCCGTGCGGAAGCTGAGCATGGGTGCGGGGTTGGACTTCATAGGTCACTCGGGGAACCTGCGTTGTGGTCCGACGTATTTACAGGTTGTCAGGTATGCGATGCCGTCCAGCAGGGCTTCCATGTCATTGGTGGTGTACATGTTTGCCAGCCAATGAAGCGGATGGTGGCTGTCAAGGTGTTGTTCGTAGGTTGTTCCTTGGAGGACCATGATGGGGCATGCTGGGTGACATTCGATGTAGCTGTTCTCGATGATCCGTCGTGTGGAGGCACAGTGGTTCCATTTCAGTGCGCGTGCGATGTTGGCCACATACGCCATGCCCCCATAGGCAGAGCAGGCCCTGTCGTGTGCGTCCAGAGGGAGGAGTAGTGGTAGCAGGTCCGCCTTCAGACATGCCGGGTTGGAGAGGCATATCTCGACGGGATGCTGGTAGGGACACCTCCGACAGTAGAAGACGGGCATGACGCAGCTGAACAATGTGATGCGGTAAGTCAGTCGGTAACTTACGTTCAGCAGGGACAGGAGATCGCATCCCAATGTATGTATCGTGCTGGTTTGGTACAGCTTGAGCTCTTCGGCGTAGTTGGGTAGGTGTGTTGCGGTTGCCATTTCGCAGCGGTGCGTTGTGGTGGCGTGCTCCGGCTGTGTGTGCAGTCTGCAATGTGCACACTCCGGGGTTGCTGTGAGCTCTGTGTAGTCGTGGGGAGACAGGACTTGTGTTCTGTTGGCTTGTTTGGAGGACACGGGCCCTCTTCCCACATGCTTCTCAGACAGTTCAAGGTCAGTGCTGTGTGACTCCTTCCAATTAACTTGCATGTGGCCGACATGGGGGAGTGTTTCTTCTTTCTTCCCCGTCCGTTGTGTGCTTCTGTGATATGCGCTATCTGCCGTGTGGTCGGTCTCCTCGGCATGCCTGTGTTGGTCTATTCTTGGACAATGGCTGTATTCACCGGCTTCTGTCGTAGGGCTGTGGTTTCGGTGTTGGAATGGAAGGTCATTCAGTGCTGTCTGCTCTCCCTTGTGTGGGCGGCAGGCTGCCTTTCCGCTCTGCGTTGGGCCTTGTGTGTGGATGTAATTCTTGGGCCACCTGTTGTCGGTCACCGGGCTCTTTGGTGTTCCGTTTCATGTGTCTTGTTCATATGTGCAGGGTGGTATGGGTTTTTCAGTGTGGTACTGGCGTTCCTCTTCCCGAAGGGGCCCTGCTTCTCCTAGTTGGTGTTGCCGCCGCTGTGTGCTTCGCCATGTTTGTTACACTGGGGTGTGTCCTGCTGTTGCGTGACTTCACTGACATGTGTGCGTCGGTTGTGTGGCGTTGGGTGTTGTCCGTGAATTGGGCGTTGGGGACATGTCTGTGGCAGGCCTGTCACGTGTCATGTGCGTTCGGGGTGGGGCTGGTGTGTGTGCTGCTTGGTTGTGTCCCTGTGTCTGTGTGCGACGCATGCATGGCGCTGCGGTTGGCCTCTGCGTTGTGCGCATGTGTGGCGGCGTCATCGGCGCTTTGGGGCCGTGACGGGGTGGTTGGTTCCTAGTCCCAGGTGGTGTGTACACATGTGTTCCGCGATGTTAGGATTTGGCCTGTGTGTCATATGTGGATGCAATGGTGGATGTGTAGTGTGCACGCGCTGGTGGGGGGTTGTCCGCTTTTTCCGCCCTTGCACTGTGTGCGCTGTTTGCGTGCACTTGTTGTGTGTGTGCCTACCTGCGTCTCCGCGGTACGTTGCGTCCTTGGTGGTGCATCAGCAGAAGCATGGGAAGGGCCTGCAGTGCTGGATTCATGCCCGGGGTGCCGCTTCTTCGTTGTCCGTGCTCTGCGTCCGTGTTTCCGCCTCTCTTTCACGTGCGGTGTCTCTTTGCCGTGGGAGCCGTTTGTTTGCGGCATCGTAATTTATGCGCCGGGCGGGACGTGTTTCGTCGGACGGTGTGTGTCAGTTGTGCTGCGCCGCTACGTGTGCGGGCGCACTTTGATGGCGGACGGTGTTGCTGGCTTGCCGGCGGTGTTTGGCCTGCTTTTCGCATCGTAATTGGGCGGGCGTGTGGACTGCTGCGTGCCGGCGGTAACTGGTGCTTTTTGCATCCGCCAGCACGGCGGTTGTGCTTCCGCCCGCCATCGTAATGGGCCCCTTAATACCTCAATTTAAAAAAAATAAGAGAATAAAATAAAAAATAAAGCATATCTTTTTTATTAATTCTTTTATATATTTAGACATTCATACACTATATGATTAATTATAAAATAATATATTCATTATTATACTTCAGTTAAAATTATTACTAAAAATTAAAATAAAATTAATAATCAAGTTGTAATTATTTACTTCATTTAAAAAAAAAAATACTCATTAAAATTTGAAAATAAAGCATATCGATATTATTAATGTTTTAATATATTGTGTATAATGTAATATATTTTATCATTCCTACACTATATGAATAATTATAAAATATTATATGAATTAATTAACTTTACTAAAAAGTATTAGTATATAATACAAATAATAATAATACTCAGGAATTAATTTAGTACTTCATTTAAAAAAAATAATATATATATCTACACATTCCACCACTTTAAGAATATTTTTAAAATAATAAATTAATTTAACTTACCTTATACATAGTAAAGGCATGCGTTCTAATGGTCAATGCGTTGTAATAGCATGCATAGTCAAATCATGCGTTGTAATGCATGATGCGTTGTAATTAACCCTGGGTGCAGTACTACGCTACGCTCACGGAGCATGCGTAGTTTGTGCTACTATGCACTACGCAAATTGCACGTAGCACTGTGCTAATTGACATAGCGTAGCAGCCAAACCATCAACACCTACAAATGCTTTGATAAAGCAATTTTACATGCTAAAAAGCATATAACCAATTCACAAAAATGAACTTTGAGAATGAAAATATCAGGCAATGAGAGAGGTGATGATTTTGGAGTCCCCCCTAACCTAGGGGGAGGACCAAGCAGATGCCTTGAACACAAAGAGCATATCATGCTAAATTGTTTATGTACCTGATCACTGAAACATTGTATATCTTCAGCAGTCGGCAACAATTATTTTAATTTGTTAGATGGTCTTTGTGACCTAGGAGACTGGCAAGAGCTCCAAGCAGTTGATATGAAGGTCCAACTCCATCTGAGACCACCTATCTCCAGTGGAGAATTCACCACATAGCACGCTCAAAACCCGTCGGCTAGTGTCTGACTCTGTTACTATTTCTGGATGGGGTCCAAAAAGTGCTCTGCCATTCCAAGCTTCCATGTTGCTAATCTACCACTCGAGCTCAGCCTTGGCTTCATTGGAGAGTGGAACCAGATCCATATAAGTTAACCCTTTTCTCAGGTGTTCAATCTTGAGCCGCTGTAATGCTCTGAAGTGGAGAGGACCGGGGAATATTGCCTGAATCGAGGAGGATAAAAGACCCACTATCCTTGCAACCAAACATAGAGAAACCGTCTATCTGCTCAGTGCTGACCTCATCTCTTTCTTGATGTCTCTTATATTTGTTTTGGCAACTGTGGTTGTGCCTGCACGGAATCGACCTGGAAGTCTAGGAATTCTAAAGATTGGGTCAAAAGGAGAATCAATTTCTTCTTGTTTGTTATGAATTCCAAGTCCTGCAAGGCTTGAATTGCCCATCTCAAATGTCGAAGTAACAATTCTTGAGTCTGTGCCATGATGATGATGGTGTCTAGATAGATGATCAGACGAGCAACCTTTCTCAAACTCTCCACCACCGGTTTCATTACTTTGGTGAAACACCATAGCACTTACGAGAAACAAAAAGGTAGTGCTAAAAATTCGTACCATTGCTCCCTCCCCATGAATTGTAGGAAACGCCTGTGAGAAGCTTATATGGGAATCATTAGAAAGGCTTCCTTGTGGTCCAATGGGACCATCCAATCATCTTGTTGCAATACGTCTCTCAAAAGATGGATAATTTACATCTTAAAATGTCTGTACATCACCCAATGGTTGAATTACCTCAGGTTTAAAATGAGTGTGTAACCCCATGCTTTTTTCTGAGCCAAGAATATAGTGCTTCAACAACCTCTGAGATGCTGGGAAGAGGGAGCATGAGTCTGTTTGTTTAATAACTATTGTATTTCCATTTGATAAAACATGTTTCTAATTGAGAAAAAGACAGTTCAGCTGGCACTCACCATTGGAAGGGTGTCTGATAGAATTCTAGTCTGAACCCCTGAATAGTCTGTAACCCCCAAGCATTCTGGGTCAACTTTCTCCAATTGTGAGCAGAGAAACTCACTCTATCCCCAAGGGGGCATATTGGCCTCGCTGATATTGTGACCTGAAGCAAAAGAGGTTCTACATCTGGATCCGTCTTGCCAGTTGCCTCATCTGCAGAAGGCCTGTCTTCTCTGGGGGCTTGATATTGCAAATGGTGTGACGAATGTCCCTGGCTTCACCGTGCCTCTCCAAAAAGGTTGGGCTGATGTACTTTTTTGAGTGAGCAGTAAGCATTGTCCAAGGCTGTAAATATGTTGACAAACTTGCCAATATCTGACGAATGCCAAATAGAAGGCTTTCAGCAAAGTGACCCACCTCGGCTGAAGCAAAATCTACTAATTTAGGGTCAATACTCATCAGCAACTATTTTAACCTCTCTGCAGATATAGCACAATGAGCTTTACCTAGTAAGCACTCAGTGCACTGGGATCAACATGCTAAAGTGCTAGGGTAAATGGGGGCTCCCGTTTCCTTGGCCTCCAGAGCCAGCTCTAGGATCTTAGCCAGGGGACCTGTAGCATACAGCAGCTTTGCTTGGCAACCTCACGAAGCTCAATCTTTACTAAGGGTAGGAGAAGTTGGTAGAGTACCAGTACGGGGAATTCTGCCGAGCCGTAACTCCATTTCATCTCATCCCAATTAATAAAACAGAAACCTCCCATACCTTTGATGAAACAAGTAACTCTATCTTTACATGCTAAAATGCATATAGTCATCTCACAAGAGTGAAAATGAAAATATAGTAAGCACTGAGAGAAGTGATGATTTTGGGATCCTCCCTAAAATAGGGAGAGAACCAAGCAGATGCCTTGAACACAAAGAGCACATCATGCTGAACGATTCAGTGGTGGTTCCATCCTCCTAGGACCACCCCAAGCACAGTTATGGGCAAAAATACAATCCCAACCAAAGGCCCTGCAAAGCATTATGGGACGAGATTCTAGAGTGAAGTGAATATTATAGTATCCAATATCAAAACATTCCTCAAGCTAGTGGCTCTCCCAGCTCAGCTGAGAGCTAATACTATAATATTCACTGCACTCTAGAATCTCACCCCATAATGCTTTGCTGGGCCTTTGGTTGGGATTGTATTTTTGCCCATAACTTTGCTTGGGGTGGTCCTAGGAGGATGGGACCACCACCGAATCGTTCAGCATGATATGATCTTTGTGTTCAAGGCATCTGCTTGGTCCTCCCCCTAGGTTATGGGGGACCCCAAAAGCATCACCTCTCTCATTGCCTGATATTTTTCAAAGCTCACTTTTGCGAATTGGTTATATGCTTTTTTAGCATGTAAAGGTAAAGTTGTTTTATCAAAGGGTTATGGGTGCAGTAGCTAACTCTGTTACATGGTGGAGTCGGAGTTGAATGAATTCCGTGTTTTCAATGTAATGCATAGTTAGGAAATCTCCGCAACTTCCGCTAGCAGAGTGGAGTGGAGTTCATTGCCCACAGTTAATCTTTGCCCTTCTTCGGGTCCCTTAAAAGCATACTGGGGTCTATATCAGGGGTGCCGACAACCCTGCCATGTAAGTCCGGTCTGGGACATTGTTCTGTAAACCTTTTGCACTCTGTTTTATTGAAATTCTTTTGTAGCCCAGTCTGTAAGTTGTTTTTTTTTGTGGGCTTTTTATATAGTGCGATCTAGACCTGAAGGTATCAGAGTGCTTTACATGAGCACTAGTTGCATTACAGACGGACACATTCATTCTTGTTAGGCACAGGGAGATTAAGGGGCCGATTCCGATCTCGGCCGGTAGGGCTCCGAATCGGATTCGGCTTTACCGGATCCGATTCGGAGCCCTGTTTCCCGACCGAACCGTACGCGGGTCCGGCCGAGCGAGTACGATGCGAAATCGCCGACCGACTCGTCCGGGCGTCCCGACCGCTTCGACCGACTTGCTCCCGGCTCGAACCGCTCCGACCGACTCGCTCGGACTCGACTCGCACCGCGCAATGGAGACGTTTCCCGGCCGGGTAAGTACGATGCGCGCCGCGAGCAGTCCGACCGAGCCGCGCACTCCGGCTCGTAAGAGCAGTCGGAGCAGTACTTCGGGGGTCCGTGTCGGACCCCCTGCATGCGTAGCCGCGCGAGTCGCACACAGGGGGACCCATGGGTCCCCCTACCTGTGCGAGTACGGCGCGAATCGCTTCGCCGCGTACCCGCTGTAGGGGGCGCCCTTGTCCGACTCCGCACCCATTGAGTCAATGGGAGCCCGCGTATGCGTTGTACGACCGGCTCCCATTGACATCAATGGGAGTCTGACCGACTCGAGTCCGATAACATACGGACGCATCGTACTCGTTCGGTCGGACTGCACGGGTCCGATTCGGTCGGAAATCTCTCCGGGTCCGGCTCGGTCGGAGAAATTTCCGGCCCGAATCGGAATCGACCCCTAAGTGATTTTCCCACAATCACAGGATGTTGAGCGTCCTTGCCGAGACTCGAACCCGGTTCCCCAGCTTTGAGGTCGACCGCCCTAGCCATTAGGCCACATCCTCTCTCCCAGGTATTCAGACACTGCTGGGACTGGAGCCCAGTTAGAAGACATCAGGTGGATGATGTCTTTAGGATCAAAGGAAAGCAGGTTAGAAGCAAGAGGACTACGTATTTAGTTAGGTCACTTGGTCTCTTGCGTTTGTGTGTGCTGGGACATCGTTATCAGAATGGTCTGAGTCTGTAATTCATGTCTGTGGTCGGATCAGACTGATCAGAGGCTTTGTTTGGATTGTTAGGGGCCATACATTAGTTATGGTCACCCATGAAGTTTTGAAATAATCTTGTCAGACTTTCAGCATGAGGCCAGGATTTTGACTTGGCCTTAGCCTTTTTTTTTTTTTTTTTTACTTAAGTCAGTCCAGAGTTAGAACCAGAGGATTGGTCGCACCCTTGTCATTTGGGATATTGCTGAAGCTGCTTCGTGATGGTTTTTAGAGTGACAGCTAAGGCTCATATTCACCTGAAGCAAAGGATTCCCACTTTGCTATCCTGGGTCTTCAATATATTGCAGGCAGCCAAGCGATCCCGAGGTGTAATATGGGGGAGCGACCCCAAATATAGTATAACTACAAGTGAGTGACTGGGGTTAATAAGGTAAAGCTCCTCAGAAGGAGCTGTAATCAATAATTATTGCATTTCATCCGACTCTGCAGGAGAGGATATCAGCAGGGAGCATGATTTCTACTCCAATCACAGTCTCTTGGCCCCTCCATTTAGTCCAGGCTGGGGTAGGAGGCCTGTCTCCACTGCATTATGAACTACGTGACCACCGAACACTTCCCTAACAGTCTGTGTTCATGGAAAAATAAAACAGCCCCAGTTGAGCTAGGAGTGCAGCCTCAGTCACTTCAATGCCGGGCCCCAGGGCCAGACTGGGAACCCAAAGCAGCCCTGGCAATTTTAATGGACCAGCCCCCCTGCTGCTTTTGTTACTGGGGGCCAATGTAGCAGCACCGCTGCAAAACCGGCCCCCACCGCTGCAAAATCGTCCCCCACCATTCCTGCTCGAAGCCGGCATAAGGATTGTGACGCAGTCAAGTCGTAGGAGTGGCGCAGTGAAATCTATAAGATTTCACTGCGCCACTTCTACAAGGCCTTTTTATGGGGGAACTCCCACCCTGCATATATTATATCTGACGCAAGTATAATGTAGCGCAGGCCTTTACAAAGTGACGCAGGCCTTCATAAATAAGGCCTGAGTATCTAAAAGAACAGCTGAAACCATTTCCACATATTCAAATGAAATAAATTAACAATGTATAGATGTAATCCTCCAGAAAAAGGGATAAAGGTTTAAAACATCACCTCTTCTTGCCTTAGAGGTTTTCCACCTCTTATATGAGGTGCTGTGAAAACCTTAGTAAATAATTGAAAATCATCTTATTTGCACTGATCAAATCCTAAAAAAGTTGTGACATAACAAATATTTTGTACATCTTATCACTAGCCCTTAATAGCTCACTTCGTGTTTTCAGAGGATGCAGGGTACTTCATTCATATTATTTCTGACAAGGACAACTGATAACATAAACCACAAAAATCGTTAAGGCAATTCAACTAAGTGCTGGTAAAGCCAACTAGTCTAGAATTATTGTGCCAATGCAGGCAAACACAGGCATTCAAAATGCTTTTTAAATGTATTAGGACATTAAAGCACTTTTAACATTCTTGAAGGAAATGCAACTTAATTTAAGACATTTTCTCCTGTGAAAACTGTGATTGGATATTATAACATTCTGATTCAAACAGTTTGCTATTAGTCAACAGGAAAAGATTATTCTGAAATGGGCAGCATCCTACAATGTGTTATGTGTCCTCGGATCAACAAGACACAAAACCTACGGTACTCACTTACCATATCACTGAGCTCATAGTGAAAGTATTTTACCAGCTAAACGGCTCATAGCTAATCCATATTTCGAGAAGTATGCCACATACTGGCCCTGCCTTCTGCAATTTGGTCTTCTCATTAGATTTTAAACCATCAAAATATTCACTGTCTCCAGGTTGCTAGATGTAGAAAGTCGTTGGACCATTGCCAATAAGTTAACTAGCTAGGGAGCCTGGATAAAAATCCTAGTTATGTTTCTATGATATTGAAAAGAAAACAGGACTTTAATGAAGGCTTTCCTGCCATTCCTTATTTATTTCACTTAGAAACAAAAGCAGGACTATCTTGAATGCTCCTTTGCTATCTGACCATGTGAAGTGACAGTTGTACAATGAGGGGGCCTTAATTATTGTCCTCTGTTTGTTACTATGTGAAATTGCGTTCACAAGGGAATGAAACCATTATTAAAATCTTACTTTTGTTTCTGTAACAAAGAAACAGAATAAGGAATATATCAGCAGCGTCTTTGATCTTCACTTCACATAGAACCAAAAGCAGAACTATGATGAAGGTTCTCTTGCTATCAGACCAAGTGAAATGAATGTAGGTTAGCAAGGGAGTCTTAATTGTAGTCCTCTAACCGTTTTTATATTTAAAAAAAGTTGGATAGGAAGGGAGACTTTGTTATAATCATAATTCTGATTCTGTGACATAAAAACGAATGCAGGACTATAATGAAGGTTTACTTGCCATAGAGATATAAAAAAAGAAATACTCAACTCTGTCACATAAGAGAAAAGCTTCCAAGTGCTAAAATAAATAAATAAATACTCTGCATTGCTGGAAGCTCAGATAAAAATATTAGCCGCCGCAGTCAGTGGAGCAAAGCTACTGGGAGCTTAAGAAATAGAAAAAGTTGCTATCCTGCATGATTTAGGGTGGCCACTTTGGGATATTTGGCTAGCACAACACATACTATTTTGAAATATCGTATTAGGCACTAGGATCTCTGGAAGGATGGAATACTAATATAAAATAGAAATGTGAACTTCTCATTACTGAGTCCAGTATCTTCATATGCAGTAACTCAAGGAAGTGCTAAACCTTGGCATAGATTGGTAAATACTATTATAAAAGCAGTGGCTCCTCAGAATGAAGAAGTGTTGCCCTCATTCCTGGGGCTTTAGTAATACTGTTCAAAGTTCTTGAAAGATTTTGCTAATGAATAAAATGTTTGAAATTATTCATGAAAAACTGGTGAAAAGAGAAGCAGCTAGAGCTTGTCGAGAAGGAAAACTTGGTCTGAATCAACTGGAACATGACAGAGAATATATGTTAGAGTTTTGATCACATACAAGGCTGGCTGTGGAGTTTCAGTACATACAAGCAGGTGATAGTAGGATCGTCTAGCATATTTCTCCAGGTCTTCCACATGATAGTCCTCCTTGGGAGTCCCAGTGATTAGTCACATTATCCCGGCCTCACTATACATGGTTCATCAGGATCATGGAAACATGGCAGCAATATGCCAGCTAGCAAATCAAACACCAGCAAAAAAATGCTTACATCGGTCAAAAGAGTTGACGACTGTGTCATAGTGAAAAACTCCTGGAGTATATTTTCGGTTGCCCATTGTAATCAACCCATTCACAGTCACTGAACTGAATGGGACATTAGTCAAAATGAAGCAAGGAAAGCAGATTATGTGCCAGAATGTCTCATTTGAACAGGAATTGAGTAACAAAGGTGTCATACATTCTTCTCACGGACAGGTGGACTCGAAAGAGAAACTTCCATTGGAAGATAATCTCTGATGCCTTAGAGGCAGTGTCTGGCTTGGTCATGATTTACAGAGGTGACACTGGAGGACTGTGTGCCCTTTTTGTACACAGAGACCTTGGGCCAAGGCACCTTTCCTATGGAGGGTTTCTCTTGGTCCCACCTCCCCTGCAGGAGGAGCCAATAAGCAAGAAGGGCATCTAGACTTTGACTTCAGTATCAGTACAGGCCATGTTAATATCATGTTATCCATGAGGCACTTGCTAGCAGTGAAAGATCCAAGCATATCAATTTTACTCCAAGACAACAGAATAATACCCTTGACCTTGCCAGGTAGGTCGCTCCCCCACCACACAGCTCCGCCTGTGCTGTCTGCCCGCTGCTCCTGTAGGTAAGATCGCCCTCCGCTTGTGGCCCCGGTGCCAGTTTTGTCTGCTTGTCTCCCCTTTTCCTTTCTGTGCCCCTCGCTGCCCCACTGTTGTTGTGCCCGTGATTTACCTGCTCTCCCCCCCGTTTTTCCTTCTGTGCCCCTCGCTGCCCCACTGTTGTTGTGCCCGTGATTTACCTGCTCTCCCCCCGTTTTTCCTTCTGTGCCCCTCGCTGCCCCACTGTTGTTGTGCCCGTGATTTACCTGCTCTCCCCCCGTTTTTCCTTCTGTGCCCCTCGCTGCCCCACTGTTGTTGTGCCCGTGATTTACCTGCTCTCCCCCCGTTTTTCCTTCTGTGCCCCTCGCTGCCCCACTGTTGTTGTGCCCGTGATTTACCTGCTCTCCCCCCGTTTTTCCTTCTGTGCCCCTCGCTGCCCCACTGTTGTTGTGCCCGTGATTTACCTGCTCTCCCCCCGTTTTTCCTTCTGTGCCCCTCGCTGCCCCACTGTTGTTGTGCCCGTGATTTACCTGCTCTCCCCCCGTTTTTCCTTCTGTGCCCCTCGCTGCCCCACTGTTGTTGTGCCCGTGATTTGCCTGCTCTCCCCCCGTTTTTCCTTCTGTGCCCCTCGCTGCCCCACGGTTGTTGTGCCCGTGATTTACCTGCTCTCCCCCCGTTTTTCCTTCTGTGCCCCTCGCTGCCCCACTGTTGTTGTGCCCGTGATTTACCTGCTCTCCCCCCCGTTTTTCCTTCTGTGCCCCTCGCTGCCCCACTGTTGTTGTGCCCGTGATTTACCTGCTCTCCCCCCGTTTTTCCTTCTGTGCCCCTCGCTGCCTATCGCCATTCCCGCCGCTGCGTCCCCTGCGGCCCCGCCCCCCTGACTGCCCATTCGCTGCCCCTGCCTCCCGCCTCCCAGCTGCTCCTCCCTCCCACCTCCCCATAAATGGCGGCCGCTGCACGGCCGCGCAGCGGACGTGCGCAGCGGGCGCGCCACTGGCGCGCCGAAGGCGCGCCTAAGGCAAGCCCGTCTGCGCCCGTCCGCGACTGGACCGCGCCCAGCGCCAGAACCCCTGGATCCCACCGATGCAACACCACTCGACGGACCTACGACGCCGCCACACTCACCGCACTCAATGCCGGCCGGAACCCTGCCTGCTACCGAGCCTCACCGAGACGCACCCACGGACCCTTCACCTGCCAAACCTGCCGATTCACCTGCCCCCTGACGTGCACCACCTCCGCCAAGTCGAGCAACAGCAGCAACCACCTGAAATGCATCCTGCTGAACACCCGCTCCGTCCACAGGCACGCCGTGGAACTCTGGGACCTGCTCGACGCAACAGCACCGGACATCGCCTTCCTCACCGAAACCTGGATGAACGCCTCCTCAGCGCCTGACATCGCCATAGCCATCCCGGATGGATACAAGATCACCCGGAAGGACCGCGTCAACCAGACGGGAGGAGGCATCGCCATCGTACACAAGAACACCATCCGCATCTCGACTAACTCCGACGAGACCTTCACCGCCGCCGAACACCTACACTTCCAGATACACACGGACCCCAAGACCACCCTCCGAGGCACCCTCATCTACAGACCCCCGGGACCACGCACACTATTCAGCGAAGACATCGCAGACTTCATCAGCCCGCACGCCATGCCCTCCGCCGACTACATCCTCCTAGGGGACCTCAACTTCCACCTGGAGAACAACAACGACAGAAACACCACCGCCCTGCTGGACAACCTCGCCAACCTCGGACTCAAGCAACTGGTGAACACGCCCACCCACTACGCCGGCCACACGCTTGACCCCGTCTTCTCGTCCAGCAAGCACATCTCCTTCAGCCACGCCACCGGACTCCACTGGACCGACCACAGCTGCGTCCACTTCAGCTTCAGAAAGACTGCGACCCACCACCACCCGCAACAGGCTCCCCACCGGAGCTGGAGCAAGATCACCGCCGAGCAGCTCACCGCCTCCCTCAGCCAGAACACACCCACCGACACAACGGACCCAAACGAAGCAGCCAGCAACCTCGCCAAGTGGCTGACCGCCTGCGCCGACGACCTCGCACCACTAAAAAACCCTCCCAGCAGACCCGGAAGCAAGAAAACCCCTTGGTTCACCAACGAACTCAAGGAATCCAAGAAGAACTGCCGCACTCTCGAGAAAACCTGGCGACTCGACCAGACCACAGACAACAGGACCGCCCTCAAGCACGCCACCCGCAAACACCACCAGCTGATCCGTGCCACCAAGAAGTCGGCACTCAAAGAACGACTGGACAACAACGCCCATGACAGCAAGGAACTTTTCAGCATCGTCAAAGAGTTCTCCAACCCCAGCGCCGGAAACAACGACATCACCCCCTCGCAAGACCTCTGCAACTCACTCTCCGCGTTCTTCCACCGCAAGATCACCGACATACACAACAGCTTCGACGCACAAACAACGCACCCTACCGCCAAACCAATGCCCGCCACCACCACCCTCTGCAACTGGACCCCGATCAACACCGAAGACACCACCCGCACGATGAACTCCATCCACTCCGGATCACCAACCGACCCCTGCCCACACCACGTCTTCAACAAAGCCGACGCCACCATCGCACCCCATCTCCGGGACATCATCAACTCCTCCTTCCACACCGCCACCTTCCCGGAGAGCTGGAAGCACGCCCGAGCTTACCGCCCTCCTGAAGAAACCAACGGCGGACCCCACCGACCTCAAGAACTACCGCCCCATCTCGCTCCTTCCGTTTCCGGCCAAAGTCATCGAGAAGACCGTCAACAGACAGCTTGCCGCCTTCCTCGAGACGAATGGATCCCTCGACCCCTCGCAGTCCGGGTTTCGGGCCAACCACAGCACCGAGACCGCCCTTATCGCAGCCACCGACGACATCAGAACCCTAACCGACAACGGGGAAACAGCTGCCCTCATCCTCCTGGACCTCTCCCGCGGCGTTCGACACCGTCTGCCACCGCACCCTAGTGAAGCGCCTCAGCAACATCGGAATCCGAGAGAAAGCACTGGAATGGATCATCTCGTTCCTCGCCGGAAGAACCCAGAGAGTCCGCCTCTCCCCGTTCAGATCCGAAGCCACCGAAGTCATCTGCGGCGTTCCACAAGGATCCTCACTCAGCCCGACCCTCTTCAACGTCTACATGAGCCCCCTCGCAGCCATCGCACGCCGACACAACCTCAACATCATCTCCTACGCCGACGACACCCAGCTGATCCTCTCCCTCACCAACGACCCCACCACCGCCAGAGCCAACCTGCACGACGGGATGAGAGACGTCGCCGACTGGATGAGGAATAGCCGCCTTAAACTGAACTCAGACAAGACGGAAGTCCTCATCCTGGGCTCATCACCCTCCGCCTGGGACGACTCCTGGTGGCCCCCGGCCCTGGGCACCGCACCCAAGCCAACGGACCACGCACGCAACCTGGGCTTCATCCTGGACTCCTCCCTATCGATGACCAAACAAGTCAACGCCGTCTCATCTTCATGCTTCAACACCCTGCGCATGCTCCGCAAGATCTTCCAGATGGATCCCCACTGAAACCAGGAAGACCGTCACCCAGGCACTCGTCACCAGCCGACTGGACTATGGGAACACCCTCTACGCCGGAACCACAGCCAAACTTCAAAAGAGACTCCAGCGCATCCAGAACGCCTCCGCACGACTCATCCTGGACATCCCCCGACACAGCCACATCACCGTACACCTGAAAGACCTGCACTGGCTCCCCGTCAGCAAGAGAATCACGTTCAGACTCCTCACCCACGCACACAAGGCCCTCCACGACCTGGGCCCAAAGTACCTCAACGACCGCATGTCCTTCTACACGCCCACACGCCAGCTACGATCAACCAGCCACGCCCTCGCCACCGTACCACGCATCCGCAGAACCACCGCCGGAGGAAGATCCTTCTCCTACCTGGCGGCCAAGACCTGGAACTCCTCCCCACTCACCTTCGGCGAACCCAGGACCATCTCGCCTTCAGGAAGCAGCTCAAGACCTGGCTGTTCGAGCAGTAACTTACCCCCTCCCCCAGCGCCTTGAGACCCTCCCGGGTGAGTAGCGCGCTCTATAAATGCCGTGATTGATTGATTGATTGATTACTATAAGGTCAAGCTTCGAGGAGAAAAACCTTTGGGAGGCTCTCTGCAGCAAGACTCTGGCCTGGTAGGAAGATAAGGGCCGCCCATGCTTTATTCATCATCTTGAACTGAAGAGACTTCAAAGAGTCTACACCACCAAATAGGAAACTCTGAAGAGAAACTCAAAATTGAGTAGAAAGTCCTCTGACCGTAAACTTGTAGATGATCTCTTCCACTTGGGTCTCCTATTCCACAATATTGCATAAAAGCATACAGTTTTTTGCTCTGTTTTTCCTAAATGTAACTGCCATTTTCAATTGAGTTCCATATTAGTAGTCTGTTTTTGACACAACACTCTGTGCCTGGTCACATCACACAGTTGCACAAACATGTAAACCAAACTAAAAGTGACAACAAATTACCACAGTCTCTGCTGAAATACAATAAGCTTCCTCTGGAGTCAAAAAAATTAATCGTATGGTGCTTCATTTCATTGTATTTGTTCCATGTCAGAAATGTATGATTGTTGCCCTGTCTTTAAAGGGTACCAGTGATAAGAAATGAAATGGTTCTATTTGCCTAGTCCCGCATCACTTTCAGCAGGGGCGTAGCTTGGTCAGTAAGATTGGGGGGGTGAATTTCAGATTTTCTAACAGTAATGCTGGCGTATAATGTTAAAATACATTATTCGACAAGAAGGGCACATGAAAGTAGATAAGGGGGCAATGGAAAGGGAGACAAATGCAGATTCGCAGGGGTGCTAACTGTGAGAAAACACAATATTTTGTAAAATAACCAACATTTTTGAAGAACTTCAAAGCAGAGAAGGAAAGAGAGTATGCACCTTTTTGTCTGTGTTTATGTAACAATTTCTGGTGAAATCCCACAGACACTTAACCGTCCCTGACTGAAAGCACCTTAACCCAACTTCCGGAAAATACATTTATTAGAGGGGTGTAACACCCCAAACACCCCCTTTGATGCTACGCCCCTGACTTTCAGTCACCAACAATAAGCATTCTAGAATGTTACTTTGTTCGATGACCTCTGCTTGGGTTTTGAGACCTATTGTGATATAATTCACTGAATGATCATATTAAATAAATTCACTTACACTGGAAGACCCCTTTAAATAAATGTAAATAATTTCATTCTTTGTGCATGCAGTGTGGGTTTGTTTAGAGATTAACTTTGACTTTGTGTTTCTGGGAGACAAGTTAACATACATTGTTTTTCAACACTTTTGTTTTCAGCAAGAAGGAGTGAATATCAACGAGATCCTCTCCTTGTCGCTCATAGAGCTGACTGCACAGCTAAAGGATGGTTCAATCTCCCCAGAGAGTGCCCTTTGCGCCTACATGTGGAAGGTAAAACAAACAAAATATTGTTGTTGCATCAAGGGTTGTGATCATGTTCAGTGCTTCAGTAACTCCAGTATCAACACCAAGGGAACACAAGGATCCTGTCTACTATTAAGAGTCATGATGCATCAAAATGTATATGGCAACTTTACTGGGGTTAAACAAAGCATGAATTGACTCTATTCGAAAATCGTCTGTATGTTCTCCTTCTGGGTCACACATTCACCTCCTTGGCTTAATCATTGGCAGAGCAGAGCCTCGTCTACAGTGTGTCTGAAATAGCAGACAGAGATTACAGGACACACATAGAATATGACGTTAGTTTCTCTTGACTACCCCACACATCTCAACTGCCTAAGAACCCCCCTTCGGAAATGATCTCCTTCATGCTGCTCCAGAAGAGGGGATTCGGGCCCTTTTCTCTTACCCTCTGGGCTGATCTTTTTAAGGAGCTTGAGGCATAAAAGTGTTAGGTATCAGTTCAAGATCACAATCACAGTGCAACCCATTTGGCCACATAGTAATGCTCTGAGTTGGAAATCAGGTTGAGTATAGACGTATTGCAAATTCAAAGCCAACATAAAATAAATCAATCTCAGGAACATCACATAACAATACAACATTTTCAAAGGACTTCCAGCTCTATGAACAAAGTTAATTCTCAATAACAATTAACTGATGAGAATCTCAGTTGCAATGGGACAGATCAGTAAAAATACGCATGAGGAAGAGATTGAAAATTCTGATCTTCCTGTCTATAATCCATTTAGGTCTCTAATTCCTACACTAAAAAATACTAAACTAAATCCCATACAGTTCCATATAGTAAAGAAAGGTGTCAGCGTGAAAACTTCAGTAGACGTTTTCTAAAGTAAAGTGTCACATAGCATGTAGCCGTACAACGAGATAAAGCATAGAACGCAAAGGTCTAAACCACTGCTATCTTAAAGAGTCTCAGAAGAAATCTGCTCCGTGTTAGAGTGTGTTCCTGAATCTACTCTGAAATCTGCTGCTGAATCAGGTCTGAATCTGATGCTGAGGCATAGACTAACACCTAGTTATACCCCAGAAACCCTCCTAAATCAGGACCAAGGTCCGAATTAACTCTTCTTCATGCATGAGTGCTTGAGTAGAGCCTTGGTGATTGGAGGAGTGGATTGGTAATGCCTGGGTGATTTTGTAAGTGCATGGGTATTGCTTGGGTGATTGCATGAGTGCAGAGGTAATGTATGGGTGATTGGAGGAGTGCAAGAGTAGTGCTTGGGTGATTGGAGGAGTGCATGGGTAGTGCCTGAGTGATTGAAGAAGTGCATGGATAGTGCTTGTGTGATTCCATGATTGCAAGGGTAGTGCCTAGGTGATTGGAGTAGTGCGTGGTGATTTTATAAGTGCATGGGTAGTGGCAGGGTAATTGGAGGAGTGCATGGGTAGTGTCTAGGTTATTGGAGGAGTGCATGGGTAGTGCATGGGTGATTGGATGAGTGCATGGGTAGTGCCTGGGTAATCGCATGAGTGCATGAGTAGAGCCTGGGTGATTGGAGGAGTGGATTGGTAATTCCTGGGTGATTTTGTAAGTGCATGGGTATTGCTTGGGTGATTTTGTAAGTGCTTGGGTGATTGCATGAATGCCACTGAAGTGCCTGAGTACAGGTATGAGTGTATTGGTAGTATCTGAGTGATTGATTGAGTGCAAGGGTAGTGCCTGGGTACATGGAAGAGTGCATAAGTAGTGCCTGAGCACATGTAGGACTGCATGGGTAGTTCCTAGGTGATTAGAGGAGTGCATGAGTAGTACATGGATGATTGCATGAGTGCAGGAGTAGTGCCTGAATGATGGAAAGACTGCATGGGTAGTGCTTGGGTGATTGCATGAGTGCATGGGTAATGTTTGGGTTATTGAAGAAGTGTATGGATAATGCTTGGGTGCATGGAAGAGTGTATGAGTAGTGCCTGAGTGCATGGAGAAGTGCATTAGTAGTGCCTGTGTGATTGCATGACTGCATAGGTAGTGACTGGATGATTTTATAAATGCACAAATACTGACTGAGTGATTGAAGGAGTGCATGAGTAATGCATGGGTGATTGTATGAGTGCAGGGGCAATGTCAGGGTCATTGGAGGAGTGCATGTGTAATGCCAAAGTGATTGCATGAGTGCAGGGGTAATGTCTGTGCTATTACAGGAGTGCATAGCTAATACCTAAGTGATTGCATGAGTGCAGGAGTAATGTCTGGAGGATTAGAGGAATGAACGAGTTAATACCTGAGGAATTGCATGAGTGCAGGGGTAATGTCTTGCTGATTGCAAGAGTGTAAGGGTACGGCCTAGGTGTTTGTAGGAGTGCATAGGTAGTGCCTGAGTGATTTTAAAACTTAAAGGGTTGTGGCTGAGTGAATTCAGAAGTACACGAGTAGTACCTGGGTGATTGGAGGACTGTATAAATAGAGCTTGGTTGATTTTATAAGTGTATGTGTACTGCCTGAATGAATACACCATTGTATAGATAATGCCTGGATGATTGAAAGAGTGCAAAGGTAGTGTCTTGGTGATTGCATGAGTGCAGGGATAATGCTTAGGGGATTACAGAAGTGTATAAGTATAACCTGGGACATTGTAAGAGTGTACAGGTAATGTTTAGCTGATTGCATAAGTTTTAGGCCTTGGCGGTAAATTCCGTTCCGCTCGCGGAATTTGCGGAATTTCGCGTTCCGCGGAGAACGCGGAATTACCAAATATTCCGCGATCCGCAACTTCGCAGAATTTTTTGCTTGTTCGCGCTTTCAAAATGCGTGTTTGCGAGATAGTTCTCCTCGAGCACGCAAACAGCGTTCGCGAACAGGAAAAAAGCATCGCAAACTTTTGCGTGCTCGCGGAGATTTTTTACCGTTTCGCGGAGCTTTGCGTAGCGCGACTACGCAAATTCCGCCCACCCCTAATAGATTTGCGGATAGTGCCAGGGTGATTGGAAGAGTATATAGGTAGTGTCTGGGTGATATTATAACTGTGTGGATGCAGGCTAGGTGATTTGAGAAATGCATGGATAGTGCATGGGTGATGGCAGGAGCGGGGAATAGTGCCAAACTGTATAGATCAGTGCATGGGTAGTGGTTGATAAAATAGATGAGTGCAATAAAAGTAACTGTAAACATTACTTCATATTGTTATACTTATTACATTGTTGCATCTTACCTTCTTTATTAAACAAGATGCAAAACTCAGTGAGATTACTTTACAGTAGTTTTGTTGTAAACTGAATTGAAAGTCTTTTCAAGCTTTAGTATTACTTTCTGTAAAAAAGAAGCAGAAAAATAGTTATTGCATATAATATTATAGTTTTAAGAATACAACATAATTTTGCATTTACATAACATATTCAGTTTCCCATTTTTGCTGTTCTCAGATTCTACTGAATTTCACCATACACAGTGATTTCAATGTAGATCATCATATAACAGCGGGGAAAAAAATACAATCAATGAGATTGTAAAAACAAAAAAACAAATCTGTGCTGAAAATAGTTCAAGTTCAACTATCTGTTTACCTATCTACAGTTTTTTAAATTGCATTCTTCAACTACAATAAATCATTTATTTCTCTGAAGTACATTTCTGAAATATACATTCTCATTTACATCACGTATAATATAAAAATTGAATATATAAACTATTTCTTTCAAACACAATTTTGCAAATGCAATAACAATTAAAAAAAACAATAATCCAAAAAGTAATTCTTCACATCTTCCCAATAGGCCGAATAATGTTTTCAAATCAATTTGCAATTAAAAATATCCAAAATATTTTACGAATTACCAGATTCATATCTGATTTTTTTTATGCCAAAGTTTTGAAAACATTATTCGGCCTATTGGGAAGATGTAAACACAAATATTTACATCTGTAACCTGCAAATATTTATTATTCACACATGCTGTGCTTGTGGACATTTTGTACTGTCCCATGATTGCCAAGGACGGCCACAATGTGACGTGCTCATGAGAAGAAATTGGCAATGAGGGTGTTCCTACGGGCTATTCCTGCCGCAGCTGCAGTGGCATGTGGGACACCTGCCCCATCGTCCTCATCATCGTCCGGTACTTCTGGCACTTGTATCCATGGGGCATTGGTGCGTACACAGATGTTGTGCAACACACAACATGCAACGATCATCTTGCACACGATGTCTGGGCTGTACAGGAGCCTTCCAACTGTGACGTCCAGGCACCTGAAACGTGACTTCAACACGCCAAATGTGCGTTCCACGATGCCCCTGGTACGTATGTGGGCCGCATTGTACTGCATCTGGGCGGGTGTGTTCGGGTCTCGGAGGGGTGTCATCATCCAAGGGCAGAGTGCATATCCTTGATCACCTGTGACAGTGCAGAGAGAAAAGAGTCAATACTTGGTTCGGCATGATGTGTTGGCAGGCCCACTAGTCCAGTGATGCCTGTGCTGGCTGTGTGTGGGGTGTGTGTAAGCCAGCCCTCAGGGAGTAGCTGGTGCTGGCAACAACTTCAACAGTCATCAGGCACTCAGGAATGCAATGTTCGAACAGCAAGGGAGCATGACTTGAGTTGCACAGAGTTAGTGGCCCTGGATGCACAGCGGCTGACACGGGCCTACCACCACGGGACGCTGACTTGCGGGAGACTGGGATAGGGTCATGAGGGCAGAGCAGGGTCTCGTATGTATCCAAGGTGGTTTTCGCGGAGTGTCTCGGGGGACAGTGGGAGGTGTACCCCCAGGGCATGAGGCAGAGGGCACATACCAGCTGTGTCCGGCAACATGGCAGATATGAATGCCACAGACTCATGCCAAACACCAAGTCAATACCTGCTGATGACAACCCCCAGGTTACAGGCTCAGACACCAACAATGTTCTGCCGGAGGCTGACGGTGACTCATGGCGCACAGGGTTAGTGGCACCAGGTCAGTCCTTGCGAGTGGTTGACCTCCTCCGTGACGGTGATCCGTGTTTCCACCGGACTGAAACGCATCTGTCTCTCACTCCTCTCCCTGCGTTCACTGGCATGAACTCTGCCATTGATTAATGAAGACTCAGTTCTAGATGTGGGACATACTGGACTGCAGTGTGGGCCGGCTGCAGTGATGGGGTATGTCAACGAATGAAAACTCCTGGGGGCCTGTGTCACGGAGGACAGCGATGGTCTGAGGAGGCTGCCAAGGTCGCGGGCAAGGGTCTTGGAGTTAGCACCGGCATGTGGTGGGCCCTCTTTGACACATGACGGTGTCGGCAGGTGAGCAGTGCGGCCTTGGAGCGCTGGGGCAGGCAAGCCGGGTCTGGGTATCAGCGGCCTGGGGTGCAGCAGGCGCACAGGCTCGCAGGCCCCGCTGCTCACGGCGTCGGCCTCGTGGCGGTCTGAGAGGCGCTGCCCTGGCAGTGACGTGGCTATTCCAGGAGAGCACCACACTCAGTGCAACAGTGTTTTCATCCACACCCCTGCGCAAGCCTGGCATAAGCCGGGCCAACCCACTACGCTCACGCACACAGGGGGGACGCAGCAAGCGACATTTCCGTGATCTAACCCACAGCCTGGGGTGACATGGTTGCGTCCACTGTTCACTACTCTCCAGACACCAGCAGTTAATGTCTGCATGGACATATCTGTGGTTTGCATACCCAGGTCTGTCCAGCACATTCACGCCACACTTGTCGTTGTGTACATTCCCATTCATGGGTCACTTGCATCCTTCGCACATGCCTGCTTTCCGCCTCTCCACACGTTCAGCTGTTGTGTGGCTGTGGTGCCATGATATAGCTGTATTGTGTGCAGGGGAAGCCCAGGATCACCATGGAGTTGTGTTGTCGTGTCTGGTAGGTGGGCATGTTGATTGACATGTTGTATGTGGTTTGGTCACGTGTGCATTCCCACAGTTGTGCGTTGTGTGATGGTGGCTTTGAGGTGTGTGGTGGGTTGATTTGGTACTTACCAACGAGCAGTCCAGTTCCATAGATGCCATCCTGGAAGCGCTGGTTGATGAAGGACTGTCGGAAGATGTAGGAATCGTGCACACTGCCTGGGTAGTTTGCAATGACATTGGTGAACATTCCCCGGTGGTCCACTATTGCCTGCACATTGATGGAATGTGTGTGCTTTCTGTTGCGGTAGATGTGTGCAGTGTCCGCAGGGGGCACAAGTGGGACATGTGTGCAGTCAATGGCCCCCAACACGTGTGGGAATCTAGCAATGGCATAGAAGCCTTGCTTGGTCTCCAGCTGCTCCTGCGCAGTGTGGGGGAATTGAAGGTACTGGGGTATGAAGCTGATGATGGCATCCAGGACAGGTGTGAGGAACTTTGATAATGCTGGCTGTGAGACTCCTCCGACTCTGGGCGTTGTTGGTTGGAAGGTACCAGAGGCCAACGTGTGCAGCACAGCCAGCAGCTTTGTCTGCGGAGGGATGTTGGTTGTCCGCTGTGTTGGAACCGTCAGCCTGTGGCCGATGTGGGTCATGATGCGGAGGATGGTTGTCCTTTTGAGCCTGTAGTGGGCAATGACTTCCTTGGGCGTTAGGTCTGTGAGACTGGTGCGTTTTCGGTAGGTCCGCCGTCTTACTCTGTGATGCCTCTGTGGTGGTCCGGGGGGGGTTCCGGTCCGGGTCCTGGGGGTGGTGGCGGTCCTGGGGATGGTGGCAGTCCTGGGGGTGGTGGCGGTCCTGGGGGTGGTGGCGGTGGGTGTTGTGGCCCTGTTGGGGCTCCAAGCTGCATGATGAGTAGTTCCATGGCGTCAGTTGTTCTTCGGCTGTGGCTGTGTGCGGGACTCCGTTGCCTACTGCAGGTAGTCGTCCTGCTTAACACCAGCAAGAGGCAGGTGTTAAATAGCTGCTGCTACCGCAGCTTATCACGTGCTTTTGACTCGCATCGCAGATCTGGCAGTTCGTTGTGAAAGTGGTGTAGTGGTGTTTTCGTGTGTTTTTGCACGGGAACACCTACTCTGCATCTCATTAGGGTTAGTTGGTGGTGTCACCCGTGGGGATAAAATTTGCGGCAGTTATCGCGGGAATACTGGCGATGTCTGCAGTTTGCACCCGCTTGTGAATGGGGCGTTAAATCTATCTCCACTTTTGATGCGTTAAGGTGGCGATAACTCGGCGATAAGTCCTTGTGAATATGCCCCCTAGACTTACCCAAATAATTCCTCTTGACTTTGAATATAAACTTGCAGAGGTCAACTGATCCGAACATTCGTAGGATCCAATTTCTCGATGGGATAGCATCTTCAAACTAAAGCTGTACAATTTGTTACTAAGAGTCCTCTCTTGTGAAATTTCTTCCCACATTTCTTTCAACTCCGTCTTTTCAGATTTGGTTATATATGACGTAACATAGCGAGCAACAGCAATCGAATTATCTGCAACATACTGGATATCCATATTTGCATTCAACATTGTCAAAATCACTGGATTGTAGTCATTAATATACTTTGAATCTTCAGTTCTTTTTATGTTGTAAGTATTCTTCGGAGATTTTCGAGTTATAGTATGCCTTACTGCTGACATGAAACTGTTGACTCTTCCTTTGAAATTACTGGACGTGGGAATCCAAAACGACATTTTGTATAAAATCTTCCCGTTGACAGCATTTCCCACATCGGTGACCTTGAAACCTTAAAACTTGCTGCCTCAAGTTGTTTTCTCCTCCTTCTTTTGGAATGGCACAGGTAACATATTTTTCAATGAAGGACAAAACACTTTCATCACTATCAGTTCCAAATGTTGGTGTTTCCTTTATCCATAATAACATGTGTATATGAGGTGCACCTCTGGCTTGGTACTCCTTTCTCCAAAAGAAATCAATAACTTCTCCAAGCCGTGGATAATTTTTATTGCAGATAAAAGACATCATAGCTTGAAACCTATGATTAAAATATCTGCACACATTTACAGGATCCAAGGAACACAGTTCTCCAGCTGTCTTCAATTCAATATTTTTTACATTTGAATTTGCTTGTTATAGAAATTCAAGTAAGTCGTCCCATGCCTATTCAGCACAGCTAAGCGTAACAAACCATGTAGGGGTTCCTAAGTTCCTTAACATACATTTATGTTCTCCATGACAATGATAACAATACTCATTAGTACCACGTTGACACGCCATCAAATTAATTAACTGAGATTCTAAAAGATCGTCTCTTTGTTGAACTTTGTCCAAAAATTCCTTTGCAGAAAGATGTGTAAGATGAACTCCTGTTTTTAATATATGGTTCACTGCATATGAAAGTCCAGACAAGTCACTTTCAAACAGAAGATGAAATAAATATGGAATACACTGTCAAAATCTTGGATCTTCTGAGTACAATCTTGTTGTACGATATTCTGAACCTGGAATCTGTACTGGTCGTTCATCATATCGTCCACCTCTTCCAGTGGGGAAGAGCTGTGGAAAACAACGAGCTTCCAAACTTTTTTCTCAAACACTCATGGGAATTCCCTTCGCTTTCTTAATTTGGAACAATTCAATAGTATTTCCTATCACTTCTTTTGAATGTAGAGGATGTTTACTATAATGTTCATAAATTTCTTCACTCCTTGAGTTATCCACTTTTTCTATTTGTCCAGTTGAAATTTCTCTTTCATCTTCTAAAGCTATTTCTTGTACTTCCACATATACAATTTTATAATAAATATTGTTTTGCACAAGATATAATGTAGCCTTTTGAAGTTTGGTGACATCTACTAACTCTTGCCATATTTTCCGACTCTTTGTTGGTACACCATTAACTAGAATAACTACAGGTTCACTTTCCTCTCTGTCTACACCAACAGTTTCAATATTTTTATTAATATCTAAAGGTAAATACACAACCCTTCCTTTTAAACCTCTTTGTAAATCTGTTGGAGGCAGCTTACCTGTTTTAGGCTCCATACGAACTATAGCCTGAAACGGGTGCACAGATTGAATAAGAATGGACTCATATGTATTTAAATCTACCAGTTCCGGAGGAATAGCTATCAACTTTAGGTTGTTATGTACAGCTCTAGCTGGCATTTTGTTCTCTTCTAATTTGCTGTAAAAATCTTTACAAATACGTTGATCACTACCCAACTCAAAACGACCTTCCACCAACAAAAGCACCAAATTGCTCCCACTTATCATTATTTTCCTTTTCACTTTTTAAATACACATCAACATTCCTAGTTTGACTTCTATAGTGAGTACGTTGACAACAAATACAAACATAGGGGCCTATTATGATGGCGGGCGGATTGCCACCGCCCGACCGACGGTGGCGATCCGCCCGCCATAACTCACCGCCCGACGGCCATTTACCCCCCGCCATATTAGCATGGTGGGGGTACCGCGGCGGACGTAAAGACCGTCCGCCGCTTTTCTGCTGGCAGGCAATCGTCACGATTGCCTGCCGGGCGGAAAAGGCCCACAATATGGTGGCGGTGCCTTGCAGGCACCGCCATCCATATTATGATGGGTGCGTGGGGCATGCCTTTCCATGGCGGAGACTCCGCCATGGAAAGGCAGGCAGAGAATGACTTTGGGGGCCTGTTGCGGGCCCCCGGGGGGTGGTGGGGTGGATGGCTGCACTTGGCCCCTTCATTGGCATGCACAAGGTGGCAGGCACCGCGCGGTGTCTGTCACGTTGTGCATGCCAGTGCACAACATGCATATTTTACATTGCAGCGGGTGCTGCTTACAGCACCACCCGCCGCAATGTAAAAGGTGTGGGATGCGACCGCCAGGGTGGCGGTCGCATCTTAATTGGCATAGCAGGACTGCCGCACCTCTGGCGGTCGGTCCCGTTTACCGTTACGGTGGAGGGCGGACAAAGTCCACCCGCCATCGTAATGGGGCCCATAGTTTGGTTTTTCACAAGAAACTACCTTAAACTTTGTAATTTCTTCTGCAAACTTCACAGTAGTAGTTTCTTCCAACTCTTCTTCAACACCTACACTTATTAAACTCTCACTTTCTCTACACTCCTCTTCAGGACCAAAGAAACGAAACTCTATATCATCAGAAACTTTTTTTACATCCAACACTGAACCATGCAAAAGAGCTGAGTTTATTTCACTTAAAGATAATGCAGGACTTTTCACATAGTACAGTCTTTCTTACTAACTTCCGCATTTCAGAGTGATGTAATGCTAACATTCTTAAATGATGAAAAGTACTTCGACACACTTTTCTAGAAAGACAAGCCAGGGAACGAATGACGCTGCAAGCCACTATATTTTCTCACTTTACAAGGATCTAGTCCTTGCAACATCATAGGGGCCGATTCCGATCTCGGCCGGTAGTGCTCCGAATTGGATTCGGATCTACCGGATCCGATTCGGAGCCCTGTTTCCCGACCGAATCTTACGCGGGTCCGGCCGAGCGAGTACGATGCAAGCTCCCGCGAAATCGCCGACCGACTCGTACGCGGCTTCAACACGCTCCGACCGACTCGCACGGACACGACTCGCACCGCGCTATGGAGACGTTTCCCGGCCGGGTAAGTACAATGCGCGCCGCGAGCAGTCCGACCGACTCGCGCCGTCCGGCTCGAAAAAGCTGTCGGAGCCGGACTTTGGGGTCCGCGTCGGACCCCCTGTACGCGTAGGCACGCGAGTCGCACACGAGGGGGACCCGCGGGTCCCCCTACCTGTGCATGTACGCCGCGATGCGCATGGACGTGTACCCGCTGTAGGGGGCGCCCTTGTTCGCCTCGCACCCATTGAGTCAATGGGAGCCCGCGTACGCGTTGTACGACCGGCTCCCATTGACTTCAATGGGAGTCCGACCGAATCAAGTCCGATAGCATGCGAATGCATCGTACTCGTCCGGTCGGACTGCTAGGGTCCGATTCGGTTGGAATTCTCTCCGGGTCCGGCTCGGTCGGAGAGATTTCCGGCCGGAATCGGAATCGGCCCCTTAATGTTCTGTTTAACACTTTTTTTACCAAAATCTCGTAAGAAATTTCGTAATATATCAATAGATTCCTGTCGTATACTACTACAATCCCACTTATACACAGGAGCTTGTGTACGTCTCCCTTGAACTTCTTCAGCTATTACTTCTTCCACATTTCTAGGAACCATCTTTTCTTTTTCAATTGCACAACCGTTTTTCACCTCGTAACAACGACCCCTGGTATCAACTGCATGAACCAATGTACTTTGTTGAAAATAGCTTTCTTCATTAAAAAAAGTTTCCGTACTAGAAGTATGCTTCCATTCACGAGAAAAGATTTTGCAAAAGTTAGTTCTATTAACCAGTCTTTTCTTTTACTTTTCTCCTTCATAAAGTGCATTATTTTATTCAATATTTTCATTCTCTTCAATACTAATATAAACAATTTTCTTTTCAATTCAAAAGCTTTTTCACCTACACTTTCAATCTGTTGTTTCTTCTTGTAAAATGCTGATTTTCTTTTATATTTTTTGCAAACTTTCAATAAATTTTGTAGGGGCATATTATCAAGGATGTGCGATAATTATCGCAAAGCGCACTTAGCGCTTATTTTTTTATCGCCGGCTATCGCTTGATTACATAGCGGAGATAACGCGTTATTATCAACGCTTATCTCCAAGGCGATAGAAAATCCAGCGATAGCGGCGAAACCCAGCAATAGCGCGCGAAATCCAGCGATAAATTCCACGCGCTAATGAAAAGCTTGCTAATAGGCAGGTGAGGACTTAACCTCACAATCCACCTCCCATAGACTAGAATGGTTAAGTCAAGTTTTAAAGAGGTGTAAGATTCCAGCGATAATCGCGGTTAGCGCGAATAATTTTTTCGCTTCGCGGGCCTTGCTAATAGGGGGAAGTTGTGTTTGCGACTGTTTTCAGTCGCTTTTAGTTGGGAACGCCTACTTTGCATGTCATTAGCGATAATTATCGCTGACATGCAAAGCGGCCAGAAAACGGCCGCTTTTGCCATAAAGCTGTCGCTAACAGCTGTTAGCGACAGCTTGCTAATAGGGCGATACAAATATCACCGCTTTAGCGGCAAAAAGTGCTGCTAAAGTGGCGATACTGCCCTTGATAATATGCCCCGTAGTACTCTACTTTTATACATTCTCTTTCTAATTTCTTTATATTGTTTCATCCTTATTTCAACTTGGATAGTTTTCCTATACCCTGATTTCCATTAATTTCTCCGTTATTCTTTTCCTTCTGATTGCTTGTAGTACTTTTTTTCTCTTTTCCCCATTTTCAAAATCGATTACTTTTTTAAAACACTTTTAACACATTCTTTTGTTCTCTTACCAGAAGACTTTTTCTTCAACATCACATGTTGTACTTCATCTACTTTCTGCTTTTCTCTATCATTTAAATAGTTCTGTTTCCTTTGTTCTCTTTTCTTTTGAAATTTTCTTGTCATACTGAATATTTCTTAACAAATATGAAGAATATCTAAAAAAAAACAGTTTATTATCTTTCTAAAAAATATTTAATATGAATAAAATAATTATATACAAATATTGTCATCTATAAATAAAGAAATACATTGAGTAATGCCTAGTTGAATAGATAAGAACAGTAGGACTTGGATGATTCTACAACTGCAACGGTGGTACGTAACGACTGCCTGGATGATTGCATAACTAAAGGGGTAATATCTGGAAGATTACTGCAGTACATAGCAAATCAGTGGGTGATTTTATAACTGCATGAGTGCTGCTTGGGTGATTGCAGGAGTACTAAGGGAATGTCTGAGTGATTGGAAGAGTGCAAAGGTAGTGCCTGAGTAATTTTATAAGTACATGACTACTGGCTGAGTGATTACATAAGTACAAGGGTAATACCTGCTTTATTGAAGGAGTACAAGGGTAGTACTGAGATAACGCCTGACTGAATAAATGAGTGCAAAAGTAGTGCCTGGGTGATCTCATAGCACTGTTAGAGCCTGAGTGATTATATAAGTGCATGAGTAGTGGCTACATAATTACATGAGTGCATAGCTACTGCCTGGGTGATTGCATGAGTGCAGGGGAAATGTCTGGATGATTGCATCAGTGCATATGTACTTATATAATCAGTCAGGCACTAAAATGGTAGTACTAGGGTGTTTTATAAGTGCATGAGTGTGGGGCCTAGCCAAATATAAAACAGCAGACTATTACGTGACTTAACCATAAGTCTCTCTATATCATTAAAAGCATGCATACATATGTCCCTACCTATTCAAATCACCATCATATCTAAAAGAAATATGTATACAATATTTCTGAAATATAGTGAAACCTAGAACCTGAGACATGAAATAGATCTGCCTGAGTGATTGCAAAACACCATGGGTAGTACTTTGGTGATTGTATAACTCCAAAGGTACTCGCTGGGTAATTGCAGGAGAAGATGGATAGTGACTGGCTAGTTACATTAGTGCACACATAAAAGTTCAGTGCATGGATAAGTATATAAATAGCACCTGAAAGCATAGATGACTCACTAAGAAGTGCCTAGGTGAATAGATGAGTTCAACAGTAGGGCCTGGGTGATTCTATGACTGCAAGGGTAGTTCCTGGGTTATTACATGAGTGCATATGTAGAGACTGCATGAATCTATAACTGTAGGTGTAGTACATAACTAGTGCCTATGTGATTGCATGATTGCAGGGGTAATATCTGGGGGATTAGTGGAGTACATAAGAAGTGAGTGGGTGATTTTATAAGTCCATGAGTACTGCCTGGGTGATTACAGAAGTACTAAGGTACTGCCTGAGTGATTACAGGAGTGCAAAGGTAGTGCCTCAGTGTTTTTATAAGCGCATGAGTATTGCCTGAGTGATTACATAAGTACAAGAGTAGTGCTTCCGTGATTCAGAGAGTGCAAGGATAGTGCCTGGGTGACTGAAGCACTGTATAGCTAATACATTGGTGATTGCATGAGTACAGAGGTAATGTCTGGGGGATTAAAGGAGTACATAGCTAACGCCTGGGTGACTGCATGACTATAGGAGTAATATCTGGTGATTTACATGACTACATAGAAAGTGACTGAGTGATTTTATAAGTGCATTGGTATTTCTTGGATGATTTCAAGACTACTGAGGTAACGCCTGAGTGAATAAATGAGTGCAAAAGTGGTGCCTGGGTGATCTCATAACACCATGACTACTGTATGATTGAGTACATAAGTACAAGGCTAGTGCCTCTGTGATTCAAAGAGTAGAACATTAGTGCCTGAGTGATTATATAAGTGCATGAGTAGTGGCTACATGATTCAAAGAGTGCATGGGTAATACCTTGGTGATTGCATGAGTACATAGCTACTGCCTGGGTGATTGCATGAGTGCAGGGGTAACCCCTGGGTGATTGCATCAGTGCATATATACTGCCTGGATCATTGGAAGACTGCATGGGTAGTAGTAGTAGGGTGTTTTAGAACTACATGACTGTTGGGCCTAGCCAAGTATAAAACAGCAGACTATTACATGACTCAACCATAAGTCTCTACATATCGTTAAAAGCATGCATACATATGTCTCTACCTTTTCAAATCACCATTATACCTAAAAAAATATGTATACAATATTTCTGAAATATAGTCAAACCTAGAAACTGAGACATGTAATAGATATGCCTGAGTGATTTCAAAACACCATGGATAGTACTTGGGTGATTGTATGACTCCAAAGGTACTCGCTGGGTAATTGCAGGAGAAGATGGATAGTGACTGGCTAATTACATGAGTGCACAGATAAAACTTCAGTGCAAGGATAAGTGTTCAAATAGCACCTGAAGGCATAGATGACTCACTAAGAACTGCCTAGGTGAATAGATGAGTTCAACAGTAGGGCCTGGATGATTCTATGACTTCAAGGGTAGTGCCTGGGTTATTACATGAGCACATACATAGAGACTGCATGAATAAATAACTGTAGGGGTAGTACATAACTAGTGCCTAGGTGATTCCATGATTGCAGGGATAATATCTGGGGGATTACTGCAGTACATAGAAAGTGAGTGGGTGCTTTTATAAGTCCATCAGTGCTGCCTGGGTGATTACAGAAGTACTAAGGTACTGTAGTGTGGATTATGTGGCCTCATTGTCGACATTGCTAAGTTAGCTTAGGCCTAGCTGCCATGATGCCTTTTTTGCACACGTTACTTTGTGACTTTGTTTTTACAGACTCTGCTTCTGCCTATGTTCATGAGAACTGTCTACATTTCTGCCTTTCACGTTTTCTGCTGTTCTCTGTGGTTTTCGTCTGCACACGATGTACAAGGTCGAAAAACAACGTCCCTTGTTATTCTGTTCTGGTCAGCCCCACGCACTTAGACATAACACGAAGCACAGCTGCACTGCTGAAATTCGAGTGCTTTTAATATTGCAAGCTACCTGTCAGAGGGACTTGGAGAAAAACCTTTCCAGGGAGAAGAGCTGTGCTTGTCCGATGATGTAAACCTTGCATCTAGTTCTTAAGGTATGGGGGTCCCCCTGACAAAGCCCAGAGGTCTTCTATTTTTATAATAAACAAGTTACTAGCACGGGGAGGGTGGCAAGGCATTATAGTCCTTTATCCACTGTCTTTATAAAATGCTGTCCCCATTTGTATTCTATGGAATTGTAACGATGCTTATTATTTTGTCTTCATGCATTATGCTGCTAGTACTGGCACGTGTACTGTGTCTTAGAGCACGTTAGTTGAAATAAACATTTTAAACTATACTGTGTCTCTTAATACGCACGTTGTGGACAAGTATGAGTGAGTAATGAAAGAGTGTTCTTGCTCCCGCGATTCCTGAAAGAGTCCGTGTTCTGGGATGTCTAATCATTGGTAGCTTCGCTGTAGTACGGAGAACGAATGAGACGCTATAGCTAGTCGGATTGGGATTTTGGGCACTAAGGTGGATGGTTGGTACACCACCATACACCGAGGTCCTGTTTTCCTGTGCATAGTTCTCTATATGTGCAGAATCCCCGCAACAGTACTGCCTGAGTGATTACAGAAGTGCAAAGGTAGTGCCTCGGTGTTTTTATAAGTGCATTAGTATTGCCTGAGTGATTACATAAGTACAAGAGTACTGCCTCCATGATTGAGAGAGCGCAAGGATAGTGCCTCGGTAATTGAAGCACTGTATAGCTAATGCATTCGTGATTGCATGAATACAGAAGTAACCACTGGGGGATTAAAGGAATACATAGGTAACACTAGGGTGACTGCATAAGTACAAGAGTAATATCTGTTGATTTTTATGACTACATACAAAGTGACTGAGTGATTTTATAACTGCATGGGTACTTCTTGGGTGATTTCAGGACTACTGAGGTAACTCCTGACTGAATAAATGAATGCAAAAGTAGTGCCTGGGTGATCTAATAACACCATGACTACTGTATGAGTGATTACATAAATACAAGGCTAGTGCCTCTGTGATTGAAAGAGTAGAACATTACTGCCTGAGTTATTATATAAGTGCATGAGTAGTGGCTACATGATTCAAAGAGTGCATGGGTAATACCTTGGTGATTGCACGAGTACATAGCTACTGCCTGGGTGATTGCATGAGTGCAGGGGTAATGCCTGGGTGATTGCATCAGTGTATATGTACTGCCTGGATCATTGGAAGACTGCTTGGGTAGTACTAGGGTGTTTTATAACTGCATGAGTATTGGGCCTAGCCAAATATAAAACAGCAGACTATTATATGACTCAACCATAAGTCTCTCCATATCGTTAAAAGCATGCATATGTCTCTGCCTTTCCAAATCATCATCATATCTAAAAGAAATATATATACAATATTTCTGAAATATAGTGAAACCTAAAAACTGAGACATGTAATAGATCTGCCTGAGTGATTCCAAAACACCATGGGTAGTACTTTGGTGATTGTATAACTCCAAAGGTACTCGCTGGGTAATTGCAGGAGAAGATGGATAGTGACTGGCTAATTACATTAGTGCACACATAAAAGTTCAGTGCATGGATAAGTATATAAATAGCACCTGAAGGCATAGATGACTCACTAAGAAGTGTCTAGGTGAATAGATAAGTGCAACAGTAGGGCCTGGATGATTCTATGACTGCAAGGGTAGTGCCTGGGTTATTACATGAGTGCATACGGCATACGTAGAGACTGCATGAATCTATAACTGTAGGGGTAGTACATAACTAGTGCCTAGGTGATTGTATGATTGCAGGGGTAATATCTGGGGGATTAGTGGAGAACATAAGAAGTGAGTGGGTGATTTTATAAGTCAATGAGTACTGCCTGGGTGATTACAGAGTGCAAAGGTAGTGCCTCAGAGATTTTAGAAGCGCATGAGTATTGCCTAAGTGATTACATAAGTAAAAGAGTAGTGCTTCAGTGATTCAGAGAGTGCAAGGGTAGTGCCTGGGTGACTGAAGCACTGTATAGCTAATAAATTGGTGATTGCATGAGTACAGAGGTAATGTCTGGGGGATTAAAGGAACACATAGCTAATGCCTGGGTGACTGCATGACTATAAGAGTAATATCTGGTGAGTTACATGACTACATAGAAAGTGACTGAGTGATTTTATAAGTGCATTGGTATTTCTTGGGTGATTCAAGACTACTGAGGTAACGCCTGAGTGCATAAATGAGTGCAAAAGTGGTGCCTAGGTGATATCATAATACCATGACTACTGTATGAATGAGTACATAAGTACAAGGCTACTGCCTCTGTGATTGAAAGAGTAGAACATTAGTGCCCGAGTGATTATATAAGTGCATGAGTAGTGGCTACATGATTCAAAGAGTGCATGGGTAATACCTTGGTGATTGCATGAGTGCATAGCTACTGCCTGGGTGATTGCATGAGTGCAGGGATAATCCCTGGGTGATTGCATCAGTGTATATGTACTGCCTGGATCATTGGAAGACTGCATGGGTAGTACTAGGGTGTTTTATAACTGCAAGGTTGTTGGGCCAAGCCAAATATAAAACAGCAGACTATTACATGACTCAACCATAAGTCTCTCCATATCGTTAAAAGCACGCATACATATGTCTCTACCTTTTCAAATCATCATTATATCTAAAAGAAATATATATACAATATTTCTGAAATATAGTCAAACCTAGAAACTGAGACATGTAATAGATATGCCTGAGTGATTTCAAAACACCATGGATATTACTTGCGTGATTGTATGACTCCAAAGGTACTCGCTGGGTAATTGCAGGAGAAGATGAATAGTGACTGGCTAATTACATGAGTGCACACATAAAAGTTCAGTGCATGAATAAGTGTATAAATAGCACCTGAAGACATAGATGACTCACTAAGAAGTGCCTAGGTGAATAAATGAGTGCAACAGTAGGACCTAGATGTTTCTACATATCATACAGGGTGATTGTATTAGTGCAGGGATAATATCTGGGTGCATGGACGAGTGCATGGGTAATGCCTGGGTGCATGGACGAGTGCATGGGTAATGCCTGAGTGCATGGGAGAGTGCATGGGTAGTGCCTGGGTGCATGGAGTAGTGCTTAGGTATTTCCTGGTGATTGGAAGACTGCATGAGTAGAACCTGGGTGATTGTATAACTGTACGGGTAGTGACTGGGTTATTACATGAGTGCATAGGTACAGCCTGCACGATTGCATGACTGCAGGAGTAGTACATAACTAGTGCCTCGGTGATTGCATAACTGCAGGGGTAATATCTGGGGGATTACTGGAGTACATACCAAGTGAGTGGGCGATTTCATAAGTGCATGCGTACTGACTAAATGATTGGAGGAGTGCATAGATCCTGAAAAGGAAATTGGAGGAGTGCAAGGGTATTACCTGGGTGATTGAACCAGTGTATACTTAATGCATTGGTGATTGCATGACTTCAGAGGTAATATCTGGGGGACTACAGGAGTACATAGAAAGTGCCAGGGTGATTTTATAAATGAGTCAGTACTGCATGGGTGATTAGAGTAATACTGAGATAGTGCCTCAGTGATTGCAAAAGTGTAAAGTTAGTGCCTGGATGATTTTATAAGTGCATAGGCACTGGCTAAGTGATTGTAGGAGTTCATAGATCCTGACAGGGTGATTGGGGTGTGCAAAGGTAGTGCCTCCATGATTAAACCAGTGTATAGCTAACGCATTGATGATTGCATGATTGCAGGAGTTATGCCTGGGGATTAGAGGAGTACATAGGTAATGGCTTGTGATTCCATTATTACAGGGATAATATTTGGGAAATTACAGGAGTACATACCAGCTTATGCTACCAGCATCATATATAAAAGTAATATACAGATAAATGTATTACTATGTTTTCTTATTCTGTCATCTTCGCACACATAACACGTACCATAATACATATGCAAGTACACACGTATTTCAGTCACAACACCATCCACAGTTCAAGACTTCAGACTTCACTTCAATTTTCAAACATACACTGAAAATTATGCGGTATATATGAAATATAACTTTCCTCACATCATACAAATGACTCTAATAAATAACATCTCTACAAACATCTCAAACCTCAATTTCAAACTGCTGCTTTACCATTCTACAACTACTTATAATGTTACACCTACCGAAATACAAAGCAGGAACCTTTCACATGTCTTTACTAAAAGTCTCACCATATTCGTAAAAGCATACATGAATATGTCTGTACCATAACACTATCCAAACCTTAAAAATTCACAGAACAAACTTCCAATTTTAAGGAAACACCAAAAATTATGTGGCATACTTCAACTGTACCTCTCTAGAAACTTTAAAAAAAGAACCCTAATCAATAATACCTTATATCAACATCTTTCAAACCACACTATTATGCTGCATCTTCACCATTCCACTACTACTCACAGTCTTGAGACTACCATATAAAAAGCAACAACACCTCTTTGTTATACATCATGCACCTTTAAATGTATAAAACATATGAAAATACATATAAAAGTAGAAGCATACTTGAGACAGAAGTCCATCCAGACCTTAAACTTGACAGACTCCACCTCCAAATTTAAAGCAACAGCTAAAATCTACTTCAAACAACATTTAACTACAATAAAACAAACTACAATACACATCTCTACAATTAATAATATATTTCAAATATCACAGTTCATCAATAATTTTTAAAGATTAAAAATAAAAGTAATACATAATACACCTCACAAAAATGTATAACTCACCTTCCAAATTGATTTGAAGAATTTAAAATATCACAAACTCATAAAAGATTTTCTTATGCACACAATCAATGTAATGCACCACTCTCAGAAAGGTAAAACCAGTAATGGCAAACTTTCCCTCTCTTTCTCCACACAAATACATGTAAGTAACAAATCACATTGCTTCCTACATTATTTCAAATTATAAAACACATTTCTATTGGTTAGACATATTAACCCTTACTAACTGACTTCTAAAAGTGCCCAAAATAGTTCTGGAATTTATGGGAGTCGCGACTCCACCGTGCACCATCACGATGGAGCCACGAATCCATACGGGAGTTCAAAAATATATTACAAATATACTATTTTTTAAGAACACACTACTTCTAAAGATAGTACTCACTTGGGAAATATTACTTTAATAAGATATCACTTATATATAAATTACAATTTCACATTTTAAGACCACAGTTAAGTTTCAACCCTTCCCCCATTCTGCTTAATGCCAGTTTCCATAGTAACTGTTCATAGAACATTCAACTGAACTGACAGGTCACAAGTTGACCATATTTTCAAGTTCAGCACACAAGGTTACAAATGCAAACAGCATGGATGGTTGACGTTTGCAAAAAATGACCTTATCCTATCTACTGTACCTTTCAAACATTTTTTACTAACCAATAAGAAACATGCTTTTTAAAGAAAGTAACATGCACCCTAATTTTGAATGTACAATGTTCTTAAGCAGCCAATCAATTCTCTACTTTTTAAAAAACAGCATCTTGTCCACCATTTCAGATAGCTGTCATTCTACCAACTGACTATGTCAGCTACAGACATCTTTTCATTACTTCCAGATATCCCTTCAAGATGCTTACTATATGGATTGTTGGGCACAGCTATGTTTTCTGGTGCAAAAGGTATGCTGAACGCAGAGGTGTTGACAAAGACCTAGCTTTGCAAAATGTGGATATTAAATGGATTGCAAAGAGAGGATTAAAGTGGCACCAATTGATGCCTTTGGTTAAAACCTTTTTGCATCTCCAACCCCTGACCTCATGATTGTGCACTGTGGTGGCAATGACCTAGGCACATTGACTGGGGTAGGTCTGGAAATGATAATGAAGGACACCTTTGCACAATTGATGTTGCTTTTGCCTCAAACTGTCTTTGTATACTCTAACATATGCCAAAGACAGAAATCGAACTGGTCAAATCAATTCTGTCCACAGTTTGGGAAAGCTAGGAAGAATGTCACTAAAGCTGTTTCTGCATACCTCAGAGATCATAGAATGGGGTCCATCTACAACAACAATCTACGTTTTCATATGGACGACATCTACAGAAGTGATGCAGTACACTACACAGACCAGGGGAACAGAGTCTTCCTCAACAACCTTAAGCTGTGCACCCGCACTTACAAGTAGCTACAACAAAGTGAAAATAAAAACAAGGGCTCTTTTTAGAGCCAACCTGTTAGAAATGGGATCTCTAGTTGGCAAGGGCTTGCACCTTTGTCCAAGTAGGGACCCTCCTTCCTAGTCAGGGTAAGGGAGTTACACTCCTAAAATAACCCCTGCTCACCCCCTTGGTAGCTTGGCACGAGCAGTCAGGCTTATTCTAGAGGCAGTGTGTAAAGCATTTGCACATAACCAACAGTAATATAATAAGCACTACAAAAGGACACCCCACCAGTTTAGAAAAATAACTAATATTTTTATATACTCAAGACAAGACCAAATATGATAAAAATCCACAATACAAATACTTTAAAAATGTATGCTTGATAAGGTAACTTCTTCTTTGCAGGAATAACACAAAAGCAAAGTTTGTACGAGTCGGTAGCCCCGTCCGGGTCTACCGCGATGCTGAAATACACAGAGTCCTACAGTTCCAGCCGACTGCGTCGCTACGGGCCAGCAGAGTCGTGAACAGACTCGGTCACAGTACGTTTTCTCGTTGTGGCGGGCACGGAGCGTGCGAGCCGGTCGGCGTTCGTCGCGGTTGCAGTGCAAAGCGGAGCGGTGCAAGGTGCGGTGTCCCTCAATGCGGTGCAGGCAGCGGCTCGATGAGCGTCGTGCAGACGGAGTCGGTGAGTCCAAGGCGTGCGGTGCAGGGCGAGACGGTGTACGATGCGGTGCTGACAGGTTGCGATGCAGGCGACCAAGCCGGAGTGCGGGAGCTGGCGTCGGACAGCGGTGCGAGTCAGAGCGGTGCGTCGCAAACATGCGAGCAGTGCCCCAAATGCGATGCGGTCACGACTGTTGAGCCAGTTGCAGCGACAGCGTCGGTCTGGTCCGGCTGGCACAGTGAAGCGATGCGATGCGAACTGCGGTGCCCACAGGTCATGGTGCAAGCAGCGGCTCGGTGGTGATGGCGTCGGACATCGTCGTCAGTGAGACCAGGGTTGCGGTGCGAGATGCGGACGGTGTGGTCTGCGGTGCAAACAGGACACCGGGCCAGCGATGGAGTCGGTTGACGGAGTCGGTTGCGGTTCCCTTCCTCTGTGGCAACTGAAACAGCGTTCCAGAAGCGGTACCCAGAGGCTTGTGAAGTCTTTGCAGTCCCTGAGACTTCTTAACAGGAGGCCAGCTCGGTTTTAGGCCCTTGGAGATACTCAGCACAAGTTTGTAGAAAGTTCAGTCCAGTCCTTTCACTGCCCAAGACAGAAGCAGCAACTGCAGGCCAACCCAACAAAGCAGTCACTCAGCAAAGGGGCAGTACTCCTCCTAGCAGCTCTCCAGCTCTTCTTCTTGACAGGTTCCTTGATTCCAGCGAGATCTAAATTCATGGGGTCAGGGCCCCAATATTTATATCCCAAATTCCTTTGTTCTCTGAAGGCAGAGAGGCCTTTGCCTGGCCCAAACCAGTTCTGGTCAGTCTTGGAGCACTTTGTTGACAAGCCTCCGTATTTCCTTTCAGGGTGCAGGCCAGGGACATCAGACGCACCACAGGAGGTGGAGCCAGCATTGTGGAGGGAAGGCCCAGCCCTATTCAGGTCCCAGGTGTACTCCTCCCACCCATCTACATGTAGATCTTGCTATTCAGCCCTGTGCTGACTCACCCTGTCTCCGGGCATCCCCCAGCCCCTGTCACTCACACTCCAGACAAGGAATACACAACATAGCAGAGGCAGGCTTGGATGGTTAGACAAGAAAATAGCCACTTTCTAAAAGTGGTATTTTCGAACACAGAATGTTAAAACCAACTTCACTAAAAGATGCATTTTATCATTCTGAGTCCAGGCATACTAAACTCGAATTTCTACCATGTTCCCTGGGTCAGTTAGGATTATAAGCTGTAATAATCAAAACTGCCCATTCTGGCCAATGGGGAACAGGTAGCCTTGCAATAGTGAAAAATGAAATAGGCTGTAATTCACTATCAGGACATGGCACACACACCAGGGCATGTCCTACCTTTCACATACAATGCACCCTGCCCACAGGGGTACCTTGGGCCTACCTTAGGGGTGACTAACATGTAGAAAAGGGAAGGTTTAGGGACTTGCAAGTGTGTGCACTTGCCAAGTCGACATGGCAGCCCCAGGCTGCACACAGGCTCTGCAATGGCAGGCCAGAGTTACACTTTACGGGCTGTTCGCGTGGGTGGCACAATCCAGTGCTGCAGCCCACCAACAGCATTTGATCTATCGGCTCTGGCACTCGCAGTGCTGCTTTACTAGGGACTGACACATAGATCAAATAGGCCAATCATGGAAATACCAATCCATAACACATTTTGTACAGGAGCACTTGCACTTTCCCACTGGACAGCAGTGAGGAAAGTGCGCAGAAATCATTACACCAGCAAAAACAGAGTCAAAAACCAGGAGGTCAGAAAGCAAAAAGTCAGGGGAAACACGCCAAAAGATGCCAAGTCTAACACATGTCCCCTCCAGCTGAAAGTAGGGAGAACTACCCAACCCCATTGGAGTTCTCTTCACTAAGGCGGAAGAACCTGGACAGACCATCTGCGTTGGCGTGTTCTGTACTCAGGACGGTGTTCCACCGTAAAGTCCATTCCCTGTAGGGAGATAGCCCACCTCAGCAGTTTTGGATTCTCACCCCTCATTTGCATCAACCATCTGAGGGGCCTGTGGTCCGTCTGAACCCGGAAGTGAGTCCCAAACAGGTATGGTCTCAGCTTCTTCAGTGCCCAGACCACAGCAAAAGCTTCCCTTTCTATGGCACTCCACCTCTGTTCCCTGGGGAGTAGTCTCCTGCTAAGGAAGACTACAGGCTGATCCAGGCCCTCTTCGTTCAGTTGTAAGAGCACCGCTCCCACACCATGCTCTGAAGCGTCAGTATGCACAACGAATTCCTTGGAGAAGTCAGGTGCCTTGAGCACGGGCGCCATGCACATGGCTGCCTTCAGGGCATCAAAAGCTTTCTGGCAGGACTCAGTCCAGATCACTTTCCTGGACTGCTTCTTAGAAGTCAGCTCTGTTAAGGGGGCAACGATGGTGCCATAGCCCTTAACAAATCTCCTATAGTAGCCGGTGAGACCTAAGAAGGCCCTCACCTCTGTCTGGGTCTTGGGGGGCTCCCAAGCCAGAATGGTGTCAATCTTGGGCTGTAGGGGCACCACCTGGCCGCTTCCTACCTGGTGTCCCAAGTACACCACAGAACCCTGCCCGATCTGGCACTTACTGGCCTTGATCGTGAGGCCTGCACCTTACAGAGCCCTCAACACTTTCTCAAGGTGCTGTAAATGTTCTTCCCAGCTGGAACTGAACACAGCAATGTCATCCAGGTAGGCGGCACTGAAATCCTCCAGCCCAGCCAACACCTGATTGACCAACCTCTGAAAGGTGGCAGGGGCATTCTTCAACCCAAAGGGCATCACCCGGAATTGGTAATGACCTTCTGGGGTTGAGAATGCTGATCTCTCCTTGGCCCCATCGGTTAAGGCAATCTGCCAGTACCCAGACGTTAAATCAAACGTGCTGAGGAACCGGGCAGCTCCCAACCGATCAATGAGCTCATCAGCTCTGGGGATGGGGTGCGCATCAGTCCTGGTGACGGCGTTAAGCCCACGGTAGTCCACACAAAACCGCAGTTCTGGAGTGGCACCGGGTACAGCAGCCTTTGGGACCAAGACCACTGGGCTGGCCCAAGGACTGTTGGAGGGCTCAATCACCCCTAACGCCAACATCTTAGAGATCTCCTCCTTGATGCTGGCCCTGACCCGGTCAGTCAACCTGTAAATCTTGTGCTTCACAGGAGGGCTGTCACCAGTGTCCACGTCATGGGTACACCAGTGAGTAACACCGGGGGTCAGAGAGAACAGTGGGGCGAACTGTCCCAACAACTAGTGACAGTCCCCCTTCTGCTCCTGAGTCAGAGTAAGGGAGAGGATCACACCCTCTGCTGACCCATCATGCTCCTGGGTAGACAGGAGGTCAGGGAGAGGCTCACTCTCCTCTTCCACCCCATCATCTGTCGCCAAGAGCATACTCACTTCGGACCTCTCGAAGTGGGGCTTGAGGCGGTTCACGTGAAGGACCCTCAAAGGGTTCCTTGGAGTCTGCAAATCCACCAGGTAGGTGACGTCACTTTGCGCTCCACCACCTCATATGGCCCAGTCCACTTGTCCTGCAAGGCACAAGGTTCCACTGGGGCCATGACCCACACTTTTTGCCCAGGTTGAAATTCGACCAGAGTGGCATTCTGGTCGTACCACCTTTTCATTTCTTCCTGGCTTGCTTCCAGGTTCGCCTGAGCGAGTTTCCTGAAGCGGGAAGTTTGGTTTCTAAAGTCCAGCATGTAACTAAACACATCCTGGGGAGTTTTCCTGGGAGCTGCCTCCCAGCCTTCCTTTACCAAACTCAGAGGTCCTCTGACAGGATGCCCATACAGGAGCTCAAAGGGGCTGTACCCAAGAGACTTCTGAGGCACCTCCCTGTATGCGAAGAGCAGGCATGGCAAGAGGACGTCCCACTTACGCCTCATGGGTTCTGTTAGACCCTTGATCATGCCTTTCAAGGTCTGGTTGAATCTCTCCACCAGACCGTTTCCTTAGTGGGTGGTAAGGAGTGGTGAACTTGTAGGTTACACCACACTCCTTCCACAGGATGTCATATACTTGGATATGAAATTGGTCCCCCTGTCAGAAACCACCTCTCTGGGGAATCCCACACGGGAAAAGATCCCCATTAACGCCCGGCCCACCACTGGCGCCGTCGTTGTCCTGAGAGGGATTGCCTCCGGGTACCGGGTGGCATGGTCCACCAAGACCAGGATGTACCTGTTGCCCATGGCTGTCTTGGGATCCAGTGGCCCCACAATATCCATCCCTACCCTTTCAAAGGGTGTTCCAACAACAGGAAAAGGTTGGAGAGGAGCTTTGACCTTCCTCCCACTCTTACCACTTGCCTGGCAAGTTTGGCAAGACCTACAGTGTGCATCTGACTGCCTTCGCATTTGGGGCCAAAAGAAGTGGGTGACAAGCCTGTCAAAGGTCTTGTCCTGCCCCAAATGTCCTGCCAAAGGCACGTCATGAGCCAGACCCAGTAGGAAGGTCCTGAAGCGCTGGGGTACCACCAGCACACGGGCTGACCCAGGCTCAGCAACCTTGGGCTCACTGTATAGGAGACCATTCTCCCAGTAGATCAGATGTGACCCGGACTGATTACCAGCTGCCTGGTCTGCAGCCTGCCGCCGCAGACCCTCCAGAGTAGGGCACTTGTTCTGCTCCCTGGTGGGACCCCCTTCTTGCTGCCAATGGGTCAGCTCAGAGATGTCTCCCAGTTCGGCTACCTGCTCCCTGTAGGCACCGGGCGTCCCCTCGAGGTCCGCCTCCTCCCGGTCCGTGGGAACTTCGGGGGCCGGTTTCCCGCGCCCCTGCCTTTTCTCTTGGCAGGGACTTGGGCCATTGTTCCAGGCTCCAAGTCCTCTTGATCACCCTTTCTGGCTGCCATTGACCGAGTAAACACGCATGCCCACTCTGGCAACCCAAGCATCTCCAAGTGAGACCTGAGCTCAACATCCTTCCATAAGGACTGCTCCAGGTCGTTACCTAGTAGACAATCTACAGGCATGGTGGGGCTCACAACCACCCTCAAGGGACCTGAGACCCCCCCCATTCAAAGAGAACCTGCGCCACCATACACTGGCGCTCAGAGTTGTCTACAGCAACTACTTGGTGGAATGCACCTGGGACTACCTGCTTCTCAGAGACCAGGTGACACCCGACTGAGGTCACACTGGCTCCAGTATCTCTGAGAGCCTCTACCCTGTTCCCATTGATGGTCACCCAGGTGCTATATTTCTTTGTGTTAGGGGGCACCTGGTTTCCTGGGACCATCTCACTCTCCCCTAGTGAGACGAGGGTCATTTCTGCGGGATCCCCACCGTCCTGTGGGCACCCCTCCTCCCCAAGCGCTACACTAGCCAACACTTTGGACTGTCCACCGGTGGGCGGCTGTGTCCCCTTTAGGCACTTGGGGTCCCCCTTAAAGTGACCTACCTGGTCACATGCATAACATTTGCGGGGGCCGGTCTCAACAGACCGGCCCCCCCCAACAGACCCCTTTCTTCTTATCACTGGGGGGCTGGGAACCTTTACCCTGGGTACTAGTTTGGGGCCCTTTTGAGAACTCCTGTGCTTTACCCTTGTCCCCCCCGCCTTTCTGCTGGGGACCCTGCCCACCTTTGGCTGAGTCTCCCCCAAACGCTTTCTTGGGGACCCTGGTACTCACCCAGCGGTCCGCCTCCATAGCAAGCTTCCTGGGGTCAGTTAGCTTACTATCAACTAGGTGCTGGCGCAGATCTGCAAAACATACACTAGACAAGTGCTCCCATGCAATCAAATTGTAGAGCCCCTGAAAATCTCTTACATTACTGCCCTTCACCCAACCATCCAGCAACCTACAGAACATATCCACACATTCCAACCAAGTGTTGGCCTCAGACTTTTTACTGGACCTAAACTGATCCCTGTACTTCTCAGGAGTGAGCCCATACCTAGTGAGGAGAGCGTCTTTCATGTCAGCATAGGTGAGGTCCTGCCCCTTACCCAAAGCTATCAGAGTATCCCTAGCTTCCTCTGGAAAGAGAGGCCACAACCCCGCTCCCCAGTTCCTTTCAGGGACCCCATTCATATGAATAGACGACTCAGTACCCTTGAAACCACCTTTGTATGTCATCACCCTTTTGTACTCTTTACCTACATTCTTGGGGATGTGTACAATCCTGTCTGTGTGTGCTGAAGAATTGCTGCCACCATCTGAACCGGATCTACTCTTTAGCTCCAGCTCCTTGATCATTCTCTCATGATCTAGTATAATTTTCCTTTCCTCCATGGCTATTCTTTTCTCTTCCCTCTCACTTTCTATTCTGAGTTTCTCCAATTCAAATCTCCTTACTTCCCGCCTGTCCTCCAGCTCCTCTGGGGACAAACTACTGCTGCCTGGCCTGGAGGGTTCCCCCCCTCCTAAAAGCACATCCACCCTAGAAACAGGCTCCTCCACCTCTCCATTGAGATCACCAGGTTGCCCACTGGCACCTCTGGCTGCTACCCAGGCCCTCAGCGCCTTTTGTAGCTCATCCTTCCTGGTGAGGCCTCTGACCTGGACTTTCAGGTTCTTGCAAATCGATTTTAACTCCTTGACATTGTAGGCTTCCAATCGATCCTCCTCAAAGGCAATTTCTACTGATGCAATTGATGATACTATTGATTCAGGCATGTTGAAGTAGCAAGTTCAAACTGGCAAGATCAAAAATAGGCCAAAAGAAAAAGAACCTGTATGTGGTACGTAATGGTCTGCGATATGGTAGTAGTGCACACCAATAACTGTAAGTCAAGTGCAAACACAAGTCCTATCCTCACCGCTGACAACCAATGTTAGAAATGGGATCTCTAGTTGGCAAGGGCTTGCACCTTTGTCCAAGTAGGGACCCTCCTTCCTAGTCAGGGTAAGGGAGTTACACTCCTAAAATAACCCCTGCTCACCCCCTTGGTAGCTTAGCACGAGCAGTCAGGCTTATTCTAGAGGCAGTGTGTAAAGCATTTGCACATAACCAACAGTAATATAATGTAAGCACTACAAAAGGACACCACACCAGTTTAGAAAAATAACCAATATTTTTATATACTCAAGACAAGACCAAATACGATAAAAATCCACAATACAAATACTTTAAAAATGTATGCTTGATAAGGTAACTTCTTCTTTGCAGGAATAACACAAAAGCAAAGTTCGTACGAGTCGGTAGCCCCGTCCGGGTCTACCGCGATGCTGAAATACACAGAGTCCAACAGTTCCAGCCGACCGCGTCGCTACGGGCCAGCAGAGTCGTGAACAGACTCGGTCACAGTACCTTTACTCGTTGTGGTGGGCACGGAGCGTGCGAGCCGGTCGGCGTTCGTCGCGGTTGCGGTGCAAAGCGGAGCGGTGCAAGGTGCGGTGTCCCTCGATGCGGTGCAGGCAGCGGCTCGATGAGCGTCGTGCAGACGGAGTCGGTGAGTCCAATCGTGCGGTGCAGGGCGAGACGGTGTACGATGCGGTGCTGACAGGTTGCGATGCAGGCGACCAAGCCGGAGTGCGGGAGCTGGCGTCGGACAGCAGTGCGAGTCGGAGCGGTGCGTCGCAAACGTGCGAGCGGTGCCCCAAATGCAATGCGGTCACGACTGTTGAGCCAGTTGCAGCGACAGCGTCGGTCTGGTCCGGCTGGCACAGTGAAGCGATGCGATGCGAACTGCGGTGCCCACAGGTCACGGTGCAAGCAGTGGCTCGGTGGCGATGGCGTCGGACGTCGTCGTCGGTGAGACCAGGGTTGCGGTGCGAGATGCGGACGGTGCGGTCTGCAGTGCAAACAGGACACCGGGCCAGCGATGGAGTCGGTTGACGGAGTCGGTTGCGGTTCCCTTCCTCTGTGGCAACTGAAACAGCGTTCAGAAGCGGTACCCAGAGGCTTGTGAAGTCTTTGCAGTCCCTGAGACTTCTTAACAGGAGGCCAGCTCGGTTTCAGGCCCTTGGAGATACTCAGCACAAGTTTGTAGAAAGTTCAGTCCAGTCCTTTCACTGCCCAAGACAGAAGCAGCAACTGCAGGCCAACCCAACAAAGCAGTCACTCAGCAAAGGGGCAGTACTCCTCCTAGCAGCTCTCCAGCTCTTCTTCTTGACAGGTTCCTTGATTCCAGCAAGATCTAAATTCATGGGGTCAGGGCCCCAATATTTATATCCCAAATTCCTTTGTTCTCTGAAGGCAGAGAGGCCTTTGCCTGGCCCAAACCAGTTCTGGTCAGTCTTGGAGCACTTTGTTGACAAGCCTCCGTATTTCCTTTCAGGGTGCAGGCCAGGGACATCAGACGCACCACAGGAGGTGGAGCCAGCATTGTGGAGGAAGGCCCAGCCCTATTCAGGTCCCAGGTGTACTCCTCCCACCCATCTACATGTAGATCTTACTATTCAGCCCTGTGCTGACTCACCCTGTCTCCGGGCATCCCCCAGCCCCTGTCACTCACACTCCAGACAAGGAATACACAACCTAGCAGAGGCAGGCTTGGATGGTTAGACAAGAAAATAGCCACTTTCTAAAAGTGGTATTTTCGAACACAGAATGTTAAAACCAACTTCACTAAAGATGCATTTTATCATTCTGAGTCCAGGTATACTAAACTCGAATTTCTACCATGTTCCCTGGGTCAGTTAGGATTATAAGCTGTAATAATCAAAACTGCCCATTCTGGCCTATGGGGAACAGGTAGCCTTGCAATAGTGAAAAACGAAGGGGCATATTATCAACGGCCAGCGATAATTATCGCTGGCCGTGCTTAGCGATAGATTTCTTATCGCTGGCTATCTCTGAAATTATCGCCCTGGTAGCGCGTTATTAACAACACGCTTCTCCAGGGCGATAAAAATTCCAGAGATAGCAAGGTTATCGCCGTTTTGCAGGGAACATCGCTGGTTTTCCAGCGATGTTCCCTACAATGCGGCGATACTTTGCTGATACGACCCTGTGGTCGTATCAGCAGAATCCACCCCTATGTTAGGGATGGCTAAGTCGGGATTATAGCAGACGTTAGATTTTGGCGAAAACGGCCGTTTTCGCCAAAATCTAACGTCTGCTATAATCCTGTGGGCTACCTTGTAAATATCGCGATGTGCACATCGGCGATATTTACAACGTAGCCCATCTGGGGTACGCCCAGTAACGCCCACTTTGCATCTCATTAGAGATGCAAGGATGGGCGTTGGGGGAAAGGGCGATAGTGCAGGGATTCACGCGATAGCGTGACCTTGCTGATTAGGCGATAGAATTATCGCCGCTTTCCGTCCGAAAACGGACGCTAAAGCGGCGATAATTGACTATCGCCTGGTTGTTAATATGCCCCGAAATAGGCTGTAATTCACTATCAGGACATGCCACACACACCAGGGCATGTCCTACCTTTCACATACAATGCACCCTGCCCACAGGGGTACCTTGGGCCTACCTTAGGGGTGACTAACATGTAGAAAAGGGAAGGTTTAGGGGCTTGCAAGTGTGTGCACTTGCCAAGTCGACATGGCAGCCCCAGGCTGCACACAGGCTCTGTAATGGCAGGCCAGAGTTACACTTTACGGGCTGTTCGCGTGGGTGGCACAATCCAGTGCTGCAGCCCACCAACAGCATTTGATCTATCGGCCCTGGCACTCGCAGTGCACTTTACTAGGGACTGACACCTAGATCAAATAGGCCAATCATGGAAATACCAATCCATAACACATTTTGTACAGGAGCACTTGCACTTTCCCACTGGACAGCAGTGAGGAAAGTGCGCAAAATCATTACACCAGCAAAAACAGAGTCAAAAACCAGGAGGTCAGAAAGCAAAAAGTCAGGGGAAACACGCCAAAAGATGCCAAGTCTAACACAACCTATAACCCAACATATAATCTTACTTTTTCAAAAACATATATACTCTTTTTTGGATTTTGCCTGGAGTTGCGAACCCATCGTGATTACACGGGGGGGCCACGTTGGAGTCACAAATCCAAACTCGAAAGAAAAAAAAAATGCCCCACTTCCATAATTTGGTATTCGCCCCAGGGCCCCATCCCCCGGGGCCTGCCAGCATTTTTTCTTTTAATAAATAAGGAGGGGGACCATGTGGCCCTCCTGAGGCCAATAATGGCCCTGGGGACCCCATCCCCCGGGGCTTGCCACTATTTTTTTTTTTAAATAAAATAAGAGGGGGTCTATGTGCCCCCCTCCTGAGGCCAATAATGGCCCTGGGGACCCCATCCCCCGGGGCCTGCCACTATTTTTTTTTTAAATAGAAAAAGAAGGGGCTACGTGACCCCCTCCTCAGGAAAATAATGGCCCCGGGGACCCCATTCCCCTGGGCCTGGCATCAGCGTTAGGGACCGTGGGGGGAGCCCCAATGCCCCCACGGTCCCTGCCGGCTCCCCGCCTTCTGCGGGAGCTGGCATTGCTTTTGGGCAAGGGGAGCTGCTAACATGCAGCTCCTCTTGCCCAAAAGCATTTCTGCTTTGCTTCGTTGAAGCGAGAGCAGGTTTCCTGCTCTTGCTTCAATGAAGCAAAGCAGTGTTTGCTATGACAGGGCGTGAGCTGTGCTCCCGCCCTGCCATAGCAAACAGCAATGTCCCGGGGGTGGGCACCCGGGACATTGCAGGAGCCGGCCCTGGGGGGTGGCGGTCCCCAGGGCCATCGAGGTCTCCAGGAGGGGACCCCATGGCCCCCCTCCCAGCATTTTTAAAACCCCGGGGAGGTGGTGGTCCCCTGGCCCGGGGATCCACAATGGACCCCCAACCATAATTTAAAATTACCCCGGGGAGGTGGTGGTCCCCGAGGCAGTGGCCCCCCCCCACACTTAAATAAATTAATTTAAGCCCCGGGGAGGTGGCAGTCCCCGGGGTTTGGGGGCCCGCGAGGCCCCCACCCTATTTTAATAAAGCCTCGGGGAGGTGGTGGTCCCTGGGGCTTGAGGGGGCCCGCGAGGCCCCCCTGCCCTTAAAGTGAAATGTCCAACTAACTATAACGTCCCTGAAACCTATGGTTTTTTCAGTGAATTTCTATGGTTTTTTAAATGCTAATTTCTAACTATAACGTCCCTGAAACCTATGGTTTTTTCAGTGAATTTCTATGGTTTTTTAAATGCTAATTTCTAACTATAACGACCCTGAAACCAGGCATGAAGGGTGCAAAAAGAGCAAGAGAAGTGCAGAAAGAGGCAACAGAGGGACAGCAAGAGGCAAGAGAGGTACAGAAACAGGCAGGAAAGGTGCAGAAACAGGGAACAGGGGTGCAGAAAGAGGCAAGAGAGGTGCAGAAAGAGAAAAGAGGGGTGCAGAAAGAGGCAAGAGATTTGCAGAAAAAAGCAACAGAGATGCTGAAAGAGGAAAGTGAGGTGCAGAAAGAAGGAAGAGATCTGCAGAAAAAAACAACAGAGATGCTGAAAGAGGCAAGTGAGGTGCAGAAAGAGGCAACAGATCTGCAGAAAAAAGCAACAGAGGTGCTGAAAGAGGCAAGTGAGGTGCAGAAAGAAGCAAGAGAGGTGCAGAAGGGGCAATAGAAGTGCAGAAAGAAGCAACAGAGGTGCAGAAAGAGGCAAGAGGGGTGCAGAAAGAAGGAAGAGAAGTACAGAAAGAAGCAACAGAGGTGCTGAAAGAGGCACGAAGGGTGCAGAAAGAGGCAAGACAAGTGCAGAAAGAACCAAGAGAAGTGCAGAAAGAAGCAACAGAGGTGCAGAAGGAGGCACAAGCGGTGCAGAAAGAAAGGAAGAGAAGTGCAGAAAGAAGCAACAGAGGTGCTGAAAGAGGCACAAAGGGTGCAGAAAGAGGCATGAGAAGTGCAGAAAGAAGCAAGAGTGGTGCAGAAGGAGGCACAAGCGGTGCAGAAAGAAAGGAAGAGAAGTGCAGAAAGAAGCAACAGAGGTGCTGAAAGAGGCACAAAGGGTACAGAAAGAGGCAAGAGTGGTGCAGAAAGAGGGAAGAGAGGTATAGAAAGAGGCACGAGAGTTGGACAAATAGGGAAGAGGGGTGCAGAAAGAGGCAGGAGGGGTGCAGAAAGAAGCAACAGAGGTGCCGAAAGAGGCAAGAGAGGTGCAGAAAAAAGCAAGTGAAGTACAGAAAGAGGCAACAGAGGTGCAGAAAGACACAAGAGAGGTGCAGAAACAAGCAAGAGAAGTGAAGAAAGAGGCAAGAGAATTGCTGAAAGAAGCAACAGAGGTTTAGAAAGAAGCAAGAGAAGTGCAGAAAGAGGCAAGTGAGGTGCAGAAAGGAGCAAGAGCAGTACAGAAAGAACCAACAGAGGTGCTGAAAGTGGCAACAGAGGTGCAGAAGGAGGCACGAGGGGTGCAGAAAGAAGGAAGAGGAGTGCAGAAAGAAGCAACAGAGGTGCTGAAAGAGGCACGAAGGGTGCAGAATGAAAGAAGAGAAGTGCAGAAAGAAGCAACAGAGGTGCTGAAAGAGACATGAAGGGTGCAGAAAGAGGCAAGAGAAGTGCAGAAAGAAACAACAGAGGTACAGAAAGAGGCAAGAGTGGTGCAGAAAGAGGGAAGAGAGGTGTAGAAAGAGGCAAGAGAGTTGCACAATTAGGGAAGAAGGGTGCAGAAAGAGGCAGGAGTGGTGGAGAAAGAATTAACAGAGGTGCTGAAAGAGGCAAGTGAGGTGCAGAAAGAAGCAAGTGAAGTGCAGAAAGAGGCAACAGAGGTGCAGAAAGACGCAAGAGAGGTGCAGAAACAAGCAAGAGAAGTGCGGAAAGCTAAGAGAATTGCTGAAAGAAGCAACAGAGGTTTAGAAAGAAGCAAGAGCAGTGCAGAAAGAACCAGCAGAGGTGCAAAAAGAGGCAAGAGGGGTGCATAAAGAGGTAGGAGAGGTGCACAAAGAGGCAAGAGAGGTACAGAAAGAGGCAGGAGGGGTGCAAAAAGAAGGAAGAGAAGTGCAGAAAGAGGCAAGAGAATTGCTGAAAGAAGCAACAGAGGTGTAGAAAGAAGCAAGAGAAGTGCATAAAGAGACAAATGAGGTGCAGAAAGAAGCAAGAGCAGTGCAGAAAGAACCAACAGAGGTACAAAAAGAGGCAAGAGGGGTGCAGAAAAAGGTAGGTGGGGTGCACAAAGAGGCAAGAGAGGTACAGAAAGTAGGCCTGGGCGTAGTTCGCGTAGTTTTGCTACGCGGAACTCCGCGAAGTTACAAAAACCTCCGCGAAGTTCCGCGAGTGGCGGAGTGCAGTGCAAACTGCTGTTTTTGCTGGTATTCCTGCCGCTCGGGTACAAATTTTACCCGAGCGGCAGCTCACGCTCCTGAACTTACCGTTCGCGATCCTGAACTTACCGTTCGCGCTCGCAAACTTATCGTTCGCGATCGCGAGCGGGGAAAAACTCTGCTGCACATCGCGAAGCGGAGTTTTCTGCACTCCGCGGGCTCCGCGGAGTGCAGAAAACTCCACAAACTCCGTGAACGGTGCGAAGTTGACACCGCCCAGGCCTAGAAAGAGGCAGGAGGGGTGCAGAAAGAAGGAAGAGAAGTGCAGAAAGAGGCAAGAGAATTGCTAAAAGAAGCAACAGAGGTGTAGAAAGAAGCAAGAGAAGTGCGGAAAGAGGCAAGTGAGGTGCAGAAAAAAGCAAGAGCAGTGCAGAAAGAATCAACAGAGGTGCTGAAAGTGGCGCTAAGGGTGCAGAAAGAGCAAGCGAAGTGCAGAGAGAGGCAACAGAGGTACAGAAAGAGTCAAGATATGTGCAGAAACAGGCAGGAAAGGTGCAGAAACAGGGAACAGGGGTGCAGAAAGAGGCAAGAGAGGTGCAGAAAGAGAAAAGAGGGGTGCAGAAAGGGGCAAGAGATCTGCAGAAAAAAGCAACAGAGGTGCTGAAAGACGCAAGTGAGGTGCAGAAAGAGGCAAGAGATCTGCAGAAAAAAGCAACAGAGGTGCTGAAAGAGGCAAGTGAGGTGCAGAAAGAAGCAAGAGAAGTACAGAAAGAGGCAATAGAAGTGCAGAAAGAAGCAACAGAGGTGCAGAAAGAGGCAAGAGTGGTGCAGAAAGAGGGAAGAGAGGTGTAGAAAGAGGCAAGAGAATTGCACAAATAGGGAAGAGGGGTACAGAAAGAGACAGGAGGGGTGCAGAAAGAAACAACAGAGGTGCTGAAAGAGGCATGAAGGGTGCAGAAAGAGGCAAGAGAAGTGCAGAAAGAAGCAACAGAGGTACAGAAAGAGGCAAGAGTGGTGCACAAATAGGGAAGAGGGGTGCAGAAAGAGACAGGAGGGGTGTAGAAAGAAGCAACAGAGGTGCCGAAAGAGGCAAGAGAGGTGCAGAAAGAAGCACGTAAAGTGCAGAAAGAGGCAACAGAGGTGCAGAAAGGCACAAGAGAGGTTTAGAAACAAGCAAGAGAAGTGCAGAAAGAGGCAAGAGAATTGCTGAAAGAAGCAACAGAGGTGTAAAAAGAGGCAAGAAGGGTGCAGAAAGAGGTAGGAGAGGTGCACAAAGAGGCAAGAGGGGTGCAAAAAGAAGGAAGAGAAGTGCAGAAAAAGGCAAGAGAATTGCTGAAAGAAGCAACAGAGGTGTAGAAAGAAGCAAGAGAAGTGCAGAAAGTGCCAAGTGAGGTGCAGAAAGAAGCAGGAGCAGTGCAGAAAAACCAACAGAGGTGCAAAAAGAGGCAAGAGGGGATCAGAATAAGGTTGGAGGGGTGCACAAAGAGGCAAGTCGGGTACAGAAGGAGGCAGGAGGGGTGCAGAAAGAAGGAAGAAAAGTGCACAAAGAGGCAAGAGAATTGCTGAAAGAAGCAACAGAGGTGTAGAAAGAAGCAAGAGAAGTGCAGAAAGAGGCAAGTGAGGTGCAGAAAGAAGCAAGAGCAGTGCAGAAAGAACCAACAGAGGTGCAAAAAGAGGCAAGAGGGGTGCAGAAAAAGATAGGAGGGGTGCACAAAGAGGCAAGAGAGGTACAGAAAGAGGCAGTAGGGTTGCAGAAAGGAAGAGAAGTACAGAAAGAGGCAAGAGAATTGCTGAAAGAAGCAACAGAGGTGTAGAGAGAAGCAAGAGAAGTGCAAAAAGAGGCAAGTGAGGTGCAGAAAGAAGCAAGAGCAGTGCAGAAACAAACAACAGAGGTGCTGAAAGAGGCAAGTGAGGTGCAGAAAGAGGCAAGAGATCTGCAGGAAAAAAGCAACAGAGGTGCTGAAAGAGGCAAGTGAGGTGCAGAAAGAAGCAAGAGAGGTGCAGAAAGCAGGAAGAGAAGTGCAGAAAGAAGTAACAGAGGTGCAGAAAGAGGCAAAAAGGGTGCTGAAAGAGGCAAGAGGGGTACAGAAAGAAGCAAATGAGGTGCAGAAAGAGGCAACAGATGTGCAGAAAGAGGGAAGAGAGGTGCAGAAAGGCAGAAAGTAGAAGCGATTTGCAGAAAGAGGCAAGAGAAGTGCAGAAAAAGAAATGTGCAGAAAGAAGCAACAGAAATGCAGAAAGAGGCAAGAGAGGCGCAGAAGGAAGCAAGAGTGGCTTGCACACCATTAGTACCAATTTAACACCCATATTTAACAATAAGTAACAGGTGACCGTTCTAGGTTTGTAAAGTGTTTCCCACCATGCTTTAACACTTGTCGCTGCATTTTTGGTAACTTTTGAGCCGTTTGAGTTAGAAACAAGGCTTTTTGTTCAAATCTGCAGATGATGAATTATGTGGCTAATGCAGGAAATGTATAATTGTGCGAAAGTCGGTGCAGCCAAACAGTCACATAAATCCAGTGGCCCTGCTCATACCTCTGACTAGGTCCACAAGTGCTCCTCAGTGATTCCTTCTTTTTTTGTCTCACTGAGTTCATAGTTGAGCTTCTATGGAAACGAGGAAGACTAAACCTGAGGTTACCACTCCACAACACAGACTACCATACTACATAATTACTCTCCATAACACATAATCCCACTCTACATAATTCCTATACACTAAATACCACATACTTTCTATCCACATAATTTCACTGCACAACATACCACATAATTCACCTACACACAACGTACATCCACTCCACTCCAAAAAACATTAGTAAAAAATATTTACATTTACAACGCCAATAGCTCTAACTCTCGCAAATGCGAAACCTATTACATTGCAAACACTTCATTAACTAGTAGTCACGTTTGCAGAGTGGTGGAGAAAGGGTGCTGGGCCTCCGACCAGCGCTCAGGAATTCCACTGTGTAGGATTTACAGGAAGTACCAGAAGGGCTTCTTGGCCCCCAAAGTCCCTCAGGAGTAAAGTGGACTTCATCCCCCATCCCGTAGTCTGCCAGGAGGTGCATTTGCAGAGTGGTGGAAAAAGGGGGCATGGCCTCCGAAGACGTCTTAGCAATCCTACTGTGTGGGACTTACTGGAGATAACAAGAGGGGTACTTGGGGGCCAACTACCCCTCCTATTACCTCCAGTAAGTATCACACAGCAGGATTGCTAAGTTCTCATAACAGGCCACGCCCCCTTTGCCACCACTCTGCAAACGCGCTCCCTGGCGCGCTCTTCGATGGGGATTGAAGTCCCCTTCACTGCTCGGGGCCCTTAGGGGCCAACTAGCCTACCTCTTACCTCCAGTAAGCCCCACACAGTGGGATTGCTGAGAGGTAGACACAGACCACGCCCCCTTTCTCCACCACTCTGAAAACGCACCTCATGGCGTGTTCTAAGTTGGGGGATTAAGTCCCCTTTCCTCCTAAGGGTCCCTAGGGGCCAACAAGCCCTCCTGTTTCCTCCAGTAAGCCCCATACAGCTGGATTGCTGAGAGTGGACCGAGGCCACGCCCCCTTTTTACACCACTCTGCAAACGCGCCTCCTGGCGCACTGCTGCTTGGGGGATGAAGTCCACTTGTGTCCTGAGGTCCTCAGAACACAAGAGGACCTCATCGCCCACCAGCAGTGCGCCAAGAGCGTGTTTGCAGAGTGGTGCAAAGGGCATGGCCTCGGACCACCTCTCTGCAATCCAGCTGTGTGCGCTACTGGAGATACCTGGTGGGCTAGTTGGACCCCAGGGACCCTCAGTATTCAAGGGGACTTAATTCCCCAACTTAGAACGTACCAGGGGGCACGTTTGCAGAGTCATGCAGGGAGGGGGCGGGGCCTCTGGCAAGTTGCCGGTTTCTCTTTTCTTTTTTATAAATTTGTTATTTTATGGGAGGGGGGCCGTGTGGCCCCCCTTCCCAGGGCCACTTTTGGCCCCAGGGACCCCATCCCCTGGGGCCTGGCAGCCTTGTTGATTTTTTTATAATTTTGGGGAGGGGGCCGCGTGGCCTCACTCAGAAGGCCAATTATGGCCCGGGGACCCCATCCCCGGGGCCTGGCCAGCCTTCTTTTAATATTTTTTGGGGGGCGGCGCGTGGCCCCCTCCTCAGGCCAATTATGGCCTGAGGAAGGGGTCCCCGGGGCTGGCCTTTCTGTTTTTTAATTAAAAAAAATTATAATGAAAGGGGAGAGGGGCCGCGTGGCCCCCCTCCCGGGCCACTTCTGGCTTTGGGGACCCCATCCCCCGGGGCCGCCCCTTAGCGTTGGGGACTATGGGGGGAGCCCCAATGCCCCCACGGTCCCAGCCGACACCCCGCCTCCTGCGGGAGCCGACATTCCTTTTGCACAAGGGGAGCTGCTGACATGCAGCTCCCCTTGTGCAAAAGCAATCTGCTCTGCTTTTTGGAAGCGAGAGCAGGTTTCCTGCTCTTGCTTCCAAAAAGCAAACCAGGGTTTGCTATGGCAGGGCGGGAGCCGTGCTCCCGCCCTGCCATAGCAAACAGCAATGTCCCGGGGGTGGCCACCCCGGGACATTGCAAGAGCCGGCCCTGGGGGGTGGCAGTCCCCAGGGCCATAAAGGGCACCACGAGGGGGGCTGCGTAGCCCCCCTCCAACATGTAAATAGCCCCGGGGAGGTGGTGGTCCCCGGGGCCGGGGGTCTGCAACGGACCCCCGTATTTATATATTCAATGCCCCGGGGAGGTGGTGGTCCCCGGGGCAGTATGGGGGGGCTAGAGCCCCCCACACTAATTATTAGTTATAGCCCCAGGTGGCTTGGGGGGGCCCGCGAGGCCCCCCCACCCAATCTTAATAAAGCCCCGGGGAGGTGGCGGTCCCCGGTGCTTGGGGGGCCCACGAGGCCCCCTGCCCTTATTTAAATAAAGCCACAGGGAGGTGGCGGTCCCCGGGGCTGTGGGGGCCCCCACACCATAATTTACAATTGCCCCCGGAACCTGGATGCTTTTTAACAAACGAAGCGCGGGAGCCCGTGCTTCAGTTTTTTTAAATATTTCGGCTGGATTCGCGCACTAAGCGTGAATTCGGCCAAAATTATACGAAAAAATGCTTTTTGGGGGCCTGGGGGTCCCTGTGGGACACCCTGAGCAGGCCTAGGGGGTCAGGGTGTTTCTACCCTGCCCCCTTTTCTTGTTTTTTACCTTTTTCTTGTGACTCGGTTACCGAGTTACAAGATGGCTGCCAACACATTCTGGTTTAGAGTGTTGGCAGCCAATCAGAGTGAAGCTCGTGCCGGGAGGAGTTGCGAATTATTTCTTGAATTTCTCAGCAACTACTGAATGGATTTACACCATTTAAACAAAAGGGCGCCTTCTGAACCAAGAGCTACCTTTTTGCCAAATTTGGTGTAATTCCGTTAAGCAGTTCGGGCTGTAGCCGTGTCTAAAGTTTCCTATGGAAATTAACATGGGGAAAACGTGTTTTGGGACCCCCCTTATTTCTCGACCCCAGCTTGACGAATCACCCCGAAACTTTCAAGATAGCAGCTGACCGGAGCGGGCCATTAGTTTTGAAAATTTCACGAAGATTCGTCAGACAGCGCCAAAGATATTGGCAAAAGAAAAAACGCTTTTTGAATAGAAACAAGGTCCTAACTATAACTACCTACTGGCGACTGCCAGTAGGTAATATATATATATATATATATATATATATATATACACTTACACACTTTCTCACTTCAGAATGATGTCGGCACTCCAGTGAATTTCACAAAGAAATATTTATTTTGGAAATGAACAAATCAACGGGTTTCGACTGCCACATACATATTGTATATCTATATCTATATCTATTTCTATCTATCTATCTATCTATCTATCTATCTATCTATATATATATATATATATATATATATATATTCACTGAAAAAACCAAAGGTTACAGAGACGTTATAGTTAGGCTCAGATTTTACTTGTACAAAACCAGAGAAATTCAGCAGATATAGTTAGCTGAGCTAACTATAACTCAAGCCGATGCAATGTACTGCTTATGACCTCACATATTACATCACTCATGACATGGTCAGTGACATCTCTAATGACTTCACTGATGATGTCATCCAGTCACTGTGAATATTTTTAAAAGGTTTATGAGTGTTAAATATATATACCAAGGTGTATTGGTGAATCAGTGTGTGTATGAGGGCCTGTATGGATGAGTCAGTCAGTGTGTGACTGACTGTATAAATGAGTGATTAAGTGTCTCAGTGAATGTATGGGTGAGTGACTAGGTTGTGTGAAGTCTGCATCAGTCTGTCAGTTGGTGTCTAAGTGGGTGTGTGTGTTGGTGAGTGGATACATGAGTGGCTGTATGGGTCATTGATTGGTTGTCTATATGAGTGTCTGTGTGGGTGGGTGGGTAAGGGGGTGTGTGCCTGCCTGCATGGATGAGTTAGTGGGTGAGTCAGTGGCTCTATGGGTTAGTGAGTACGTCTGTGAGGGGCTGTACAGGTGACTGAGTGTGTGTATGACTGTGTTGGTGAGTGAATGGATGTGTCAGTGGTATGTGGGTGAGTAACTGCATATGTGAAAGTCAGTATAGGTGAGTGATAGAGTATATGAGTGGTTGTGTGAGTGAGTCATTTTGAGAGTGGCTGTATGGGTGAGTGTTTGCTTGTGTCAGTGATTGTATAGGTGAGTGAGTATGTGTTAGTATCTGTATGAATAAGTGAGTGGGTGTGTGTATAACTGTATAGGTGAGCAAGTGACTGTGTGATTGACTCTATGGGTGAGTGAGTAGGTGTGGGTAGCTCTATGGGTGTCTGGCAGTGTGTGAGTGTTTGCATGGGTGTATGAGTGAATATATATCAGTGGCTGTATTAGTGAGTATGTTGGTGTATAAGGGGCTGTAGGGGTGACTGAGTGGATGTGTGTGTAGACCTATGAATCAGTGAGTGGGTGTGTAAGTACGGGTATGGGTCTGTCAATGGTTTTGTGAATGGTAGTGTGGAAGCTGGAGTGGGTGTATGAAAGGTTATATTCTGGTGTGAGTGGGTGCGTCAGAGATTCCTGTGGATAATGTCATGAGTGATGTCATTTGAGATGTCATGAGTGATGTCACTGACTATGTCATGAGTGATGTAATATGTGACGTGATAAGCAGTGCATTGCAGGTGCGCGGGTTATAGTTAGCTCAGCTAACTATAACTTTGAATTTCTCTGGCTTTGTATGAGTGAAATGTCAGCCTAACTATAACATGCCTGTAACCTTTGTTTTTTTCAATGAATTTCTAAGGTTTTTTACATGCTAATTCCTAACTATAACATCCCTGCAACCTTTGGTTCTTTTCATTGAATTTCTATGGTTTTTAAAGTACCTGTCACATTTACAGAGTGGTGGAGAAAGGGGACGGGGCCTCCAAGGAGCTCTCAGGATTTCCTTTGTGTAGGACTTACAGAAGGTACCAGGAGGGCTTCTTGGCCCCCAAGGTCCCTCAGGAGTAAAGTGGGCTTCATACCCCAACCAGTAGTGCACCAGGAGCCAAATTTGCAGAGTGGCGGAGAAAGGGGGCGTGACCTCCTAACACCTTTTAGCAATGCCTGCATGGATGAGTTAGTAGGTGAGTCAGTGGCTGTATGGGTTAGTGAATGCATCTGTGAGGGGCTGTATGGGTGACTGAGTGTACATGGATCTGTTGGTGAGTGAATGGATGTGTCAGTGGTATATGGGTGAGTAACTGCAAATGTGAAATACAGTATAGGTGAGTGTTGGAGTATATGAGTGACTGTATGAGTGAGTGGGTGAGTCAGTGGCTGTATGGGTTAGTGAGTGCATCAACGAGGGGATGTATGGGTGATTGAGTGTGTGTATGGCTTGTGTCGGTGACGGGGCCAAACGTGGGCACTCCAGATGCCGTGTCTTTTAAAAAAAATTCTTTATTGCAGCTCGGCATTTCGGCTGTCCTCAGCCTTTCTCAAAATGTACAAGGCCCACCACCCAGTCAATGTTTAAAAACAATCACAAAAAGAACAATTGATGGACAGAATGCTGATCAATGTCAAACATTCACCCCAGTACAAAGATCAGGGCCTAAATCCAACTTTTTTTCCCTCCCAATTCCATTCTATTTAAACCCAGCCATATGCAAATCAGTTTTGACCCTGTTCCTCATGGGAACAGTCGAGCCTGAACTGCCAGTCAGGTCCTCCCTGGACTGGAAACAAGCATCCTGGGACCGGTTTTAGGGAATCACCCCATATCAGCCAGGCTAGCTTGACTACAGTGGCATGGAGAGCACGGGACCCACTTCTGGGCATACCCGCCCCACTCGGGGAGACAAATGCAAAAAGAACAATTGATGGACAGAATGCTGATCAATGTCAAACATTCACCCCAGTACGAAAATCTAGGCCTAAAACCATTGTTTATTTGCTCCGAATTCCATTCTATTTAAACCCAGCCATATGCAAATCAGTTTTGACCCTGTTCCTCATTAGAACAGTCGAGCCCGAACTGTCAGGCCAGGTTCTCCCTTACCTGGAAACAAGCATTCTGGGACCAGTTTCGGGGCATCATCCCTCATCAGCCAGGCTAGCTTGACTCCAGTGGCATGGAGAGCACGAGACCCACGTCTGGGCATACTCGTCCCACTCTGGGTGACAAATGCAAAAAGAACAATTGATGGACAGAATGCTGATCAATTTCAAACATTCACCCCAGTACAGAGATCTGGGCCTAAACAATCATCATAGATAACATACTTAAAACAAACTTTTTTCAGAAAAGAATCCATAAAGTACATCCATACATTTACAAATATAATCAATCATATAAAATACATTTTTGTATTTGATCTTTTCCTCTTTTTTCAATTTTTTCACTGTTTATGGTGCCAAACTCAACTCATTTAATTAACATTTCGAACAGTTGGAGCAAAGTTACTCAGTGTTGAGCCAGTGCCCAAATTACAACACCTACAATGTTAACTTTACAGAAGAATGGATCCTTAATCTATTCGCTTTTAATGTATGAACCTGCACACAGACCTCTCACAGACATTTCTAATCTCATTCCTGAACGTTTCATCTCACCATAGGTCCCAATCTTCATTTCCTGTTTCAAAAATCTCCTACCTCTGTCGTCAAGGGACAAAATTATTCAGAACCTCACTTTATGTGCAAAATAGCAATCATATAGCAGTAAATAGTTAATTATAGATATTCATTACATAAAGGTTTTGCACAAAAATCCAAAAATAGAAATAAATAGTCATTCCAATATAATATATCCACTATAAATATTACTATGAACAAACCACTCTCAAATGTGCAAAAACCCAACATGATGTAACCAATTTCTCGATCCATATCACAAAATCTTATAAAATTCATATTTAAATAACAATGCATTTAAATAATCCATCTTTATAAATTACACAAGCACATGTGAAGAGTTCATATAAGTCATTAAAATAGAACAGGGCCTACAATGCATATATTCAACATTCATCAAATGGCAATGTAATTCTTCTGAGATGCCTTCATATTAAAGATGTAAAATGTAAAAAGAATGTAAATCCATATTTGTAAAGCGCGAACTACTCACCCTTACGGGTCTCAAGGCACTGGGGGCTGTCGTGGAAATTAAGTGAGCTATTGCCCAGAGTCACATGGTGCTGAGCTGAGCTGCCACCGGAGCCGGGGATCGAACCATGAGCCCTGTGCTCCGAAGTCAGCTGCCCTGGCCGCTGCAGATCCAGGTCATAATAGCACAGTAAAAAGGCAGCAGCAGATTAGAGACAGTTATCCCACATGGACTTCAATTTCCTCATCACGATTCAATCCTGCAGGGAATTTTGTATGTAAATCCAGAATATATCTGGATTCCAGTCGTCTCAATTTCATCACTCTATTCCCGCCTCCCAGATTAAGAGGTACTCTGACTACCGCAAAATAGTTTAGTCTTCCTGGGTCACTATTGTGTCTTTCATAGAAGTGTCTCGCCACAGGATAACTAAAATCATGATTTCTTATCACCCGTTGATGCTCTAATTTATGTTTCTTAAGGGGAAAGATGGTACTACCTACATACATAAGAAAGCATGGGCAGGCTAACACATATACACAGTAATCCGTGTTGCAATTATAACAAGCATTGGAAATGCAATAGGTCTCGCATTTGTTTGAGTTAGAGCTTTTGGCGTTGTAAATGGCAATGTCTTTTACACATGTGTAATGGAGTTTATGTATGTATGTGATGAGTAGTGGAATTATGTGGGTTGGATTGTAATTGTTAGTTGTGGAGCAGCATGACGCATAAGTAAGGAGACTGAGGAGAAGAGCAGCGTGCGGCACAAGGGAGGAGAGTGAGGAGAATAGCAGCGTGAAGCAAAAGAACAGAGAGTGAGGCGAAGAGCAAATGCCACATTTTCAGATAACCATCTCCCATGTAAATAATTACCTTTGGCACTAACTGTGTATAAATATATCCTATGTGGTTATCCTTATAATCTGGTATAGATCCAGGGCAGGAGCGTATGAGGAAATTGAAGGACCTAATTTAAGCAACTAAATTTGGTTCTCTTGCCCACTCGTTTCATATTAAAAAACATGATTGCAGTGCTGGTGCACGTTACTGCCATCATCCCTGGTGCAACTGTGACTGCTGAACTAATCATAGCCACGGCACCTATCCAGCCTCCCTGCACCAATTCTGGACACCTGCCCCTTGTAGTCTTAATTTTAGCATTGGTACTGTGCAGACACAGTTAAGAAACCTTGCAGCGCCGAAACAAAAGCTGCTGGCGCAGGACCCACCCTTAGCTTACAGGTGATAAGAAATCCGATGCAATTTTCAATCGCCACTGTAAAGCTCAACCACGTGCAAGTGAGTATCATGGCAAGAAACCATTGCAAGGTGGCTTCCAACAAGCAGATAAATTGAACAAGCACTTATGCTACAAACACGATAACACACTACTCCCACATCATAAGAGTTTTAGAGGATGTGCAAAGGGCGAAACATTTAGATGCTTTAACAAATGAATAGTTGTTTAAAAACAACAATATCTGAACACTGGTAAAAGTGTGCTTGGGCAGTGCTGGCAAGTTAACTCTTGCCATGTCTTACACACCCTGCGCTAATCCAGTTTGGAGAAACCAGTGCTCTGTATTCTGGGAGTTGTAGTATCGCTCTTCCCCTATGAGCTCCCAAGTTTCAGAATGCTAAGCAATTTTAGCTAAAAAAAAAACACAGCACTGGTACCGCGTGACATAATCAGAGGTGCAGAGGATGTATTTGTAACTTAATTCCGACTGGTAATTTTAGTGGACGATATTTGCATTAGCTTTCAGCGATAACACCAACCTCTCATAGAGGCAGACAACGTGATCAACGCCAGAATGAGGAGTGTGAAATGCAAGTGCGTGTTCCAACTCTGAACCTCCCAGGGGGACATGTACTAGTTGGGAGCCCGTGGATTATGATTAGAGCATGACATGATGACAGTAAAGGAAAAGCTTTTCTCCTGGCGCTTGTGCCGACAGTGCTCTGCTGGATTCCCTGACAAAGCCTGCCCTCGGTCGGGAGCGTTAAGAGGCTGCTTTCCGCTTCCCATGCACGCAGCAGCAAGCACAGGCAGAGGCTTTGTGCGCAGCAGCTGTGCTAGGATTAGATTAGAATATTTGTAAAGCGCATGGCTGCCTCGGCAATGAGGCGTCCCAGCGCTGAAGCAAGATGGAGTGGGAAGCAACGTGGAGTTACAGTTGAGAGAAAAGCCAAGTCTTCACAAGCCGTCTGAAAGCCTGGTGATCGGAATTGCTACGAATGTGTAGAGGGAGAGAATTCCATAAGGCGGGGGCCAGACGCCTGAAAGAGCGCCCACCAGATCTGGTCCTTCGTATATGTGGGATTCGTGCGAGCATCTGGTTTGCCGAGCGCAGCACTCGCGATGGAGAATAGAGGGCGCACAGGTCGCTCAGAATATCTGGGCCGATGCCCGTCAGAATCTTGTGCATGGTACAGAGCGCCTTAAACGCACTCGATGTTCAAGGGGCAGCCAGTGCAGACGATGGAGGAGATTGGAAGCATGGCTGTACTTGGGGAGGGCAAAAATGGCACGTGCTGCAGCATTCTGGACCCGCTGTAGTCGGTTCAATACGGACTTATTAGAGCCCAGGAGGAGCACGTTACAATAATCCAATCGGGCCAGTATAGAGGCCTGAATGATCAGTTGACGCGTTTGGGCGTCAAATAGACCAGAAGTATCGGTTTAAGGCCACGCAGTAGCCCAAAACATTTTCCGGCCACTGATTTAGCATGCGTCTCAAAGCTGAGATCCTTATCAAGCATAAAACCCAGATTTTCACTGCAGGTTTAGGAGCTGGGGGGCTCCAAGGGCCGAAGGCCACCAGTCATTGTTCCAGAGATGGGAGTCTTTGCCAATCAGAAGAATCTCAGATTTAGCAGAGTTCAGCTGCAAGAAGTTAGCTGTCATCCACTCTGCGATAGCCACTATATTTTCTTTAAATTTCGCTCTGTCCTGGCTGGAATTGTTAGACAGGGTGATCACCAGTTGGGTGTCATCTGCGTACGACACTAGGGAGATTCCTCGCGCTTTAGCCAGCCGTGCCAATGGGCACATGTATACATTGAGCGTGGGGCTCAGTGCCGAGCCCTGGGGAACCCACAGCGCAGTGGGTGAACACGGGAAGCAAAGGTGGAGCTATCACTTGGAAAGACCGGTCAGCCAAAAGGAAGAGAACCATGACAAGGCTTCATTGCAGATCCCTATCTCCTCCAAACGATGGAGCAGAATTTCGTGGGAGACCGTATCAAACGCCGCACTCAGATCCAGCAGAACCAGAACAGAGGTTCTGCCGGCATCAAGGCAGATCTTAATTGCTCAACAACAGTCAACAGTGCAGACTCAGTACTGTGTCGTGGTCGAAAACCATTCTGGGAGCTATCAAGTAAGTGGTTGGTTTCCAAATAATGAGTTAACGTAGAATTGACATAAGCTTCCAGGATTTTTAGATAGAAATGGAAGCAGTGAAGATTGGACGATAATTTTCTGACTTAGAGGAGTCCAGAGTAGGTTTTTAAGTAGAGGAACTACTTTGCATGCTTCCAAGATTTTGGGACCACACGCCGAAGCAAGAGATAGATTAAGCAACTCCAGACACTCGGGTAGGAGGCCTTGTTGTACTTTCCTAAAGGCGTCTGGTCTTAAGGGATCGTCTGGTGATCCTGATTTAATTGTGGCCACTAATCCCTCTAAGTCTTTAAGAAGGATAGTGGGTAGTGATGTAAGAGGGACGATCTCGGGACCCATGTGCGTGTTCCTCTTAGTGATACTGGGAATTGCGCTATGGTCGAAATTATGGTAAATGCCTTCGACCTTCTCCAGGAAGAAGTTCGCCAGCTCTTCACATTGTTGGTTAGAGGATATGATACTGCCTGATGCCGAAGGAGAAGTGACCAAGTCCTTTAAAAGAGAGAATATAGTTTTACTGCGGTTAGTACTTGTGGTAATCAGGCTGGAGAAGTGGGCTGCCCTAGTTTTGCGCACTAATCTGTGGTAGGATTTAATGGCTGATCTGTACTGTAATTTAGCCTGAGGGGCATATGATCGCCTCCATGTTCTTTCCAGGACCTTGCAGTTTTTCCTGGCTAGAGTCAGGTCCTCGTTGAACCAGGCATTAGCCCGAGCACCTTTAGAGTGAGTGAGTTTGAAAGGAATGCAAGTGTCCAGAGCTTGAGTTACCCACCTATGATAGAGCACATCAGCCTCTTCCATATTGATGGCTCCATCTAGTGGCTTTGTGCTCAAGGCTGTAAGGAAGGACTCCTGGTCAAGTTTATGCCAAGGCCGTTTCATTGACGGGTGCTGGTTTGGCTGGGACTTTGTGCCGGGTAACGTAATCAGCATAGAAATGAGGAAGTGATCTGTCCAGATCATGGGAAGAGGAGCTAGGACTTCCAATGACTCAAGGTTAGAAAAAATAGGATCAAGAAGATGTCCGGCGTTGTGCGTAGCGCCGGAGACCAGTTGAGTCAGTTGGCAGGCTGCCAGGTCCCCTGTGAAACTGAGAATGTCCGGTGATTCTAGCAACTCTAAGTGCAGGTTCAGGTCACCAATAATATTAAAATTGGCAGTCTGGAGAGCTAGTACTGTAATTGTATTCACAAGGGCTTCTCGAAAGATTTTAGATGGGCCAGGTGGGCGATAGATGAGGAGGCCCGAGAAGGTGAAGTTTGCACTAAATGCAATTTTGAAAAGCGCACTTTCACAATCCGGTAGGTCTTGGGGGATCAGGCTACAGGAGTGAACTGATTTATAGATGATCGCAATGCCACCTCCTTTCCCCCCTGACCTATTTAGACTGCATATGGCATAACCTGGAGGGAGGGCAAGTGCCGGTATATCCACAGAGGCCTCGGAAAGCCAAGTTTCCGTTAAGAAGAGGACCTCAGGTGATTGATCCAGAAGGAGGTCGAATACCTCAGCGTGATGTTTAGACAGGGATCGGCAATTGATACTCAGAATAGTGTGTTTCACGGTCCTAGGACCTGAGGGTCTGGGGTGCCCAAAGGGTTCAGCCTAAAGGTACAATGTCTACAGGAGGTCAGGCAGACATCCGGGGCCCAGCTATGAGTCCCACAGGCACCCACTCCATGTAAGGCAAATAGTGCCTCACGGGAGTAGAGCTAAACTTTGTGGATTTGGAGAGGCAGCGTCCTGACTCCTGGCGACGTCCAGGCGCGGACGGGCGCAGACGGGCTTGCCTTAGGCGCGCCTTCGGCGCTCCAGCGGCGCGCCCGCTGCGCGCGTCCGCTGCGCGTCCTCGCAGCGGCGTTCATTAAATGCCACGGGGGCTCAACAGGCTCCACCCGGGCTGCTAGGAGATAATGTGCGGCCAACAAAACAAGCATGCCACATCCCCAATTAATGAAATGCGATCTCAGGGAATAGTTTACATGAATAAGATAAAGGCACAGAAGCAGCGTGCGCAATGCTGCACACACAGCAACCATACATTAAAAAAACAAATAAAAACAATAAATGGGTGCTCCGGGTGGTCTCACTTTCACAGATGACAAACAATTTACACACTAAGAACGCAAAGTAGCAGCCCCTCACGTTACAGGTAGTTCTAGTTCCATAACATAAAGGCACGGATAAGCCAAGCCACTGAAAGCATAATTGTATAGGTTTACAGCTTCATGCTCATTAAAGTTAGCACTATTTCTGGCAGATAAAGCCACCAAGGCTCATGGAAGGAGAGTGATTGGCCAAGGATCACACAAGATGGTCGACTCAGGAACACTGGATTAGAGCTCGAGTCTCTTGTTTCTACTCCTGACGATGAAGACGCTAGATCACATGCCCTCTACTTGGAAAAACAAACTAGCAGAGAACGAAGCGGAGCTCTGAAGAAACGCACGCCTTGAAATGCACAAAAAATCCAAAAGTGAAATGTTCGTGTTCCTGCTTGCAAATAATTGTTTAAATGTAAAGAACAAATCACTTATCCTGTAGGCCACTGTTGGGAGTGCTGCTCTCAGGTAGGCATTTCTGAGGCACTTTTCAATATTCACTCACTGCCTCGGTTTCCCTCAGCTCTGCACATTGTTCCAGATTCTGGCTCGGCGGGTTCCGTGAATGTCAGCATTTACGTCACTTTCACATTCCTCACATTCTTTCCATTTCTACAGGAAAGAGGAGCAAAGAAGTGGGAGCCGAGGCCTGCAGCCCAGAACCCCAGAGACTCCAAGAGCTGTCTCCGTCGCTCAAGTTTCAGACTCACCCCACTCCTGCGCCACAGGCAAACTTGGCCCTCCCCACGCGCATGCGCCCTGTGCAGCGTACTCGCACTGCCAGGCCGGCATCAAGCAACTTAGCAAGGCTGCCATTATTCAAGGCACGGCGGCGGCACACAGTAGCTCAAGGCGGACGCTATGCGTGTAAGGAGTGGCAACTTTCTGCAAAGTGAAAACATTTTAAAAGACACGCAAGTAGAGCCCAAAGAGCATGAACACAACAGGCATTGGTCAATGCAAGAAAATGTGCTACATCCAATAGAACTGGAGGAAAAGTAGGTGACTCGCACAGAAACCAATGAAAATCTAGGAAAGAGAGGGCGAGATGAAAACTGTTTGCAGGCCTTACATAAAAAACAAGCCCAATCTCCCTTAAAAGGAAGCCCAAACCAAGCACATATCCTACTAGAAAAAGCCCAAATTACAGTGAAGATCAAAAACCGCAAAATGCCAAATAAAAAAAATAAAAACAATAGAGCAGAAGCCATGGTGGGGGAGGCAGCATTAACACAACTGTGGCATTAAGAGGAGGTTGTAGGAAGAATGCTATATTTGAATGTAAGAAGCTAAGGCACTGAAGCTGAACCCAGACAAACAGTAACAGAGCAGGAAACCAAGATAAAAATAGCCCCCAAAGAACAGATAAAGAACCATAGTGGAATGACACAGCACTAAGTCCCAGGTCTGTGGGAGGAACAGAAAAGAAAAAGGAGGGGCAAAGAAGCAGGACTGACCACTAGGAAGCAAGGATTTTTAAAGGACACTGACATAGAAAAATGAAAAGCAATGCCCAAAAAATGGGATGGGCTTGAAGTCCACTGACTCATTACAGCAGGTCTCGAAGAGACCCCACATGCGCTGTCTAGCTCAAACTAAAAACAATTAACTGTTCCCTTTTGGCCATCTGAAGAGGTATATTCTGATATATTCGTAACCATCTTACATGGCTTGCAATGATTACACTTAAAAAAAACCTTTGTGTTAGACAGCCACGTGTCTTGCTTACAGTTGCTGGTGAAATAACTATCAGTTAGTTCATCCCCTAGGGTCCTTCCTTTCCTATAAGTTATAGGGGATGCCCTTGGTAAGTCATTTCCTATTACTGCGTCACCTCTGGCTATCGGCCAATGTCTTCTTTATTTTATTTATTTATTTATTTATTTGTTTATTTGAAGAGTTTTATATAGCGCTGGCTAGACCCGGAGGTATCAGAGCGCTTTACATGAGAACAGTTGTACAGAAGTTACATCAGTTGCAAAAACATAAAATAAAAACAGATGTCACTTGGAGCATGGGGTAGGCGGGGGGGATTGAGACAAGGGGGTAGGAGGAAAACAAACAAAGTCAGGCAGGGCAGGGAGAGGGAGGCAGCCACAGGATAATGGAGGGAGGTGGCATGGGAGGGAAAGGAAACATAGCAGAGACGAGGAAAAACATTGTCCAAGGTCCGGCTGGGTAGGTGATGGCCAAGGGGGTGAAACCAAAGCCAATCTCCTCTATAGCTGCCTAAACAGCTCCACCGGGCATCGGCCATGGTTGCTCGGGCTCAGCAGTCAGTACAAAAAAATAGTATCCGCCCGGGGGGCATCGTCATATTTAAGTCAGCGGCATCAATCCCGGTGATACTGGTAAGGGTCGCCCGCATCAACCTCCATCACTCTGGCAGTCGTCTCTCCTCAGCAGGTCTAGGTTCACTTAGCGTGAAGAGTATGCAGACTCTGGTCCATGTTTAGGGGCGGAACACCACTCAGGAGGCTGAAAAAGGGTTCACCAAGGAGCATCAGCTCCGAGCGGCCATGATGGGGACTGGCTACTCTTCCATTTGCCCCCATTTTGCTCCCCTCATCCTTGCTTATTTTCATGCACTGCTTAGGCACAGAGGCCGCCATCTTAAGGTCAGGCAGCTGGGATCTGGTCGGCCCGTGCAGCATCCCCCAGAGTCAGGGTATCTCGAGAGGCACACACTCTCAAAGTCAGGGGGAGGCCCTCAGCGTCAGTGAAAGTCCCGAACCACCAACATCAGAAGTCTCTCACCGGTGCGCCCCGCCGGGCGGATGACGGAAGCTGCCCTCAGTCTTGCAGCTGGGTACCTCGTCTCTTCCTCCGTTTACAATCGGCCTCCGTTTCTCGCATATTGCCACCACAGCCTCGGGGTCTTATTAGTCGATGTTGCCGCCATCCACCGTCACCTGCTTTGGCCCCGTTAGAGCTGCACCCAGGCCCCAACCCGCGCTCAGTCGGGTGCTCGGCAGGCCCAGCCCAGTAGTGCAGCCTCACCTTCAGCGTCTCTGGTGGCCGGTTACTTCCCCTGGCGCTCACGAGACCCGGTCTTCAAGGATCCATCGTCCGGTGGATTCCGCCGCACAGTGTAGTTGTCTCCGGGGTTCGAGACAGTATACCGGCTTCTCCTGCAGGGTCATTGGATTACAGATCCGAATCGCACCGAGTGCGCGTCAGCGGCTGCGGTCATCTGTTGTTACCGCTCCAGGACTCACCAGGCAGCCAGTGGGGGCACCAGGTAGCTCCACCGGAACGCCGCTCTTCCAGGTGCTCTCTAAGGTTTCTAGCGCGGGTCCGCCATTTTTGCCGCCATTATGCGATCTTGGCTGTACTGCACCCCCAGCCGGCTCTCCACTGTTTTTTCTTTTTCTTTTCAGGGCTGTGTAGGCAGGGGTGGTTCGCTGTTGTTTTAGGTACCTTTTGGGCCCTCGATGTCTGCGGATGACCCGGATTTGAACCGGATTACATTCCCAGCCGGAGGAGCTGCGCTAGTGCGGCCATCTTCCCGTGCCTCCCATCCCTTGACTCACTTTCTGTGACGTAGAATGAAAGCATGTAATCAACCGAGTTGCAGACTTTTCCTTTTCTTGTCTGACATTTGGGTACAACAACTGATTAATAGTTTGGGGCGTGATGCATCAAGCATCTTTTGCCTTCGCAAATGGCCGATTTGCAGTATCGACCGTTTGCGAACGCAAAAAAATGCTTTTCTGATGCAGCAAACCCTATTTTGCGATTCGGTAACCTGTTACCGAATCGCAAAATGGCTTTGTGGTTCGCTGTTAGGAAGGGGCGTGTTTAGGGTGTCCCTTCCTAATACCGAATCGCATCGGTATGCATGAATGTTTTGTGACCGAAATGCGGTCGCAAAACATTTGCATTTTACCACCTACTTCAAGTAGGTGGTAACCAATTCGCAAATGGGAAGGGGTCCCCAAGGGACCCCTTCCCCTTTGTGAATGTCTGTAAATGCATTTTCTAGGAGCAGGCAGTGGTCCCAAGGACCACTAGCTGCTCTTAGAAAATGAAAGAAATAGTTTTCGTTTTCTCTTTTGTAAAGCATCCCGTTTTCCTTTAAGGAAAACAGGATGCTTTACAAAAAAAAAGATTGCTTTATTTAAAAGCAATCATGGACACGGTGGTCTGCTGACCCCAGCAGGCCACCATCCCCGTGATTTTTGCGATTCCTAGGGGGTCGCAAATTGCGACCTACCTCATTAATATTCATGAAGTAGGTCATTTGCGATCCCCTAGGAATCGCAGAAAGTGTTAAACACACTTTCATGCATTCCATTTTGCGATTTTCTAATTGCGAATCGCAACAATTCGCAATTAGGAAATCGCAAAATGGATTGTTGATGCATCTGGCCCTAAGTTATTAGATTTCTTCATAGCCAAATTCACTGTTTTAGAGCCATATCCTCTTTTCAGAAATCTCCTCTTCATCTGTGCCATCTTTTTATTGAACTCTTCTTCTTGGCTACATATACTTTTGATTCTGAGAGATTCCCTATATGGAATACTTTCTTTTAGGTTCTTGGGATGTTGACTTGTAAAGTGCAATGTGCTGTTTCCCGCTGTATATTTATGGTATACCGATGTATGAATATTACCATCACAAACCTTTAGTGCTATGTCCAAAATTTTTATTTCACTGGAAGTCATGGATGTAAATTACAAGTTAAAAGGATTTTTGTTGAGCTTCTCTATATACTCTCATGCTTTTTCCCTTGTTTCATTCCATAATAAAAACAAATTGTCTATATATCGAGCCCAAATTAGAACATGCTGTACAAATTCATAGTTGTCATCCTCCCAGGCCACCTGCTTCTCCCACCAACCCATCACCAAATTGGCAAAGCTGGGGGCGAAGCAGGTGCCCATCATGGTACCAACCTTCTGTCTATGCAGGACTCCATCATGCATAAATATGTTCTCTTTAAGATAGATTTGTATCATCTTGATAAGCATCCTGTTATGTTTCAGGAAACATGCTGGTCCGCTTTTCAAAAAATATTCACAAGCATGTGTTCCAAATGTATGATGAATGCATGTATAAAGTGCAGTCACGTCCAAAGTTATCATCAAGTAAGTGTCCGACCAAACCAAGTTATGGATCACCACTGTCCTTACAATACGCTGGAAGAGTTTTTCTAAAGGGGAATAAAAAGTGTAAATATATATGGCAGTGTTCTCTAAAAACCTTTGATTAGAAGAATAGGTCTCCCGGGGGATTAATCAGGCTTTTATGATCTTTGGGTAAAATATAAAATGAGGGTATTCTGGGATGTTCTGATCTTAAGAAATTAAACTCATCTTGATCTAGAATTTCCTCTTTCATCCATTGTTTTAGATTAGACTGATAGGAACTGATGGAGGCTTTGTATTCCTCCATTGAAATCACTTCATAACAGTCTAAATCTCCCAGTTGTCTCATCACTTCTTGCTCATAGGCACTGGTTTCCAATATGACAACGTTGCCTCCCTTATCACTAATCCTTATTACAATAGAGGTATCCTCTTTAAGGGACTGTAACGCTTTTCTTTGCTCCTCCGTGAGATTATCAATATTTGTACTGCCATTTTTTCTTAATCTTATTTGATCTTTGGACACCATCTTAAGGAATACATCTAAATTATTATGGGGAGAGGTTGTTCTGTCAGTCCCCAGGGTTTCCATCATTTGCTTTATCTCTACATTAGGATCTACTCCCTCACTTTCACACTATAAGGTTTCAAGAGCAACAAGTCCCTCTACTTCCCGAATTTGTAGGTCACATGTGGTCGCATCATTTGAAATAATACTCAGTTTAGTCTTAGATAATTTATGCATTTTGCTGAGTTTTAATTTTCTCACACACAAATAAGGATCAATTCTGGCTTGAGCATAATTGAATACTGAGCTCGGGCAAAATGAGAGTCCTAATTCCAAAAGAGAGATCTGGTCTTGTGTCAGACTTCTTTGTGATATGTTAAGAACTGTTAATTTTTCTTCTCGGTTCTCTTCTTCTGACGTACTGCACCCTCGTTCTGTGGTGTTCCTCCCACTGCCTCGTCTGATCCTACGTCTTTGTCGGCGTCTTTTCCTCTTTCCCTCCCTCTCCCTCTTCCTAGGGGGGGTAGGTCTTTCTTCAGTTTTTAGGCTTGTCTCAACAAGCGGTATTCATTGTGAAAAGTTGAAATTATAATTCTTCACACTTGAGTGTCACCATCATCGTTATCTTCTGTTCTAATGTCAGAACTTGATCCAGTAGATTTCAAATCTTGTCTTCTCTGCTAATCCTCTTGGAACATCTCCTTTCTATAAATATCATATTTTCTTGCGAAAGTTAATAATCGCCCTTCTGCATAATCACGTTTATCCCTCTGAAAATTCTGTTGTTTTTTTACTTTTAACTTCTTCTTCATGTTTTCGCAATTGCTCCATTATTTTTTCTTGTAGTTCCTTCACTGCACATTGATCTTTCCAATTTTCAATCTCATTTCTTAAAGCTCTTAATTCACCACAAATACGCGCTAGGTCCAATTCAACATATTTCACCAATAGCTCTATCATGCCTTTACCTGATTTAGCAGTAAAATCAGACCACTCTTCCAATGAACCTGGATGTGGGACTTCGTATGTAGGGACCCTAAATATTCTTAGTCCTCTTCAGTGAGGTCAATTCCCACCACTTGCTAATGTCTTTTTTAGATAACTTTTCCAGCACGTAACTTTTTTGTTTAATAGTCATCGTACCTGGGAGCTAATTTGTCATTCCACTGGCGTTATTTGCTGCAGTTGCCTCCTCAGAATCATCAAAGACGTGCTTCGCCACCTCCAACTACTCCAAATCACACTCTTTAGCTGCTTGATCCATTCTTACTATCGGCACGCCACATCTCATGCTCCGGGGAGCGTTCTCTCCTCGTCAGAGTTACTCGCTTACACTGCTGCTCTTAAGCCTTGTCCCTGTTCCCCATCAGGGATCTCCGGTTGGATTTTTTTCTCTCCGGTCAGCCTCTTAGTTCGCGTCCGAAGCTTCAGATGACACAATCACTCTCCTGGCCATGACACTACTTCCAACATGGCGGGGGTCGTTTAAAATTACTACACTAAACAACTGCCGTAATCACAACTCGTCCACCTACATGCAGATGCTCCACGGCTGTAACAGCTCCAGCCTCCACATTCACAATTTCTTCCCACAACGCGGGACAAACCTGGGCACTCCAGATGGCCTGTCTTTTTTTTTTAAATTCTTTATTGCAGCTCATCCAACACTGCCGTATTTCAGCTGTCCTCAGCCTTTCTTAAAGTGTACAAGGACCACAACCCAGTGAATGATTAAAAACAATCATCATAGATATAGATAGCATACTTAAATCAAAATTTTGTCAGAAAAGAATCCATAAAGGACAATCTTTACGAAATTTTCCCAAAAGTTCCTCTTTTCAGGTGAGCTCCTATCCTGAAAGTTTGGGGGTGATTCGTGAAGGGGGGGCTGAGAAAAAAGGCTACAGGTCAAACTGCTGAACGGAATTACGCCAAATTTGGCAGGGAGAAAGGTCTTGGTCCAGAAAGCATGCTTTTGTTTAAATGGGGTAAGTCCGTTCAGTAGTTTTAGAGAAATATCAAAATTTACAGATATCGATATTTGAGAATTCTGACATCTGATTGGCTGAGGCGTTACGAGCACGAGCGTGCGGCTCATTGGTTGCAAACTGTTCAAACTAGGAAGTGTTGGCAGCGATTTTGTGACTGAGTTGAAAGGCGTAGGGCAAAACAAAAGAGAAAAATTGTATAAGAGGGTATAGTAGGAACACTGTGGTCTTAGTTTAAGCAGTCTGTACAGCGAGCGTGCGACTCATTGGTTGCGAACTGTTCAAACTAGGAAGTGTTGGCAGACATTTTGTGACTGAGTTGAAAGGCGTAGGGCGAAACAAAAGAGAAAAATTGTATAAGAGGGTATAGTAGGAACACTGTGGTCTTAGTTTAAGCAGTCTGTACGGTGCAGAGGCAGGGAGTTTGAATGTTGCGTAGGCTGTGGAAATCACGTCCGCAGATGTGGAAATCACGTCCGCAGAACAATGGTGCGCGGTATTGCGGCAAGGTTGCGTAGGCTCTGGAAATCCCATCGGGAAAATAACAATGCGCTGTATTGCAGCCTTCCTTTAATATAATGCGCAGTAATGTTTACTTATAATGCGGTGTTCACTTTTATCACGGACAGTGTCACTTTCTTACACGAAAATTAACATTATGTGGGAGGGCATGTTCTGTTCGTGTGTCTGGAACAAAATTAACGTTTAATTGGCTGAGGTGTTCCAACAACGAACTCAATGTTCATTGGCTGCGAACCATTGAAAGTAGAAGTGTTGCCAGCCATTTCCTCCCCGTGCGCGGAGTAGCAGGGACATCTGATTGGCTGACGTGTTCCAAGCAGGACCTTCCCAAGCTTGTTGTTCATTGGCTGCGAACCATTGAAAGTAGAAGTGTTGCCAGCCATTTCCTCCCCAACCGTGGAGTAGCAGGCACATGTTATTGGTTGACGTGTTCCAAGCAGGACGTTCCCAAGCTTAATGTTCATTGGCTGTAAACCATTGAAAGTAGAAGTGTTGCCAGCCATTCCCTCCCCCTCCGCGGAGCATCAGGGACATCTGATTGGGTAACGTGTTCCAAGCAGGACCTTCCCAAGCTTAATGTTCATTGGCTGTAAACCATTGAAAGTAGAAGTGTTGGCAGCTATTCCCTCCCCTCTGCGGAATACCATGGACATTTTATTGGCTAAACTGTTCCTAGTACAAGTTTGCTCATTATTGGCTGGGAACGGTTCACTGTTGTGAACCATTTTGTGACGCACTTCAATGGAGTACGGGAAAAGAAAGTAGTAGCGGGGAGGGTAGGAACACTATTAACTCTGTACAGTGGTCACAAGGTGGTGGAGAGGGATTGTGAAGGTAAAAATAGTTTTTTATATATTTTAAGGGCCATTTATATAATTGGCGTGGGGTGTACAAATCACGGCGGGAAAATAACAAAGTGTGTTGCGGTCTTCTTTTTATTAAGTTTGCGGGTGGGATACTTCCCAGGAGCACTGTTTAGTTATAATGTGGTGTTTACTTTTCTAACGGGGAGCTGTGGTTGCGCAGCAAAAATTTCAGTCTAGTTTTGAAATAGTTTTTATTAAGCAATTACAAATATACTTTGTTCGGAAACTGAAGCTGTATATATCAAAGGGGTAACAAATAAAAACGCAATTCATAAAATATCCCTAAAGCGTGGGCACACCCTCCCTTTTTTTTCTGCTATAGTTTGTAAAAGTGTTGCCCCATATTCTTGATAATATAAGAGGGCATGAGTTACTTTTAGATAAAGTAGAAAAGAAGTGCTACAAGAAACACTCCCGCACTACATCATCTTAGGTCACAAGAACAATAACAAGTAAAAAACAGTTAAACACAAATCACTTTATATTACATAGAAATGTACGCTTTATCATTTTTTATAATTTCTATTATTGTAGAATTTGGGAAAGTTCGGTCATAGTGCTTAGATCACGTACTCCTTTAAGAATATATAGGATAGTAGTATAATAATATACACTACTGGTCGTATATATTCTATAGGGAGAAGGTGAATAGGAACCGCAACAGACAAAAATAGAAATAGTAAAAAACATTCAGAAATGTAGGGTTTATCAAAGGTATTCACTAAGAAAGTATCTATGGAAACGATTTTTTTTAAACTGCAATTTCCAAAAATATTGTCACTGTAAAAATATCTGATCAAGTAAGTTATAAAGGTCAGTAAACTGTATTTCAGATGGTTTACTCCTGGCGGCGAGAAATCTCCAATTCCTGTTGTGTGGAAATATCACACTCTTACAATATACACAGTGTCACTGATGGCACACAAAAATGAAAATGAAAATGAAGTCATCAATACAAAACAAGATCAATAACGAAATACTTTCCAGCGATAAGTATGTTCAGAGCTTCTTTTCTCCGGGACTTCGAAATCTTTCATCTTCGTGCCAACGGGTCATAAAGTGCTCTGAGATCACAATGACTGTTAATATTATAATATACATATTCACAGTATATGATCCCAAGAAAGAAACAGAGTAAGAACGAGAAGGTGCTGACGTTAAATATAAATCTTTAGTCTTCGCGTCGATGGGTCATAAACTCCACTGAGGTCAGTATAAATGTTCATATTACAATATACATACTCACACTATATGATCTCAGGGAGAAATAGACTAAAAACCAGAAGCTGCTGACGTTACATATAAATCTTTAGTCTTCGCGCCAATGGGTCACAAACTCCTCTGAGATCATAATGTGTGGTTATTGTAATATACATACTCACACTATATGATGTCAAGGGGGAAATAGACTACAAACTAGAAGCTGCTGACGTTACATATAAATCTTTAGTCTTCGCGCCGACGGGTCACCAACACTTCTGAGGTCAAGTACAGTGTCAATATTATAATATACAAAGTCACACTATATGAGCTCAAAGGAGCCAGAACAGGAACAATGTTTGCTGTATTCTGTCTGTCTCTGAAAACAAGCTGCTGATGTTACATATAAATGGCAAAAACAACCAATAACACTTTTTTCTAAATACAAGTGTTTAAAGATTGACAAATAGCTACGTATTATAAATATCTAGTATTGCATAATCAAACAACTTACAACTCAGGATTATGTTTTGTGGCCGCAAAAGAAGAATCCGACTGTAGAAAAGAGCACCTGCATCACTGAATGGAGACGCGTAAATAACTCGCAAAAACGAAACTAATCTATCAATGGGTGTGGTTTATATACTTTTTGGTTATTCAGTAGTCTATGGAAGGAAGATGCGGCTCCGCCCATTTAGATGTCACGTTTTACAGTTGACACGTGCTCACGTTTTAACTGTTTCACTTGTGCACGTGTTGGGAAAAGTTACAAAATGTGAAGCGGAAAAAGTTTCGATTTCGAACCTAACACGTATAAGGTCCTTAATATGTACATACGTTGGAGAGCTTAAAAACTGTTACCCGGAAAACCGTGGCATTTCCATTCTCATGAGTAAATACATTTATTGATTGCCGTAATTCTAAATAGAAGACATAAAAAAAAAGATCTATCAGAATAGAAGAAAAAAAAACGTGATAATATTTCTCATCACTATGGTTTTAAATTAAAAAAATGCGAGCATTTGTAAAGCGTACAGCTAACCCTGGAAAGGTGTTCCCACGCTCGGGGGTGTCGGAAAGATTAAGCAAGGTGTTGCCCACAGTGACATAGTGGTGGGCTAACGTGGCGCTGGAACCGGGAATCGAACTGTGAACGCTGTTGTTCGAAGTCAGATATCATAGCTGCTCCGTCACACTTTTTCCACACTTATATGTTAATTAGTGCTAATTAAGTTTTAAACATTGTTAAATTATAACTTATAACAGACTACTGTTACAGTTAGTTTTTCACTACAAAAAGTATGCACGTCTTTTTAAATTTAGTTAAAAACAATATAGGTTTTAGGGACATTGTAGTTAGAAATTAGCATTTAAAAAACCTTTGAAATTCACTGAAAAAACCATAGGTTTCAGGGACGTTATAGTTAGAAATTAGCATTTAAAAAAACCATTGAAATTCACTGAAAAACCATAGGTTTTACAGACGTTATAGTTAGAAATTAGCATTTAAAAAACCTTTGCATTTCACTGAAAAAACCATAGGTTTCAGGGGCGTTATAGTTAGCTGGACATGTCACTCGTACAAAACCATAGAAATTCCACTGTTATAGTTAGTTCAGCTAACTATAACTCGCTCCCCCGCAATGCACTGCTCATGACGTCACATATTACATCATTCATGGCATGGTCAGTGACATCACTGATGACATCTGAAATGACATCACTGATGACATCATCCACGTGAGAATCTGATGCACCTCCTCACAGTCTAATATAACCTTTAATACACCCACTGTAAAATACAGACTACCATTTTCGAAACCATCGAGACACCAATACCAGTTACTACATACGCACTCTTTGATTCCTAGGTCTACACACACATCCACTCATTCACCCATACATTCACTTATACATGCAGTTACTCATCAATACAACACTATGATATGCACTCATACACCTATTCAGACACTCACACACCGCCACTCATCCATGGAGTTATTCACACACCTAGTCAGTCATGCAAAGAATCAATCACACTCCCATTTACTCACCTATACAGTTATACACACACCACCTCCCTAATTCATACAGATACTAACGCATAATTACTCTCTTATATAATCACTGATACAAGTACACACTCATCCATACAGCCACTCTCACAATCACTCACTGTCACATATACTCATTTATATACAGCATCACTCACATATACTGCCTTTTACATATGTAGTTACTCACACATGTACCACTGAGACATCCATTCACTCACCAACACACCCATACACACACTTACCCACCCATACATCTGTTTCCACCTGCACTCTTGAGCCCATACACCCAGTGAATCAACCACTCACACATCAATGCACAGAGTCACACACCTCCAACCCACCCACACACACACTCAGTCTCCTATACAAATACTCAGGCAAACAATCAATAACCCATATAAACACTCATGTAGCTACTGACCAACCCATGTAGCAGCTTACACAACAACAGACAGACTGATACACACATTCACACAGTTTAGTCACTAACCCATGCCTTTCAGTAAGACACGTTTAATCACTCACTTATACAATCAGTCACACACCTGTAAAATTCCCCATCCAGACACTTATACACCCATTCATTCTTCAATACACCTAAGAATATATGTAAAACATATTTAAAAATTACAGAAACACACAGTCACTGATGTCATTTCAGATGTCATCAGTGATGTCATCAGTGATGTCACTGACCATGCCATGAATGATGTAATGTGTGACGTCATGAGCAGAGCATTGAGGGGGCACGAGTTATAGTTAGCTGAACTAACTATAACAGTGGAATTTCTATGGTTTTGTACGAGTGAAATGTCCAGCTATCTATAACGCCCCTGAAACCTATGGTTTTTTCAGTGAATTGCAAAGGTTTTTTAAATGCTAATTTCTAACTATAACGTCTGTAAAACCTATGTTTTTTTCAGTGAATATATATATATATATATATATATATTATATATATATATATATATATATATATATATATATATATATATATATATATATATATATATATTTCCCAGAGAGTCCGATAAATGCAGAGGCTGTCAAGTAGGGCGGTCCTTGTTCAGGGTATCGGAAACCCTGCAATATCCACACACGATTCCTCGGACTTTCCCAAAAGAATACAAGGACACTTTGAAAGTTTGCAGTGTAGGAGATTTACTGACTGCAGTCAGTAAATCTCCTACACTGCAAACTTTCAAAGTGTCCTTGTATTCTTTGGGAAAGTCCGAGAATCGTGTATGAATATATATATATATATATATCCCAGTGGTTGCCACTGGGTAGTTATAGTTAGGTCAGCATTTCCATAGGAAATGAATTTTTTGGTTTGGTACTAACTTTGGCCTTGTTTGACAAATCTTCACAAAACTTTCCAAAAAGTTGTACTTTTAGAATAGTTTGTGCTTTGAAAGTTTCAGGGTGATCCGTCAAGTGGGAGCTGAGATAAAGGGGAGTCCCAAAACACAAAATCCCCATGCTTTTTCCATAAACTTCTTTAAGAAGTGCTACCACAAAAACTGCTGAACGGAATTACATCACATTTGCCAGGATGCTAGATCTTGGTCTGCAGATTGTGCTTTGGTGTAGCCCCATTCAGTAGAGCATTCTGATTGGTCCAGCAAGTTTTTTTCCCTTTGGCTATCTTGCTTCCATGGGAGTTGGACTTCCACAGGAGCGAGCCCTCCGACTGGCTGCCAACAACATGAGAAAAATGTTGCTGGCAGCCATTACAGGCTGCACCAGCACAAGGACAAACCCGGGGACAGCACAGAAAATGCGGTGCTAGTAGCATAAAGCATCCAATGTCGGCAGCGGCCTGTGCAGGTAGGAGCGGTGGTGTGGTGGGGCCGGGTGGGGGGGATTTTCGACCAATGACAACGAGTTTAATTTTCAATTGTGGTCGGTGTTGAATCTATCCCCAACCTGGCTCTTACCTGCACATGCCGCTCCTGTCCAATGTGGTCTCCAGCTTTCGCCTCGTAGCATTACTTTGCTGTAACAGAAATATTCAGTTTCCCCACACTCCCCGCCAAAGTACAAGAATCTGGCCCGTAATCATTCAATTGTTTGCTGCTAACAGCCAGACCCATAAGCTCTCAGTGGAACACGTCAAAAAACATGGGTCCCGGTGCCAAGCTTCAAAGCAGCCAATTCACCCCTCACTTTGTAGACAATTCATAATGACACAGGCTCCGACACAGGCTCCAACACAGGGCTTTGAGCAGGACCTGTCAGAGGTCAGAGCTGTGTGCCTCACCCTGGGGTAGGGCCCACGCACTCCGTTTCTAGCCACACCCTTGGCTGCCAGGAAGGCACAGGCAGTATATAAAATTGGAAAAATGGAGAACCCTCTGGTGCTCAGACGGTGACCCCAGTGGTGCCATGGTGATGGGGTGGGACAGATCAGAGTCTCCTTCCACTAATGTCCGCTACTATTCCTTTTTTGCTGATTAGTGGAGGCAGTTGACTGCCGCCACCAGCAATCTTTCTCCACAGAGGGGTTAGTGGAGCCCTTATAAGAGTGGAGCTGTGTCTCGTTGACAGACTGTAATAATTCAGGGGTACATAGGCAGTGGGAGAAGAGCGGGATAGTACTACATGGACCAACAACAAAACATGAGGCACTGACAGAGTGTGCGTGAAGAGTTTGAGATACACAGCATGAGGAGCTAAGGCACACAGACAGCGAGAGGAGTTTGAGAGAGACACCCTGGCATGGCGAGGAGCCCAAGGCACTCACGATAAACAATGTAACCCCAGTTACATACACAAATGGCAATTGATACATACATGTGTCAAGAATCTGAGGCACACAGACAATGTGAGAAGCTGGAGGCAGAGAAACATGCAATGAGAGGATCTTCAGGCACACAGGTAACCCATGTGAGGAGCCCCTGTGAGGACACTGGGGCACACAAACACTGTGAGGACTTTAGACATACAAACACTGTGAGGTGTTCGGGGCACACGAACAATGTGAGGAGTTTGAGGTACATGAACACTGTGAGGAGTTTGGGGCACATAAGAACAGGGAGTTTGGGGCACACAGTGTGAAGAGCTTGGAGGACATGGACAGAATGTAAGGAACATTGGTATGGCTATCAATGCAGCAGGTACAGTGGCACGGGGGCCCTGGGGTGTGGGGAGCCCTCTACACCTAAATTAGTGGCTGTTTTTCACTACAATGTTTTACAGTATTTTATAAAAAAAATTAAGATAGTGCGAACTTAACACGAAGGTACTGGAGCACTCTACATGAGTACCAGTTACATTACACAATAATTAAATATCTTGCTTTAGAGCCCAGGACAGCCTTGCCATTCCACTGACAATAGGTTTGCACTGACATTGAGATTGCTACAGTACAACCCTTCTGCAACCCCCAAAGCCATCACCTCTTATGGACACTAACGCCAAAGCGCCTGGATGGGGTTAAGCTCATGCCATGTGCTGCACGAAAAACACAATATGATACGGAATGTAAGTGCACCGCTTTCTGCTGTTCAGTGCTATATAATGTGTTAAGCAACTGTTTAGCGCTTAAAAGGCCAACCCAAACACTGTGTGGCACCACGTCACACGACCCGATTGAAAAAGAGATTTTAAAAAATGCATACATCTGGAAAGGAGTCTAAAAATAGGTTTTCATGGATTGGCAAAATAACACAAATTTTCGAGCGCCAAGAGATAAGGTCCACATGTCGTTCACTGGTTAGGAGGTCATACATAATGATTATAAAAACCTAATGCCAATAAATGAATTAAAATTAAAACTCACCACTCAGTAACCTGGCATTTATGCAGGAGGTTTTCACAACTAAGGCAAGAGATGCTAATGTCGTAAGCAGCTCCATGCTGGCATAGTGTGCATGCGTCCCTCTTGCAGCTCTCTGGAACTCGGACTGGACTAGGGGTGAAGGAAGAGTCAGGGTTCTGGCTGGCACTGCATTCTAGGGGGCAAGTGAATGGCCTGGTGCCCTGGCACAGGCCTGGCCAGCAAAGAGCAGTCAGATGTATTTTTCATCGAGAGCAGACAAGAGGAGAAGGTGTGGACCAGGCTGGCATAGGCTCCTTCCCCTATTGAGTTATGGCCAGCGCTGAGAACATCGAAGCAGCACCCGGCACCTCACACCACCACACCCAGCTGCTTCAGATTGATCAATTTTGATATTAATTAATCTGCTGTGGAGAAGAGGAACTCTAACTGCAGAGCAAGGAATTACCAGTGCGAGAACTAGGTGAACGGAGCTGGATAGCCAGGATAGTAGGCACAATAGCCAGACAATGCCAGTCTCCTGGTAGTCTTATTCCTTGTGTCTACCTCTGTCAAATCTTTGACCTGCCTTTTTTTTCAAATGCAATCGTTCAATTTCTCTGGTTGGAGGTTCATAACTTTGCCACAGCTAGTCCCCCAGAGTCAACTTTGCAGTATAAACTGCTTTTTTAAAGTTTTGTTATCAAAGAAATATCGCAGGAAATGCAATTTCGTGCTCCAAGCTGAGTATTCTTGCTGCAACTAGGCAGACAAGGAGGAGGGGAGGTGGAACAGATCTGCACACAGCCCCAAGGAAGTAGGCTTCTACCACACTATCTTTATGCCTTTGTCGTGTAGTTCCTACTAACCCATTGGTTCTGCGCATTGTTAGGACAACATAAACTAGGGGATCAGTGCCAAGACTGATCCCGGACACCCCCGTAGGATATGTTAGCCTATACACCAGCTAGCTTACAGTGCCACCGTAAGCCCCCCTAATCTATCAGGGGGTGAAAGGTTTTCTGGCAACCACTGAACATGACAACCCTGACGCCTCAGGGATCGTGAAAACAGTACAGAACATTTCGCTCAGTCACTCGTATTCACTTATTCTTAGAGTAATATACAGAAAAAACACAGTGTGACGTTTTCAATAATATTTATTGAACCAATGTTATTCTTGCATAAAATACGTGTGCTGCAATGATTAATAAACAGAAGCAGATAAACGTGATAACAAGCACCTAAAGCATAAATAGTAGATCAAGTTTTACCATGGTGCTAAAACAATGTACATATGCGGGCATATAAAACAAGGCATTAATAGAGCGTATTCCTACTATGCGAACCCTACTTTAAGTGTACCTAGAGAGTGTGTAGGTGCAGAGCCAAGAATCCCCCCAAGGAACAATCCAGACTCATTACCTGATGGGATAGAGTGTAGGATTCTGTCTTGGTCACGAACTGGACATCCCATACGAGATGTCAGGACGCTGTGTGGTGATTTCTCAGCATGCAAGGACCCTCGGTGTCAGCGGAAGTGCCTCCTCTGCTAATCTTTTGGGATGCTCATCTTTTATAATAGAAAGCAGCCTTGCGATGTGCATACAGATTAGTGATGCTATGGACATGTAGCTAGCCCTGTCGCCCTGTTGATGAAGATAGTGATGACATTTGTACATGGTGCAAAACTAGACCTTGTACATGATGTTCAGGACATGGTGATAATGTTGTGCGAATCTAGATGTGAGAACACGTTTAGTTTCAGAGAAACTAATCCAAAATTGTTGTGCATGCAAATATGTGCAAAAGGTCACAGCTGAAAATGTTATTTGTGAGGACAATGTAAGAAATAAGCTGCTTCACTACATGGGCCTAACTCGAGAATATAACACCTTATTGTCCATGTTCCCAAAAATCTGATTCCTAAATGACACATAGACCATCCTTCTCCACCCACCAAGGATGGAATCGCCAACTACAACATCTAGGTACATTTCTCAAACTGTCCCTTGTGTTTACATACTGACCCAGATCATACCTAGCCATCCCCAAACAGTATTCACATCTACGCACCTTTCCATGGCCCCAACATCCAAAATTTCATCACAGCCCACAACTGTACCGAGCGGTTCAGAGTCTAAAACGTAGCACATCCAGAACACTCCACCTCTTTTGACCATGTCTATGCTAGGCTCACAAATATTTCTCCAACCCCACCTGCTGCCATCCTAGCTTTATCTAGCACAAGAACCCCTGGCACAGCCTTGATATTACCCGAAGCAAATCTCAGTCACACAGCAGCAATGTTAACCCTAAAGCATCCCAAAGAAAATTGTTCACAACACTCTTCAAAGCCAGAAAAAACGACCTAACATACATGATAATCATGTGGTTCTAAAGTTTCTTCCCTCCAGCAAAATAATTCACCAATGGATAAACACAACGAGTCACAAAATGAAGTATGTTGAGAGGGAAGACCAACATTCTTCTCCACTTCGGAACTGCCTTTTTTACTCAGCTCAAAGGGAATTCTTTGAGTTTCTTCTTTTATGTTATTTTACTAGCAGTCATTCAGTGCTTTTCCATCAATTGTATGATTTTTAACGCATCCATGGGTGTCGTACCTTTTCTCCTTGGTTCTGTAATGTCGCATTGATCAGAATCATGGTGGGCTGTTGCCAAAATGTTTGGTCAGTGACGATAGGTCTGCAAATATATCTAGTAAAGAGGTGTGTTGATTAGTTGAAAAATGTAAAGTGTTTAATTGTGGTAAAGAGCTTTGTAGTGTTGTGCATGTATAGGTTATGAATGAAGTTCCTTTTTATTGTGCCCCACAAGAGTGCACAGGAAACCATATCCCTGCAGTCCTGCCAAGTATCACGCGTCACGTGTGACACTAACGCATTTCAGTGTGGTGTTCCGCATCACCGCACTGAAATGTTTTGTCACGCATTTTTAATGCCACTGTCTTGGGTGCTACTACTAGCGCGCCGGCTCTGCTGCTCCCAGCAGACTTGCCGCCAGCAAGCCGCTGAGCGCTCTGTCTGGCTCATAAACATTTAAGGATCATCATCATGCAGCTCTGGCTGGAGTCAGAGTGCTGCAGTGCTTGCTACAATGTTACAATTTGCGGCCTCACTGAGCTGCGCCGCCTGGCTTTATAATTCCCGGCCCCGCCCGGCCGCCCGCGGCGCTGCCCGGCAGGCTGTGAAACTGACACACAGCCCACACTCACCAGGGCGCCGGGACCTGCCCATGATTATCCGGCTGTGACCTCAGCTCACGCGGTCCTCCTGCACACTGCAGGAAGTGAGGTCATCGCCAGAGAAGGCACGCTCACTCGTGGAGTGAAGTTGTGCGGTGCGCTCGGCTGCAGCTGAGCTGCACTGACTGACTGAGTGCTGCCTCAGCAGCTGCTGCTGGCTGGCGCTGCGCAGCCAGTTCCACCAAGCTGAGCTGCCTGAGCCGGGTTCCACCAGGCAGCCAGCGCAGCCCTGAGCCGCCCGCTGGACAACGGCGGGCAGCGCGAGTCACATTTACTCTGGCTGACAGTGACTAGTGTCAGAAGATCATGATGATGATCATCTCGGCCTGCCGGACCCCGGTGCTGCATGATGACTGGCATCGCAGGCGCTGCGGGGGGGAGTCTGACTCGACTGCCAGAGTGACTGGTGGTGCTGCAGCCGGTCATCATGTCATGTGCCAGCCAGTCCGAGGAATCGTGTGTGGATATATATATATATATATCCCAGTGGTTGCCACTGGGTAGTTATAGTTAGGTCAGCATTTCTATAGGAAATGAATTTTTTGTTTTGGTACTAACTTTGGCCTTGTTTGACAAATCTTCACAAAACTTTCCAAAAAGTTGTACTTTTAGAATAGTTTGTGCTTTGAAAGTTTCAGGGTGATCCGTCAAGTGGGAGCTGAGATAAAGGGAGTCCCAAAACACAAAATCATCCCCGTCAACTAAGTTCCGCCACTGGGCAGTCTGGACTGGTGCTACTGCCACACTGTGTGGTAAGTAAGTTAAATAGTCTCTATCACAATCACTGTGTGTACTTAGCACCGAGCCGCACGCACGCTGAAAATTAATGAGATCATGATGTTGATCTGAATTTTCAGACAAAAGAATCTGCCGGCAGGGCTGCTCTGACTCTTCATCCTGTCTGAGACTGAGTCAGAGAGTGTGAGGTTATAATATTATAGTATCCAATATCAAAATAATTCTACAAAGAGCTGCAGTTCCACTAGTCGTTACTAGATGTCCCTCACGAGTCAAATGCAAAAGCCTCATGAAAGATTTTCAATACTTTTGCATTTGACTCGTGAGGGATATCTTGTGACTGAGTGGAACTGCAGCTGATGTATTAATAATTTCAATGCTTTTGCATTTGACTCGTGAGGGACACCTAGTAACGACTAGTTGAACTGCAGAATTATTTTGATATTGGAAACTATAATATTCACTGCCCACTGCTAATCTCGTCCCATAATGCTTTGCAGGGCCTTTGGTTGGGATTGTATTTTTGCCCATAACAATGCTTGGGGTAGTCCTAGGAGGAAGGGACCACCATTGAATCGTTCACATGATATGCTTTTTGTGTTCAAGGCATCTGCTTGGTCCTCCCCCTAGGTTAGGGGGGACTCCAAAATCATCACCTCTCTCATTGCTTGATATTTTATTGTCAAAATTCATTTTTGTGAATTGGTTATATGCTTTTTAGCATAGAAAATTGCTTTATCAAAGCATTTGAAGGTGTTTATTTAACTACTGCTATGTCAATTAGCACAGTTATTCACTCTACTACGTGCAATTTTCGTAGTGCGTAGTAGCACAAACTTTGCATGCTCCGTGAGCGTAGCGAAGTATTATGCCCAGGGTTACCAAAAATACAATCCAAACCAAAGGCCCTGCAAAGCATTATGGGATGAGATTAGCAGTGGGCAGTGAATATTATAGTATCCAATATCAAAATAATTCTACAAAGAGCTGCAGTTCAACTAGTCGTTACTAGATGTTCCTCACGGAGTCAAATGCAAAAGCTTCATGAAAGGGTTTCAATGCTTTTGCATTTGACTCAGTGAGGGACATCTAGTAACGACTGGTTGAACTGCAGCTCTTTGTAGAAATATTTTGATATTGGACACTATAATATTCACTGCCCACTGCTAATCTCGTCCCATAATGCTTTGCAGGGCCTTTGGTTGGGATTGTATTTTTGCCCATAACTGTGCTTGGGGTGGTCCTAGGAGGAAGGGACCACCACTGAATCGTTCAGCATGATATGCTCTTTGTGTTCGAGGCATCTGCTTGGTCCTCCCCCTAGGTTAGGGGGGACCCCAAAATCATCACCTCTCTCATTGCCTGATATTTTCTTTGTCAAAGTTCACTTTTGTGAATTGGTTATATGCTTTTTAGCATGTAAAATTGTTTCATCAAAGCATTTGTAGGTGTTGATTATTTTGCTGCTACACTACGTGCAATTTGCATAGTGTGTAGTAGTACAAACTATTCATGCTCTGTGAGCGTAGCGTAGTACTACGCCCGCATAGGGGAAATGGTATTTTTTATTTCGTTTTATGTGCTTCCACATTATGTTGATCATTTTGTAAGTTGCTGCACATAATGGATGCCTCTTTATAAGAATTTAATGCTAGTCCCATCTGTCGCAGTCATTGCCATATTAAGGGTGTGATTAGATTGCATTACTCTTTAAATACTCTACTCTCCCTGGTTTGATTCATACTTTCACAGCTAGCGTGCGGACACGCTACTCCAGAGTATTAGTGAACGCTACAAATACCACGTTAACATTCTTCAATTTACTGACCTTACACAGAAAGGTTCAATCTGCCTCATCTGACTCGAACCTGTGACCTTCACATCACTGCACATATCAGCAGCAAGTGTTTTCCTATTGAGTCGTCTTGTCAGTGATATGTTGTGCTAAAAGTAGCTGTACTGCACATCTTCACACAGTAAACTGGCTGCCTATCTGAAGGGAATGGTGGGTCCAGAATATTACTTAGTATTGGTGTGTGTGCTCAGTGTCAAAGTAAGTAACAGTTATTTTCTGTCAGGGATCTTTGTAGTGTGAGTGTATGGAGTTATGGAAGGACTTTTGTGTTTATTTCATGTCACTGGGGTGAACGGCGTCCAGTGCCTGGAAGACTGTTCTCACGTTTGGCATTGATAGGTTTTTAGGTAGCCTTGATATTACGTTGTGCACGTGAGGGTGTGCCATGTTCTACTGAAGGTTGGTAAGATGGTGAGGAGGGACAACTCCGAGGTAAGAGGTGGTGTGGATATATCTTGCCAGAGTCTCTTGGGATGTTCTTCCAATAATTATTTAGGATATGCGTTTTATATTTCTTCAATGTGATTGGCACATTAACAGGGAGCATGCAGTGTTATGTATGGCAGAGTAGAATTAATTTGAAGTGGCCTCCAGTGCCACACTACAAACCGAATAAGTTTGATTCAATGTGCTGTTTCGGGGATACACTTTGGTGAGCATGGGGGGATGGATTGTTATGGTAAAAATTACTACACTGTTCTTTAAAATTTCGACTGAGCTGATAATGTGGTACAGATCGTTACACTCATGTTAAGATGTTCTCTATGAAAAAATAATACTTGTTTGGAAAAAAAAAGATGTTGGTGTAATGGGCGGATATGCTTGTGAGGTAACAACCCTTTGCAGTGTTTATTGTCAGCTCTCAGTGGTGGCGAGTCACAATGATGTTGTGGAAAATGGGAGAGTCTGTGATGAACGTCAGCCATTTTATATGATATTCATAAACATTGGAACCAGAGCCAATAAAGGACTTCCTCACTCGCCCTTGAGATGCTGATGTCCCAGTGGGGTTCACACACATTTGCTCAAGTGTATCTTGAATATGGTATAAAATGGATTAAAAAAAAGCTGAGATGCTCACTGGCATCTACTTTGTGACTGGGAACATATTTCTGTATGTGCAGAGCACCCAGAATTATGTGATGATTCTGCAGCTCTAGCCTTTATGCATAATAATGATTTATCGTACTTGCCACATAGTTCACCATCTGCTGCGTAATCTCCCGATTTGAAGGACAACTTCAACGTTCTCATAATATATTCATACTTCCAATGTTGAGGTCAGATTTGACCCATAAAACCATTTACAGAAAGTAGACCCAACACATGGCCGCCGGCGAGTGGCCTAATGGATTCATTTCCATTGGCGATAGGCAGGGCCACTGGAACTATGCAATTGTGTTGCCGTGGCGATATTCACATAATTGTATATTTGCCGCACTTGCCACATAATCCATCATCTGCTGCATAATCTGCAGATTTTTTTGTTTATAGCTCAAACGGTACAAAAGTTAGTAATATAACAGCAGCACGTGTTGCCATTCAGTGGAAGTCCCTTTGGATAAGCTGACTGGCAACTTCTCTGTAACTTATTACTATATTTCAGTGTTAAACTGGTACTAATGAGGTGCACCTAATGCCCAGACAGTGTTAACAAATATAAAAAGAACAAAATAATGAAATAATACCATCGCAAATTGTGCTGCATAATGCCACATAATTTGCCTTTTTTTTGCTGCATAATTTACTCAACCCTGTCACATAATTTGAACCTCCTCTGCCACATAATTCCAGTGGCCCTGACGATAGGGCAAGTGTCCACACAATGCCCCTGCATGTTTTGCATCCCTTGGCTATCAAACCTCACTCTTCAGTCCAGCTTTGAGAAGGGACCGATGACTAGAGTAAGAAATTCCTTAAAACACCTTTTTTTATTTTATATTGTGTGGTTGGTTTTTGGATAGCAACAAAATAAAATACTAAATACATCAGCAAAGCTGAGTGTACATTTTAGGGATACATGTGTAGAAGGGTGGCGAACACACAGTAGTGTCATTAAACGTTTTTTGTCCACATGCTGGTTATGGACAAGGTGTGGGCGTTAAATATGTAGTAAGCAACGAAGAGAGAAATGCCAAGAGAAAGGTATTGGAAAAATAAGAATGTTGAGATGGGATTCTGTGGATAATACACAAATATATTGTATAATTAGCAGTTATATAGATTATAGTCAGAGCCACTGGAATTATGTGATTTTTGCAGCTGCGGCATTTTCTGCTTAATTCATTATGAATTTGCTGAATGTGCTTCATTCTACATATTCTGCTGCATAATTCGCTGGTGCTAACAAAAACAATTTTGTTTCTAGCTCAAATGGAGCAATAGTTACTGAAAACACGGAGACCCATGTTACCATGCAGTACTGGTCACCTTTCTGTTGCTTATTTCTGTATATGGGTGTTAAACTAGTACTAATGTTTATAAAGGGGTGACAACTTTGCCCAGACAGTGTTAACCTGTAAAAGAATGACGTAAAAATAAAATAATCCTATCAAAACAGTGCTGCATTACGCTGCATAATTTGACTTTTCTTGCCGCTTAATTTAGTCAGGACTGCTGCATAATTTGGTCCTCCCCTGCCATATAATTCCAGTGGCCCTGATTAGAGTAGAATATAAGATACAGTGGAAGGTCTAGTGCTGCAGACAGTGACAGTACCGCAGGGTTCTATCCTCAGCCCATTATTATTTAATATCTACGTTAGACCACTGGCCACAATAGCGGAAGAGGCTGGGCTATCTATCTATTTGTACACTGATGATACCCAGCTAATCTTCTCTCTTTCCACCAATGAGGCATCTAAGGTATCCTCTCTTCAGGTAGGGCTTCAAATGATAGCTGGCTGGATGCACGCCAACATGCTAAAACTCAATGGTGGAAAAACAGAAGTTTTAATTCTCGGTCAAAACAAAGATGTCTGGGGGCCCCGACATTGGCCTCCTCAAATGGGTGATCTTCCACAACCGGTGCAACTAGTCTGTAATCTAGGCGTAATCATTGACGACCAGCTATCAATGAGGCAGCAAGCAGTCAGGGTCGCCTCAATCTGCTTCACCATCCTAAAATGGCTCAAAAAAATACTCTGAATGTTGCCTAGTCCCACACAAAGAACTGTGGTCCAGGCCCTGATTACTTCTTGGCTGGAGTATGGCAACGTCCTGTATTTAGGAGCCAAGAAGGAGGTGGTTCGAAAACTGCAGGTAGTACAGAACTCGGCGGCAAGACTGTTTTGCCAGGTGCCTAGAAAGGCCTCTATTTCAGGCTCCCTCCTCAGCCTCCACTGGCTTAGGATGGAGAACCGCATCAAATTCAAGGCCCTGTGTTATATGCATAAAATTAAACTGGGCACAGCACCACAGTATCTGAGTGCCTTAGTCCATCCCTACCTCCAAACACGTCTTCTCCGATCCTCTACTCAGGCAAAATTCTTAGTCCCTAGGATCAGACGGTCGCGTATGGGTGGCCGGTCTTTTTCATACTTGGCCCCTTCACTATGGAATTCTCTCCCCACGCCACTCCGGCATGAAACCAACTATAAGAACTTTCGCAAAGGTCTCAAAACGTGGTTATTTAACCAATAATGTTTTTCTCTCTCTCTTTCTGCGTCTGTCCGATGGCGCCGGGAAACCTCCGGGTAGCTGTGCGCCTTATAAAATTAAATTAATAATAATAATAATAATTAATAATAATAATTATTCATTATAATGGCTTTAGGGTTTCTTCCATGATGAAGTCTTATTCTCTTCTGTCACTGATGTTCTGTTTAAGAAGCCTACAAGTGGTGTCCATATGACCTTTGTAGAAGCTTGCAATGTGTCACTCACTGTCTGGAATCTTACCTCCAGTTCTGTGGAACTGACATGTTGTGCTCCCTCAATGAGAAAAGTTCTTGTGGGTTCGGCTGCTTTCGACCTTCTAGCTTCCATAAAGGACATTTTTTGGTCGAAGCCTAGCAGACAGCGTAGCTGTCTGGTTTGGTAAATACATCTTGAGGACATTTTGAAAGCTGACCTAGGAATGTATTCTGCATGTTGCATTCCATTGATTTTGTGGTTTGTTACTTACATTTTCTGGCTTTCTGTCTGCTGTCATTTTGTTTTAGGCCATCCAGCTTGAGTTTGTCACTTCCGTTGCCCAAAATTTGTTTACTGTTTTCTTCCAAGAACTCGCTTTCTGTGAATAGGCCATTAAGGGCCTTATTATGAGTTTGGCAGTGCAGGAGTGCGACCACCCCACTTCCTCACCGCCAAACCGATATCTGAACCGCCCAACAGATTAGGACTTATCTCCTGTCTGGCGGGCTGTTCTTTGGCATTCCCAGGGCGATGCCTATGAAATAGGCACCGCAATGGGAACATCAAAGGCAGTATCTGCACGCATGGACTGCTGGAGTCCATGCCGTGCAGGTACTGGTGTGCATGTACGCAGGGGGGCACATGTTGTACCCCTCTGTGAGCATCCACATGGTGTGAGGCACAAGGGGCCCCTGAAGGTTCCCCTTTGTTTCCCCACCGCCACACTTTTCATGGCAGTCGCACCGCCATGAAAAGTGTGGCGGTGAGGAAACTCATAATATGCTGCCTCACCAAGCATATTGCAGCCTCAGGACCTCCGCGCAACCGCCAGGGAATGGCTGTTCCCTGGCGGTTGAGGTGGTCCCAGGGCAGCCCAACCACCCTAGTCGTAATAAGGTGGTCAGGAGACCGCAACCGTGAGTCTGGCGGTCTGTGGACCGCCAGACTCATAAGGCCCAAAATCTTATTCTTATCTTGTCACATTTTCTGTGCATTCAAAGACAGAGGTCAGATGTCATGCTCTCTCTTCCAGGGAGCTTGATGTCTATTTTTATTTCTCTGACTTCAAAGTGAGAGAATTTATGTGCCAATCCTTCTGAGTACCCATATAAGAGGAGAGGGTGTAGGATTTATTGTTCTAGCTCACAACAAAAACAAGCATTTGCAATGCAATAAGTCTCTCATTTGTTAAAGTTAGAGCTGTTGGCATTAAAAATGACAATGTTTTTTACTTTTGCTTTTTTATACCAATGCCTATAGCACTATGCAAATATAATTACTCAACTGCAAATAAATTAACAAAAGTAAAAAACATTCACATTTTCAACGCCAACAGCTCTTACTTTAACAAATGCGAGACCTATTGCATTGCAAATGCTTATTGGGTTTGGTGCCCATTTGGGCACATGAGGTCTGTCTAACATGTTCTGTTGGTAGGAAAAATTATTAATAAATCCCGACGGGGCTAAACTATGAGCACTCTTCGATGGTAAGTGATAGGTGCTCTTTGGAAACCTATGATAGGCAACTGTACGCTTTAATTGAGCAGCTTCATTTTAACGTGATATGTTCTTTCTTTTGGGAGCATTTTCATAGCCATTTAAAAGTCATAACTGTGCTGTGTTGGGTATTTGTGATATATTTATCTAATATACTCCAGTAGGTGTTGAGCTGTCCTGTGGGGATAAAGCCAACAAATCAGTACATGTAAGCCATACCTTCCTAGATACATGGGTCACATAACAATCATGTATTTAACATAATCCAATGCATTACTAAGATGGTCTGCTACCAGCCCTTTCACAGGAAGAAAGGTGTAACAAGATGAAGGTTTGATGTGTTGTCCCTTGATAGTCTTTCCATGGCTACAAAGCTCTAGTCCTAGTGCTAACAGTGATGATCAGATTTAGGAGCTGCAGTCAAAGGCTGCAGTCAAGATGGGCTGGGGCCTCGAAGTTATTCCTACACGAGGGAATGGCGCCACTGGGATCACTCATTGGGATACAGTATTTACTCTGTTGAAGGGGGCTTTCGGAAATCCTTAAGAGAGGACATAGCAGAGAAATAGTGTGGAAGGTAGAGAGAGATGTGGCTGAAAAATGAATTAAAACATAGAAAATCAAAGAACATAACAGAAGCACAACTAAAAGGAATGAGAGAACTCAGATACACTGAGAGTACAACCGTACAACAAGTGCAACAGCGACAGGCTGACCCAAATGTGATGAGTGCATCACTTTAAGGGATCACAATGAAGCACTGAAAGTTCACTCCGATAATTAATTGAGGGAGCAAATAGTAACCTGATGGCAGTGACGATAACAGTAGATCGGCTTCAAAGTGAGACAAGTGCGCCATGAGTCCGACAGAAGGACAGTCACAAATCAGGTCCTCCACCCTGAAGCAGCATGTGCTATGGAGCAGTGAGAGGAGTACAACATGGATATTAATTATACTGTAGATGAAACACATAGGGCGATGTAAACACAGCAACAGAACAGTCCTCCTATCATGTCCACTCAGATGCACAGATGCAAAACAAGCTCAGTAGCCATCATAGGAGTGCAACAGCAAAGTACTCAAGATACAAGACCACCCAGATGCAACATGAGTGAAACCGTTGAGCAACTACAATGACAACCCAGATTGAAGTTCAGCAGAAGAATAGTGAGGATAAACAACACTATCCTCCCGGGTGTTACTAAGGCACAGTAGTAAACAGTAACAATATCAGGTCAACTGAGATGTGACAAGAACTCAGTAAGGTTAAAGAAAAGAACAATTAAAAGTCAAGGGCCACCAAAATATAACCGGAACACAGGAGCAGGGTCATCAAAAGACCAGGTTCACCCAGGTGCAACATGAGCTAGGTAGAAGTAAAGTTAGTGCAATAGTAACGGAAGTTTCATCCAGATGCAACATGACTGTAAAAATATATTGCACAAATAAATAGCCCACAGTGGTAGGCCTACTCTGCAATAAAATCTTAATAGGAGGGACAAAAGCGAGATACGACTGAACCCGAGGTGATGTTAGTGAAATAGCAGGTGAAAGAAGACAGCTCATAGTATGGATCAGCAGAAAAATGTACACGTAAAGTGGCACCGACCATTCATCTGTGAGGTGAAAAATCCAATGTCATGTTATGAATCAAACTGAGGGGCTTATTTATAAGCCCCTTGCGCCACCAGTGCATCACTTTTTGTGACGCTCTGTTGGCGCAGGAGCCTGCTCCATATTTACCAGGCAGCACTAAGCCACTTTTTTTGCCTTAATGCTGCCTTGTATATAATGTTCCCTTTAGCTCAGTTTTCTGAGATAAAGTGGCGTGCAATGAGTGTTGCTGGGGGCGTTCCCAGCAACATCCATGGCTTTTTGACACTGCTCCAGATGTATGAGAAATCGTAAGTAAGGCAGCGCCAAAAACTTACACCTCCCTAGGGGAGGCGTAATGGAGGACAACGAGGAGAAATATTTTTATTTCTCCTCGTTCTTCCTTTTTCTATGTGTGCTGTATTCTGCAGCACACATAGAAAGAGGAAAAACCCTCTTGCAATTGTATGTGTGCAGGAAGGTTTCCCTTCCTGCACAACAATAATCATCTCCACCATGGTGTAAAGGGGCCGGCATTGACGCAAAGCAGCCCGTTGTAAGCCAGCGCAGGGGAAAAGGACAGTAATGCGCCGTATCTGATAGATACGGTGCATTCCTGTCCTTTTCTTTTAACGTAGGGCAGCCCGGCAGGAAGGCCTGCGGCGTTGCCCTATGGCAAAAACTCATAAATGAGGCCTTCTGAGTCATCCAAATGGGTCATAGGTACGAGCCAGGTCAACCCTGCAGAATAACCCTTTGTGCCTTTTGCCTCTTTGCTGGGCCTATGGGCGGAACAAAGTACCTGTATTGGTAAGTAATGTTGCTCACCAGTACACAGTAAAGAGATTTAATGCATACCTTTATGTTTAAGGCTTTGGAGGTGCACATGCAGGTGAACTGCCTGACTGGATACCTTCCTGAGTGTGAGGAGCAAGTTCAGGAGATGAAGAAACAGAAGGAGAAAGGCCTGCTGTATGGAGTACCAGTCAGCATCAAGGAGCACTATGGCTACAAGGTGAGACCCTTTACTGGGACTAGTACATTGATGTAAAGACCTGTACTGTTTCCGCCATCTAGCAGAAATTATAAAAACACATTATTTACACAACAAAAGTTACATTTGGAATGCTGTGTGCTAAAGAAGGGTAGCTTTGGCAAAACAGGCAAAGGTTTGTTTTAAGCAAAGAAATTGTCTCTGTGACTCTTAAGATGTTCTATACCAATAGTTTGGGTAAACTTTTCTTTACATTTTTAAGTAGCTTGCTGGAAGAGCTAATGTTAAGTGCATCTTTTCCAATTTAATTGTATTTTATTATTCAGAGATATCCGTTACAGGAAGTGCAATATCTTCACACAATATGTGACAAAAAAAAGGTCTGAAAATTATCAGAGCCGTAAAAGAAGATTGTAAAAATTATTAGAACATTGGAATGTGGAGCACTCCATTGAATACAATGGAGTGCTCCGTGCCTCTACGGGCCGGTAAAGGCCCGCAGAGCAACATTCCAATGTTGATTTTGTTCACAGCTATTGATGTGAACAAAGCCCTCTCGGAGCTCGAGGGGATTTAAACCCCCTCGGGCTCCGAGAGGCCTTTGTTTTATTTGTTAGAACATTCTGCCCTCTAGTGGCAGAATGTTCTATTAGCCTTATAGCCCTTCGTAGCTGGGCTATAGCGGCTATTAAAGTCCCGCTCCCTTGTTAAAGGCCCTCGCCTTCGGCTTGGGCCTTTAACGCTGGAGCGGGCCTTTAATAGCCGGTATAGCCCACTACGGCGGGCTATAAGGCTATATTAAAAAAAGAATTACAATAATAAAATGATCTGCTCTTTTGTTACTTCACGTAATCTATCTATGCATCTTCGTACAAACTCGCATCTGTACTATGGTGACAATTTAAATTCATATATAACCTATGTATGAGTTTTTTTACTAAAGGCTTACAATGTAAATTTAGACACTACTATACATTTAGTATAGGTCTTCAGTAGAACAGAAAAGGTTGATTACCTCAAATACCTAATTTGCAAAGTATATGGTCCATATGGTCTCTAGTCTTTACTGATTCAATACTCAAAGGAATAAAACTTCAGAAAAGCCATCACATTTCGGAACAGGCAGAACTTTTTCAAGGCAAATTCTATTAGAAGATATTCACTTGGAGCATTTGGTAGTTGCCAGTATCATGAAGTTCATCTTTCTAATCCACTTCAGTTGTTGTATTGGCCGAGGTTAGGTTGCAAGTGTCATGTACTTGTGCCATGCAAGCAGTAAACCATGTGGCGATCGGCGTGCAATCATTGTACCCACTTTCTGCTGATACCTTCTCTTGAAATACTCAGTGGTTGCACAGTCGGTAGATGTAGTGTGCAGTGAAGGACAGCTGGCCAGAAATGTGTCAGGATGGGATGTTCTTGCTTTCTAGGTGCAGCGGAAAGCCTCCACATGAATTTCTTTCTCATCACAGCAATATACTAATTAACAGCCACAAACTTTACAGCCATTATAAAGGTTTCTTTGTCAGCCTTGCTGCAGATGCACCCAGGACCGCCATGTTGACAGGGATCTTTCAGGCGTTCTCCCTCTTAATAGGTACTCCCCTACTCTCTGTCATTGTCACTCCACTGCTCTAGCTTCATGTCAATCTCCAAACTTTCTCATTGTTACTGCACTGTGGCCTTTCTCACAACCATTCCCTATGCTTTCTCTACCTGTAACATGCTTAACTCTCTCATTTACATTTCTCTGCCCTCTCCTTTCTACCCCATTGCGATCTCTAAATGCCCCTTGTCTGCCTTCTCATTTCGACACTCCACTACTGTCTCTCTAATGTTCACTGCTTTTGCTCCCGCATTGTCACTCTGATATCCTCTCTTATTATTGTAGTGAGCCACCTGGGCTCAACGCATACACCTCTGAACCTCACGCAACCCAATGCCTGGGCATAGGGACATGAAGCTCTAGGGGTTCGGTCCCAGGCATACAACTATGTGTGTGTGTGTGGTTTGTGAGTTATTCTCTGTGTGTCTGGAGTGCAAATGGCTAGGCCACACAGAACACTGACACCGAGTGTGGTGAATGCCCGACCCACGCTTTATCACTGGGCCTTACCTGTAACTCATACACCCCCCCCAAGAGCTGCAGTGCCGCCCTAGCGCAGCACATGCCTGTTGAGCCCCATTCTGAGGGCGCTCACCACAGCAGGTAAACCGCCAAGGAGCCATCAGTGTCCCCCTGGAGTGCCAGGAAACTGGGGGATGGTGGAGGAGGCAAAACTGTTGTAATCAGCAAGGAACTGTGTAGTGTTCTGAACCAAAATTCTATGATGGAGCCTTTGGTCAATGGGATTCTGTGGAATGCTGGGGTGATTGGAATTTTGTGGGGAGAAGGGTTAGTTGGTTAGGTGCTTGTGAGCAGCCTAAGGTGATTCAACGTCCTGTGAGCGATGCTGACTAAACTACGATTTTTCCACATGCCAGTGTGTACTCGCATCATTATATGCGGCGACGAGCGGTCCTGAATCACCTCAAAGTCAAAGAACCTGCATGTGTTTCTGATTCCTGTTCTATGTCAGATTCCGGTGATCCCAAAGGTCTCGCAAAGACCACAATAGTTGTTAAGGCAGTGCATAAACCCAGCAAACAAAGACTTATGAGAGCGACATGGGACAGATCGGTGAAGACATGTATGTCCATGGGGTCTTTGTCTGCTGATGTGAGTTTAGTTTTAGTTTTAGTTTTATCCATTTATAAAGCACTTGGTTACACCGCCGGTGTGTCCCCGCACTGGAAGCAGACACTCAGATAGGCAGTATAGAGAAAGTATAGAGAAAACCACTCAGCCCGCGGGGCAGATGACAGAAGTTCTGGAGAGTCTTTTCTGGTTTGATAGTGGGAAAGAGCCATGTCTTTAGGTTTTTGCGGAAGGTGGTTTCACAGGGATCCTCTCTTATGTCTGCCGGCAATGTATTCCAGTGCTTGGCTGCCAGGTATCTAAATGAGCGTGCACCCATCCTTGCTTTCTGTATTCTCGGTACAGTGACCAGTGCCCTGCCTTTGGATCTAAGGTTCGGGCTCAGTGTGTAGGCTGTTATCCTAGCTTGGAGATACCATGGACCTTTTTTTGACAGGATTCAGTGGCAGTAGCACATTGTCTTGAACAATATCCTTTTCTCCACAGGTAGCCAGTGAAGGCTTACCAGGGCTTTCGTTGTAGATGTTCTTTTTGGGAGATTCATCACTGGACGAGCTGCCCCATTTTGTATCGATTGCAGTTTCTTTAGCCCTTTTTTGGATGAACCTAAATAAAGGACATTGCCATAGTCCATCTGGGAAGTGACCACTGCATGTACTATTGTTTTCCTTACATTGACAGGTAATAGGTCAAAGATCTTCCTCAGGACCTTAATGGTCCCGAAGCATTTACCCGTCACTTTCCGGATTTGACTATCAAATGTCAATTTGGAGTCAAACCACACTCCGAGGTTTTTAACTTCTGCCTTCGGGGTTGGTAGTTGACCTAGCGTCCCAGGCAACCAAGCAGATGTCCAAATGGATTGGGGCCTTTCCCACGATCAGCACCTCTGTTTTGGTTCCATTGAGCTTCAGGCAGTGGTTGGACATCCATGATGCTACCTCCTCCAAACATTGGGAGAATTGGTGGGCTGTCCGTTCCGGATTTTGAGACAGCATGACAATTAGCTGAGTATCGTCAGCATATGATACAATGGTCATGTTATGACCCTCCACTAGCTCTGCAAGCGGACCCACGTATAAATTGAATAACGTGGGGCTCAGGATTAAGCCTTGTGGGACTCCCTGTAACAGGGGGACACTCTTGGATGTATGCGAGTGTTGAGTAACTTGGAAACACCCCGAAAAAAGGAAAGATGTCATCCAACGCAGCGCCAGGCCCCTCACGCCGCATGTCTCTAATCTTTGAAGAAGGAGGCCGTGGGAGACAGTGTCAAAAGCCACACTTAGATCCAGCAGGATCAGTGCAGCCGTCTGTCCTTCGTCCGTGTATTGCCTTAGTGTTTCTGTGGCTAAGAGCAGCGCCGATTCAGTTGAGTGCGCAGCTCTGAAGCCCGATTGTGAGGGGTGCAGTTGGTCATACTTGTCGATATTATTGGTTAACTGTTTATTCGTTACTTCCGCAGCAATTTTTGAAAAGAAGGGTAGTAACGAGATGGGACGTAGATTTTCTAGCACAGAATGGTCTATTGATGGCTTTTTTTTTTGCTTGCTTCCATTTATGGGGCACTCCTCCCAATTGAAAGGAGCGTGCAATTAACTCAGAATTGGATGGCATAGTGATGTTTCCTCCCTGTATTAGGATCTCTGGGCGTGCTGGATCTAATGGTAATCCGGATTTAATTCCACTAGCTAGGTTCTTCATCTCTTCTAGCTCAGGCACCTTGAATTCATTCAGGGTTTCTCCCTTAAATACTGTATCCGACCTGCAATCAGTATTTCTGCCCTGCCGTGCTTCCATAGGGAAGGTGTCGTATATTGTTGCTACTTTTCCTGCAAAGAAATCAGCTATTCTATTGCAGGACTCTTCCGATGCTGTAGTTGGATCCGTTAGTTTTTCGATTGACTGTAGGGATTTCAGTATGGAGAACATTTCTTTAGAAGAGTTTTTGGCCCTTTCAATCTTCCCTGTATAGAAATCACAACATGTTTTCTTGATATGTGTGTGGTATTTTTTTAGTTCTGTTTTATACTTTGCTCCAACTGTTTGCACTTTTTTTGGCCTTTATTAATGGTTCATTAAACCACGGTGCCGATGCTTTCGTTGGTGGCATTTGGCCGCTACTGTACGCTGCAGCTCAACAAGGCCTATTTCCTGGAAAACAATTGATGCCGTGCAAGTCAGAGCGGCCATTTTTTAAAACTTTGGCCATAAAAGAATAGCATTTGATCAAAGATATGGCTATATTTCAACATATGATGCAGACCAGGAAAACAAGCCCTATTTTCTCCAAAAACGCCAAACATGTAACATGTCACAGGGGCCATTTTGAATGGTTGGGAACACAACCATTGTACAATGTACATTGTGCATTGATATAAACTGGGTGTCAGTTTTAGTCCACACAGCGCAGCAGCCATTTTATGACATTGGAAATATTTATATTCCATGTACTGTAATTCACGAAGTACAGATCACAGAGTAGAGGTGACAATAATTACACATGTGACACCACTAATCAGTCTCCATAGCGGCTTCGTGAGGCGCAAGGGAGCTTTATTATATGTCAATTTTTAATTAAATTTAATTAAAGATAAATTTAGTTCCAACTGTGTCTTGACAGTCATAGCATACTTTTGTTGGACAGAAGAATCTTCAGACACAGCCGCACAAGTAGAAGGTTTGAATGTTGGTGCCTCTCACGGTGACAGGCACACCTTTATTTTCATAGGGGCTTATGTTGCATTGTGTGATCATATTTTTATCTTCCAGGCTTACTCGCTGTTTACTCTATGCAACTTCACATGAGCATCTTCCTGGCTGTTTTCACTCTTCAAATTTGCACGTTGCTCACAATCCTCTGTTTCCTGGCCGCTTGCACTCTTCAGTTTCATGTGCTGCTTGCAAGCTTCAATTTAAAAATTATCCCAATATACATTACTTACTTGGCTAAAAACTATTGGTGTATAGGTCTGCATTTCATAGTTGTGTTTGGCATTAAACTATATTGCAGTCTGTTAGCCCACCATCACCTTTTCATGACACACCAGGTGACCCACTCATACCTTGGAGACAGTGGTCTGATGAGTTTGAAACATATTTGGGCACCATTGGTGCATCCCGATTTAGACCAAAATGGAAACAGTTTCTTCTGCTTCATTCTCTTGAGTTCGAAGGGAGGTCTGTATTTAAACACTTAACAGAACTTCTGGTGAATGACGGTGAGGAACTGAACGAGCTATAGGAGTCGGTCAAAAAGCTCATCAACAGATTTGATGTTCCGCCAAACCTGGTAGTTGCAAGGCACACATTGTTTAAGGGAGAGCAAAAAGCAAGTGAAGATGTTGGCACATACATATAAGTTTTGCAAAATCTGATGGCAGAATGTCAGATTGATAACTTCAGTGCGCAACTAATTTGTGATCAATTCACTTTTCACTACACAGAGAGGGGGATAAAACAGAGATAGTCGTCTAAGGGAAATACTTCTTTGCCAAACTCTAGGCGTATTGTAAAAAGCATAGAAACATCCATCAAAGCTGTGAAGGAACTGGATGGCAAAAGACAGGAACACATAAATCCAGTTTGATGACAGAAAGAGAAAGGGAAAGAAAATACATTTGTTTCGGCAAACTATTAATCAACAAAAGCTAGTCAAAATAATTTTCTTTTTAAACAGCCCAATATATGTTTTAGATGTGGTAATCCATCTCACATGAAGGGGGAAACCATGACCAGCAAAAAATGTCTAGTGTAGAGTGTGTAGCAAAATAGGCCATTTTGCTACAGTGTGCCAGAGTGTAAAACACAAGAGTAGTAATGTTGGAGTGGTGTGTGATGAAAAAGAGAGTGAGATGGATGATTTGATCTGTGAAGGCCTGACATGGTACCAGTTGTAAGTGAAGGTGAAGTACAACATGGTGATCCGGAGGACTGTGTAGATCCTTATGTTGCTATTCAGATTGGGAACCCAGTGGTAAGGTTAATGGTAGACTCAGGGGCTAGGATCACCATGATCACACAAGAATTATTTCAAAAGACCTGGGTCAATCAACAATTGATTCTACCCGGGAAGATCCCTAGTTTCCTATGAAGGACAGAAAATTGGATTGCAAGGATATTTTGAAGATATCTTGGTATTTAAAGGGAGGAATATATATGGGAAAAATTATGTTGCAGTGAAGGGGTTAAACATATTGGGGTGGTTTCACCAAGTACTGTTCAGCATGATATTATGTCCTGGAACAAGTCAACAAGTGGCTGTAGTGCGGAACAGAAGTGTAATTGAAGAATTACTAAACCATTTTTCCACGAGTGTTCTCAGATGAAAGAGGAAGAATAAAGGGGTTCAAACATAAAATAAAAACTAAAGAAATGTCACACCCATTAAACACAAATTGAGAGGGGTACCTTTCAATGTCAGTGATGACTTAGAAAAGGAACTTGAAGGGTTGTATATGAAAGGCATCATCGTCACCAGTGGAGTCCTCTCTTTGGCTTTCCCCTTTAGTGGTGGCTCGCAGAAAAAACAGGGAACTGAGAGTGTGTGAGGATCTTCGGATACTCAATAGGGAGATTTGGGTTGATTCACACCCTCTTCCCAAAATTAACAAAATGTTATCCACAATATCTGGTGAGAAATATTTTACAAAATGAACCTAGCATCTGCATACCACCAGGTAGCATTAGAACCAGAATCAAGTCATTTGACAGAGTTTGTCTCCCCGTGGGGAACCTATCAATACTGCTGAATGCCATTTGGCTCGCATCAGCAGCTTCGGTGTTCCAAAGGGTTATGGCTACAATGCTTACAGGTATAACCAACACGTCTACTTTTCAAGACAATGTACTGATACATGCATGTGAACGTACTGAGAACGATTTTATTCTCAGACAAGTACACACAATCTTTGATGGTTGTGGAGTTGTTTTGAAGAGGGATAAATGCAAATTCTTAAAAGATTCTGCAGAATATTTTCCTGATTTCCTGTGATGTGGTTCGACCCAAACCAGGTTTGATCAATGCTATAATTGATGCACCACCTCCTGTGGGCAAGGTTGGTGTCAACTAATTCCTGGGTCTCTGTGAATTTTATTCACAATTTATTACCGACTTTGCATTCAGGGTCAGACCCATTTTGAATTTACTTAAGGCCAGAGTAGATTTAAATTGGGGTGCGGGCTGTGCTACAGCATGTATTGATATGAAATATCTATTTTCAAAAGTGTGGGTGTTCTAAAACTACATGACCCTAACCTCAAATGTTGGCTGACGGTTGTTGCCAGTAATTTAGGTTTGGGTGCTGTATTATCTCTGAAGGTAGGGAATGAAGAGTTCACAATTGGTTTTGCCTCTAAGGTTTTCGGGGATGCCAAAATCCATTAGTCAGTAAATGAAAAGAAGCTATTAGATTACTGATGGGACGCTGAAGATTTTTAAAGTTATCTGTGGGAAAGGCATTTTGTATTTCAGACAGATCACAAGCCGTTGGTGTCCATTCTCAGTGGTACACATGCCAAAAGCAGATGCCAAGATTAGCTAGGTTTGTGGCACGGTTGTTCCAATCCCATTTCAATGTGGTCCAAATATCAGGGGGAAGGATTATGTGCCACTGATGATGATCAAGAATTAAAGTCTGTATCTAAGTACATCATAGAAAGTTGGCCTACCTTGTTGCAGGGATTCTGCAATAAGATAGCAAGAGACACGAAGGAAGTTTAGAATATTTATTCAAACTATCGGCTCTGAAATGCAATATACGTGCCGCGATTAGAAAACAAATTCATAATAAAAATACTGTTAGCATGGTTAACAATCTGTATACCATGAAGAGTACAGTCATTCTAAAAGACAGAGTAACCTAATCCCCCTCCCCTGCTACTGAAGCTAAATGATTATACTGGACATACTTCAAATTGTTGCACCTTTCCAGTTCAATGTAATCCATTTGCAGTACTTCGAAAGGGAAGGTGGTTGGTGCAAAATTACCAGGGGGTGTAGGAGTACCCTTCCCAGGATTATGTATCATGCACTCCATGCAATACTTCACTAAATGTGCAGCTGTCTTAGAAATGTTGTCATTCTGCCATACAGGGTCTAACAACTTGCAAATACCCTTGGCACTTATATGCGCGGGGCCATGGGCCATTGTGACTACAGGAAGAACATGTACATCTGGTAACATCCATCTCTGCTACCCTGACTTATCGGTCCAACATCCCTCCTCATTCAATTGTGCAGTACTTTCTTGCCACACTGCTAATTCTTCTATTGTAGCTTCACTTTGTATCTCTTTCACGTTTTCAAGTGTATCCTCAAACATAGTAAGCTCAGGCACCCACCTAGTGGAGCCTGCTACAAACATTCTGTTCATTTCACTCCGGGCTGTTTCCTTAGCTGTCTGGTCTGCAAAAGCATTTCCCCTACCTACATCATCAGTGACCTTCCGATGTGCACTGCACTTTACTATAGCCAATTTCTTAGGGAGTGTCAGAGCAGACAAAAGCCTCAATATGAGGTGCCTGTGGTGAATATTAGTGTTAGAAATAAAAAACCCTCTCTCAGCCCAGAGCCGGCCAAAATTATGAGCGACTCCAAAGGCGTACTGACTGTCAGTATAAATATAGACAACCAGTCCCTCACTTAATTCACAAGCTCTTATTAGAGCAACAAGCTCAGCAGCCTGGGCCGATTGATAGGGAACTTGTGATGTCTCAACTACTGTACGCAGCGTAGTAATAGCATACGGAGCAGTTGTAGTGCCATCTGGTAATTTAAAACAAGAGCCATCGACATATAGTTCCCCTTGTGGGTCAGATAAGGGTACATCAGTCAAGTCTACCCATCCTTTCGTCTCTTCTTCCGTCTGGAAGATACAGTCATGTTTAATAATCTCATCATTCTCAGAAGGTAGGGGCAGTAACGTGGCTGGATTCAGAGTGGCACATCTTTTGATCGTGATGTGTTTGGCAAACAAAGTTAATTCATATCCAGTCAGACGTGCACTGGTGAGGTGCTGTGTCTTGGTCTTGTTCAAAAGTGTATCCACAGCATGGGGTACTATAACTGTGAGGTCAGTATCAAGTACGAGTCCAGCAGATTGTCTGACAGATACGGCCACAGCCGCGACCCCTCTTAGACAGCTCGGGAGGGCTCGTGCGACTGGGCCAAGTACGGCAGAGAAATAAGCACACGGCTGTTGCTTATCGCCAAATTTTTGTGTTAAAACAGAAAGCGCGCAACGATCTCATGCACGTACAACACAAACAATTTAGTGTAGTCTGGGGTGCCAAGTACTGGAGCTGAACAAAGCGCAGTTTTCAATTGCTCAAAAGACTGCTGACATTGAGGCATCCAAGGCAGAGGCTCATGCACATCCTTTAGCGTTAGTGCAAGCAGGGGTTTAATTAGCAGCGAGTAGCCAGGTATCCACTGCCGACAGTAGGAAGTGATACCTATAAAAGCGCTGACATCTTTTTGAGTTCGTGAGATGGGCATTTTGACAATGGTACTGATGCGCTCTGGGGTCAATGTCCTACCCTCCTTCGACAGTAGGTGACCTAAATAAGTAACCTCCTGTTGACAATATTGAAATTTAGAAAGAGACACCTTATGTCCATGTTGGGCCAAATGCAACAAAGATTTAACTCTGCCTTTGCAACCTTGTTCCGTGTCAGAAGCGATGAGCAAGTCATCAACATACTGCACCAATACATTACCTGATGGAAGCGATAGAGAATCCAACTGACTTTTTAAAGCTTGACTATAAATACTTGGACTTTCTGTATAGCTCCTACCAGCTAGGGTAAAACCAAACAAGTACCGACTATCTGGATGAATAGGAATGCTGAAGAATGCATTTTTCAAGTCAATGACAGAAAAGAATTTAGCAGTAGAGGGAACCATTGTCAAAAGAGTAGTGATGTCTGGGACCACTGGAAACTGAGAGACCACTATTTTATTAACCTCGCGCACGTCAATTCCAAAACGATAAACATCTTCATGGTCATCAGGGGGACCTGAGTGCGTCCTTTTAAGAATTGGAAGAATAGGACTATTGCAAATATTAGCAGTTGTTTCCTCAACCACTCCTTTCTTAATCAGATCCTGTATAATTTGCAATAAGGCTCGCTCTCCTGCCTGCAGTATTTTATACTGAGGGATATGGGGCAACATAGCACCATCCCTAACTCGTATCGAGACCGGCGATATCTGCAACAATCCCACATCTTTGCCCGTCGCCCACAGAGTGGGTAGGACATCTTTAAATTCACCAGGGAGGGGTGCATCTTTGGACAAACACTGCTTAGCTCGTGCTACATCTGGACCCATTGTCATATAGACACCCGCCGGAGAACAATAAATAGTGCCATGCAATTTCTTCAACAAATCAAAACCCATCAAATTTTCACCACAATTAGATGTCAACAAGAAAGGCGAATCCACAGTGAAAGGACCTATAGTCAAAGCAAGAGGTTTTGAAATGGGGCTTACAACCGGTACAAGAGAGAAACCAACCGACACATTATTTTGGCCAGACAGAGCCGGCACAGGGACCATATTTCGAGAAACAGAACTTTTAGTTGCACCTGTGTCCACCAAAAATTCCTTAGTCGAACCTTGCAGTTCTGCTGTTACATAAGGACCACGCTAGTCTACAGGTATCAGAACTGGTCCCTCACTCTGCCCCTGGCTGTCCTAACTGTGAGACATCCCTGTCACTTCTTCCATGTCATAATCATCATGATAGTACTGTCCATCTCGCGGGTCATCAAAGTAAATATTATCAGAGCGACCCTCTGAGGCTGGATCACTCTGTGCCCTATCAGCCCCACCAGCTCCACGACCCCTTCCACGAGAACCTCGTCCTCGCGGGACTGCGACCTTCTGCAAAAGCACAGGACACTCACTATGCCAATGTCCCTCTTCTTTACAGTACACGCACTGATTCGGACCTAAAGGCGTAGTTACTGGCTGTCTACTAGTGCGCGGAAGCTGTCGGGCAGGACCACCACGTCCTCTCCCATTCCCCCTAAAAGCCTGCTGTAGCAACACCTTTGTCTTTAAATCCTTATGTCTCTTCTCTGTCCTCTCCTTTTCCTCATTATCCCTATGCTCATAATATTGTGCCATATTCAAAATAACAGAGGGGGAAGAGGTGGACCAAGTACTCTCAGAAGCCTGCAATCGAGTCGCAATTTCAGGAAGCAAGTTAGAAACAAACCTATTGACAAACAACCGAACACCTCCCTCAACTGACAAATCCTGTCTACTGTAATCCAAAAATGTACCTTCAAATCGGGTAAAGAAATCAGACACACTCTCATCTTTCTTCTGTCGACAGGCTGACAATTTATCCCAGTCTACCTTTCTCGGCGGAATAACAGAATGCATATATGTAATAATGCGGCCTGGCAACGCAAACATTTTCCCTCGAGGCTTATCACCGGACTTTCCTTCCTGGTCCCATGCCTTAATTTGATCCCATGTACCACCCAACTCTGGAACATGATCTTGAATATGGGCCTGCCTCCAAATATCAACCGAAACAAGAAGATCAAAAAACATTTCAATATCAGCAAGAATCATCACCGTTGAAGAAGCAGCTTCAGTCAGTTCTTTATGATAAGCAGTGGGATTCTTCCTAGGATCGGGTAAATTAGTTTTAAGAGATAAAACCTCATTTCTTTTCCACGGAGTATAAACCCATTGCTCCTGAAACCTGGCCCTCACTGCCGCTCAGGTTACATTACCACGACCGTCTTGCAGTTCCGGTATCTCGGGTGATATATGGGATGTCCTCTCTCATCGGAAACTGAGATACTGACCTAGGACTTTCCTCATGTAGCCTACCCCTGTAAGCAATCAATGCCGTAACACTGCCAAAAACTTGGCCAGGCTCCATATCACTAACATATACACGATCTTTAATGTCATATAAAATCTGTGGTGCAGCATCCTTAAAACACTGCTCCCAAATACTAATCAGCGTAGCAGACATATGCTTAAGGGCATGCTGTTGTACAAAGGGCTCATAATCTTTCATCACACTCCAAACATCTTCCACACTGTAAATAGGATTACGACCCCACTGCGCAGCCTGATCAGCCACTACCTTTTTCTCTTCATCCCCCAACTCAGAACGCACATACAGACCCATGCGCTCTTTAAACTTTGTCCAATCTCCATCCCCAAACCCACGGACTGGCGTCCCATTACTCAAGGGAACCGGAGGATGAAAAACTAGAGAAAGAGAAGCAACGGAAATGTCAGGTATTATCGATGCTGAGGGTTGCGTCGCAGGAGAAAGAGCTGGCGAGAGCGCTGCTGAGACAATAGGTGTGGCAGGGGTACTAGGAGTCACAGTTGTCACAGGCGACAAAGAAACAGAAGGAAGAGGAGGAGGAGCTGAAGCCCGAACGGTCGAAACAACAATAGCAGACGCAGGGACAGAGACAGTGGAAGCAACTGTAACAGACAACTGTGAGGGCATCAGAACAATAGGATATATTCTTTGTGGGGCATATGGAGGCGGGGGTTGGGTATCTAATAATTCTTCAACAAAAGCGTCATCTTCTTCCGGAGCCACATACGATTTATCAATATGTAATCGAAACCTTCTATTTTCACATTCAACACCCTTCTCCTGTTTCTCCCTGTCATATGCTACAGCCTTCTGAGTCGATGTCTGCATTCTTCCTTTCTGGGCCTCTTTTTCTGCCTTCAACCGCTTCTGTCTAGCTGCTTTCTGCCATGTTCTGAGGGAATCAAACATAGACTGCCTACATCGCTTCTTAAACAACTGTTCCTGCAAATACTCAATCTTTTTTTCATCAAAAGTGCCCGTCAACGCCACTGCAACTCGGCATTGTCGCTCGTATATTTGTGCCATAATGTACTAAACGTAATAGGGCCAAGACCATGCTTCACATACATATCAAAATTCGGAGTGCCTTCTGGAGGCATCGGCTGACTTTCTTCCAATCGAGCATCAGTAGAACAACAACGACAGCACAAAACAAACATTTTACTGAAACTGGGCACTCTCAAAAGAAAACAAGTTCACTATTTATGCCCAGCAAAACAATTGCAATTGCTTTTGTCCAAAAGATGGTCCTTAGACCTTACCAAATACAAACCAAAATGGCACCATATCCACAAAGAACCAAAACAACAACTCGCCTGATATATGCAGGTCAAACAAATCTATTCTCCACTGCCGACCCTTCAGACCAAACGGTCAGATCCAAGGGTTTCGCCGTTCAGGACTCCAGTCAGGATGACCACTGGGCGAGGCACCGTCTGGCAGGACAGAAGGGGCAGCTGCGAGTATCAGGAACTCTTCGTGCAGGGATCCCTGATCCGTCCGTCCTACCCGACGATGGACTCGACCTCCCCCCCGTCTGCGGAAGGGGAAGGGCTACTCACCCGAAGGAGTCCCTGTTCGGGCTCCAACTGAAGGAAATGACCCGATTCAGGTCACTCGGGTCATCAATGACCACCTCTTTGCCTTCCACTAAAATGAAGAGTCGGTCAGACAGTAGAGAATACAAAGCAATAACAGTTTATTCAAAGTTTGCTCAGAGCGGAGCCCTGTCTGCCCAGTCGCAAAGAGTGAGGCAGAGAGAGTCTGGCATCAGCAAGCATAACAATGCATTATGTACATTCAGAATTAATGAAGACACGCCCACCATGGAATTTTCCAGAGAGATGCAGCTGGACAGTAAATTACAAAGGAGTAAGTTTCAATTCTGAGGCGGGGCAAACATTATCTATCTCTCAAGGTTACTCTGCCTGTGCCCGCCACTAGACGAGTGGGAGAAGGCTTACATCTCAGAAGAAAGGTATGCACTAATAAGAGCAGTGCATTCATTAGTGTGGCAAAACCCAACTCCAAAGAAACATAACCTAGAGAAGGCCGTTTCTCGGAAATGGAAAAGAAGTAGTTTAAATCGTGATACAAAATGGCACCTGTACACAAAATGGCGCAGCGAATGCTAACTTACGTAAAACAATGCAAAAGCATAATTTTTATACTTACATGAGTCTCAACTTGCACGCAGGAGTGTAAGATGCACAGGGTGCCTTTGCAGTATAGATAATTTGCACTCCATGTCCATATCTGCAGGTGAAGGTTAATGAACACTCTAGTACTTCACTGTAAAGTTTGTGTTGTTTCTCTATTTAAGAGGTTATTTTCGATCGCTTTTTTTAGTTTCTTTAGCCATGCAGTTGTTTCTTTGTAATGATTTTTTTTATAGACATTCTGCTTTCAAATGTTTACATCGTTATAAGCGGTGAGTACATTTGTTTTTGAGTTTTGTATAGTTTAATATACTCTAAAAAAAAAAAGAGGAAAACTCATGTAGTGTTCTGAACCAAGATTCTATGATGGAGCCTTGGGTTGAAGGGATTCTGTGGAATGCTGGGGGAATTGGAATTGTGTAGAGAGAAGTGTCAGTTGGTGAGGTGCCAGCGAGCAGCCTGGGGTGATTCAACACCCTGTGAGCAATGCTGAATAAACTACGATGTTTCCACATGCCAGAGTGTACTAGCATCATTATAAACTGTCCTGAGCTTCTCATCAGAACCGGAAAGGCTCCTTTGAGCAAACAGATCACCTATTGACCGGCTGCTGCAGGAGGAACTACTGTGGCTGCACTGGTGCCCTTGTGCGGTGAGAAGTAGTTGCTTGTAATAGAACGTTTTTAAAGTTGAATCTTTGGACCAGTCCTCTGCTCTCATTATGTCTTGAAAAGGGGGACCTAAAAGGTACGATTTTGGGGCAAGAGCTCCTCTCACCGATTGAATCCGAATTAACTAGTGTCAATACCGGCTTGTGACAGAATCCATTTCACCCAAAGTGCCAAGGTGGCCAATGACACTGGATGAAATGGTTTCTAAAGGGGAATTAAAGGTAGAGCAACATTAGATTGTCTCAAAACCCTGATTCGATCCTCATATTCCTTCAAGCATTGCACAATGCACAGTTTTGGATTATCTGGGAAACTAGGATATGTGATCTGTTTCAAAAAAGTCTTTGTTCTCCTAGTCAAGGTAAAGAAAACCCCATTAGGGGAAAGTACTCTGCCTGTTAAGTCCAGGGCTTTTACATCTGACAACCTTCTACAGGAAACTAAGCATAGGAGGATAGTCAGCTTTGATGAAAGTTGTTTCCTGGATAAATCTGAGTTGGTCAGCCATTTCTACAAGCCGTTGAAGTCAATATTGACATCCCAGACAAAAGAGTACTTCAAATGAGGAGGGTTAGGTAAACGGATAACCCTCATGACTCTGCTTACAAGCGGGTGTTCGCCTATCATTTTCCCTCCACAAAGGAGTGGCCCGCTGATATTGCAGAGCGATAGTTGTTCACAACGAAATATGTTACGTCTGAGGAAGCTAATTAGACCTGGAAGTTGATGACAAAAGTAATGCCTCCCCCCCCAAGGGATCCAAGGGATTCAGACCTCCCTCTTTGCACCAACCCAAACATCTCTGCTATGCTGTGGAGTAATGTTTGTGAGTGGCTTCTGACCAGGAATTTGATATGAAAGATTCAGATTGTTCTAAAAGGCCTATCAAGAACCAGCAGTTCCTGAAATGCGCCAAGCCATGAGATGTAGACGGCCTTGAAGAATCAAAGGATGTCAAAGGCCCAAGGATCAAGGAGTAGATCCGTGAATGGGGGGGAGCTGGACTGGAAAGGTTAAACTTTCCACAGAGGGTTGACTAGAATCAATTCTGATTCCTGGATGTGAGTGTGAGTTGACAATCTCAGGATCAACAGCAATGGAGGAAAAGCGTAATGCAGGGGTCCTTTCCAAGTTTGTAGAAAGGTGTCCGTGGCAAGTGCCATCAGACCTGGTCTTCAAGAGAAGTCCCTCTCCCCCCCATTTGAGCGGACAGATGGGAGGCAAAGAGGTCCGTATTGCCTGGATCCCAGTTGTCCTGTAGCAAGCTGAAGTCTCTCTGGTGCAGTTTCCACTCGCTGGAATCTCTAAGATAATTCACGTTCCAATCTGCCACTACATTGTTCTGGCCTGGAAGATATTCCGCTGTCACTGAAAGGCACTGGTGGAGGCAATATTTACAGACAGCTTTCACAATGTCTACTAACACTTTGAATTTCACCCCTCCCCCCCCCATGTTTATATATTGTACTGTTGAGATGTTGTCAATTCTCAGCAGGATACAGCAACTGGATTTGTGAGGGGCTATTCTTATTGCAAAGGATCCCGCTAGAAGCTCCAAGCAGTTAATGTGGGGATCTGCCTCTTCTGAAGACCACTGACCTTGGGTGGAGATACTGTTGCATCTGGCTCCCCAACCCCATAGGCTGGCATCTGATTCTATAATGACATCTGGGCGGGAGACGAAAATGGCTCTGCTGTTCCAGGCAGCCAAGTGGGTAATACCACTCTGAAGACGTTGAATCTTTAACCGTTGGAGAGCCCTGTAACATAATGGAGAAGGAACGATCACCTTTATAGAGGATGCCAGAAGGCCTACAATCTGGGCAAAAACTCTCAAGGACACTTTGTACCTGTGAAGAGTGGAACACATTTCCTTCTGGAACGCCTTCAGTTTTTGTTGAGGACGCAACAGAAGTATTGTAGAGGAGTGGGTCTCAAACCTCAGAATTTCTGTGTGTTGTGAGGGAACAAGAATGTATTTCTTTTTGTTCACCAAGAAACCTAGTTCTTGGAGCAGCTGAATCATCCAGCACAGATGCTTCAACAAAAGGCATATGCCCAGGGCCATCAGAAGGATGTCGTTGAGATATATGATCAGACACATGCCTCTGGCGCATAGATTTTCAACCACTGGACGCATTACTATTGTGAAACACCAAGGGGCAGAGGACGCCCCGAAGAGTAGCACCTTAATTTTGTACCAACGTCCATCCCAGATGAATTGGAGGAACTTCAGTGATGAGAAAAAATAGATTGGAGAGGTACACATCTTTTAGGTTGAGACAAACCATCCAGTCTTGGTCTCGGAGGAAATCTCTGAGAAGGTGAATCCCCTCCATCTTGAAATAGCGGTAAAATATCCACCCGTTGAACTCTTTCAGATTTATTATTGCAGGGTTGGGGTGACAGGGGCAAATGGCGTCCTTCTTCAGGAGTTGGAGGACCTCCTCTTGCATAAAGTTCCGATTTTACTGGAAAAAAGGATAGGATGGGAAAGGAAACGTTGGTGAGAAACACCATAGAATTTGATCTTGTAACTTGTTTTTGCCTCTAGGACCCATGGGTTGGACATCAAAGAACTCCACCTGAAGAGGATGAGTTGAGTTCCTGCCTCCCAATGCAACTGATGAAGGATGAATGACTCTTACCTTGGGGGCCTGTTCAGGCTTTGTAGTTCCCTTGGGTGTAGAAGGAGCCCCTCCTGTACCTGTAATGACCTCCTCACACTCTGGTGGTATAAAAGATGTATCTGGGTTGGTCTGGATAATCGCAACCTCTGGCTTGAGCGGCACTGGTGGGGTTTCGTAGATTTGCTCAGCCAGACAATCGCCCTGTATAACGGCTGGCCCGGGCAAGAAGACGGTAGTTGTAGACCTTGTGGAGGGACAACTGGGCCTTGTTAAAAGCCCTACAGGTATGGACAAATTTGCCCAGGTCTTTAACAAAATTGTCTCCGAAGAGCAGGCCGTTGACCATAGATCCCGATTTTGCCGTAGTGAGTATGGCCAATTTTGGGTCAATGCGAATAAGTACGGATCTCCAGCACTCCACGAGACAGCACAGTTTGCATTGCCTAACAGGAATTACCTAACAGACAAAAGGCCGTTGAGACTACCATACCAGGAAGTCAGGGTTCACTGGAGTGCCTGTGTCCTTTGCAAGTACCGCCATTTCTAGTTTTTTACATGGTGGACCAGTCAGATCTAAAACTTTGTCCTGAGAGGCCTTCCATGACCCGTCAATCCCTTTATTGGGGTCTTTGGTGGAGTGTTTGAGAAAGGTGTCCAGGTTTGGGTCGAGCTTGGGTGTTTCTGCTACTCTGTTAGGGATATCTGGTCTGGGACACACAGAGCGCAGATGGTTGCAGACGTCTCTGTCATAGCTCTTTTTTAATGCGGTCATGAACGTAATCAATGACAGCTGGAAGAGGTGCCTAGTCTGAGGAGTGTAGATGTACAACAGAGTCTGGATCGAAATTCAGGGAGGTGCCAGGAGCAGTGTCGGAGTAGGAGATGACAGAAGTGGACTGGTCTTAGGGGCTCCACCTTCGGCGCTTGTGATGTTGGCTGTGAGGGTCATCCAAGTTGGAAGAGACTGTGTATGTTTACTGTCCGTGTTGCCATCCGGGGGAGTGTGAGGGGTCAAGAGCCCTCTGGTGAATGGGTCCAGTGTGGAATATGCGTGGTTGGGGGCAGGGTTTGTGAAATACGTGCCATTGCTGCTGCGTGGGGCCAGTTGCCGGACTTCGCCAGGGCTTTGCCACTTCCGGAGGAAGGGTCGGAGGGAGGTGGGACTGGGTCTAGAGTGGGCATAGTCATGTGCATGTGCAGGGTATACTTTCTCAATTGGCGGGTAAAAGGCTGGAGGGCTACCGCCAAAGCTCAATTGACAGAGCGCTTGGTTGAAGCATCTAAGGCTTCCACCATGCTGTCTGCAAGAATGTACGCCTTGCCAAGGGTTTGTTCATAGGCCATATCTGGGGAGGGGGGCGGCGGCTGCTGTGTTACGCAATGATGGTTATCAGGTGTTTAACAGGTGGTAGTAGTCGAGTGGCATAACTCTGAGGGAGGATGGGGGGCAACTCTGTTAGCAGACCGAAATAGGGAGGCAGACCATTTTATGAGGAATGCTGCCTTAGTATTATGAAGGGTCCGCGCGCCCTTCAGGTAAAACCTGTACATCCTTTGTTCTTGCCCAGGCTGTAGGGCATAGGGGAAGTGATTAGGGCCTGCCTCGCACTATGAGGTTGGAGCGCGGGAGGAACAGCTCACAACTGCTGAGCCACGCATATGAACTAATTCAACTGATACAGTTTGGGTTTTCCCGCTACGTGAGGTCAGCAAGATATAAAGAGAGGCCAGGTTCCTGTCCATAGCGGCGAAGCACTCTGCTACCTGGCCTTACAGACACCCCATTTGGGTGTGGGAATGTAGCAGCAGGCCTAGAAGGCCAAAAGCAAGTTCAAATAGTCAGTTAATTGCAGTAAATCTAACCAAAAATACATGAACAAAAAAGCACCTATCTCTGTAGCACATAATCAGCAAAGAAGGAGGATTAAAGATGGTGCAGAGACATGATGATTGGTACAGAATGAATGATGTCATTACAGGAATTATGGGAAATGTAGTTTAATTTTGATTGGCTGCTGTGAAGGTTATAGCAATAAACAGCGAAAAAAGAGAAACATAATCCGAAACCTCCGGTCCTGATATGGAATCTGAGGCTGTAGGGACCAGGGGGATGGCTTGCCCTTAGCTCTCCCTGGCCTGCATCAAGTACTGCCACAGTAAGAGCAACACCAGTCCAGGCCATTTGACTCCAAAGCTGCCACACAGAACAGAGCACCCTTATGGTGTACGACGCCAACAATGCACCTGTCAGTCGTGGAAACCCCTGCCACACAGCTTGATGGACAGGTGACTGTGTGAAAGGACGTAAAGAGCCAGCGGTTATGCAGGTAAGTCCTTTATTATTGACAATCAGCCATGACCACCAGGCAGCAACTGCCGCCAGCAGAATCCCACATCCCCAACGTTCAACATTCCATCCCAGAACCCCACACATATCCCTTCTTACAAAATGAAAAAGAAAGAACAACCATAAATAAAATACAACAATTAATAAAGAAAAAAACTAAGCACAATAAAGAAAATGCCAAATACACGCAGATTACAATTACATGAAATGAACCTCAGCCAGAGCAATAAGATGAAAATACAGAAGAAAAATGGCAAAGATTAATGCATGACATAATCATTAAAACGTGCAGGAAGTTTCCTGTTTCTGGCAGTACTCCCTGCCACAATACCACCACCGCTATCACCTCTTGAAACAATGTCATCACTGCCAGGATGACCAAAATCTGAACAAATTATCCTGGTGAACACCCAAACTGTCACGCACAACAGAGGTCTTGTTCTCGGGAACAACAGAAACCATACTCTTACTCCACACTTTACCACCATGAACCACAATCACACGATCACAAACACCAACCACCCTTTTGGGAGAGGAAAATATGGAACAACCTTTCCTCACAAAACCAGGTTTTTTTATGCGAACCCAATCATCAGGCTTGACCGACAAGGTCCTCCCAGGGGTTATCACATCTGCTTTACCAGATACAGTCTTCCCCACATCCAATACTTTTCCAAGAACATCATTGTTCACAATTTTTCGATCCATCCAACCCCTGTTCAAGTTGGTTCCAGCCATTCTTCCTCTCATTAAGGTGAAAGGGGACACTCCAGTTACACTATGTGGAGTAGTTCTATACGCCCATAACATGTCCTTCAAAATTTTCTTCCAATTGAGATTATTCACTAAAGCCAACTGCAACTGATCTTTTACCACACAATTAAATCTCTCAACTAAACCATTACTCCTAGGATGATAAAGAGACGTCCTGATGTGGGGAATAGCACTCTTTTGCAAAAATTCAGTCATTTCCACAGATACAAATTGAGTACCATTATCGGTGACCAACTCATCTGGATGCCCTTCTCTGGCAAAAACCTCGCTGAGAAAATCCAAAACAACAGAAGTGGAAACACACTCAACCATCTTTACTTCAGGCCACCTGGATAAGTAATCAATAAGCACCAAAGCAAATTTGGGTGTGTTGCCTAACACAGCAAATGGTCCAGAAATATCCAACGAAAATTTGCTCCAAGGCATGGACGGTGGTTCCACAGATAAAACAGGATATGGAACAGTAACCTGGGATTTGTCACTAATTACACAAGCATCACAATCTTTGACAAACTGTTCTGCCATTTTATCGACCCCCGGCCACCAGAAGTCTTCTCTGATTCTACATTTAAGCGCCCTGATACCACCATGGCCAACATGTGCAAGATGAAGAATTTTACACTTAAGATCCTCTGGAACAGCAAGCAAACTTACTCTATGCAAAACACCATTGACAAAAGATAATTCATCACTCACGCTCTCAAAGGCAGCAAAACTCTCATGTAAATCCTTAACACTAGGCCATCCTTGAATCATGTACCTTCTCACACTTGTTAAAACATCATCTTTCTCCACAGCATCCAACCACTCTTTCTCACATAAAGCGCCATCCAAAACCTTATCCACGGAACTCATTACACAAACCATAATCAAATCCCCATCATCGTAGGTGTCCATGTTACAATCGTCCGGGACAGGTAACCTAGACAAACAGTCAGCAGCAAAATTTCTTTTACCTGACACATGCTCTAACTTGTACTGAAATTCCTGAATACGATACTGCCATTTGGCAATGCCGGGAGTAGCTCTTCCACCACCATGAGTGCAAAATAGATCCACCAAAGGTTTATGGTCTGTGCAAAGAATAAACTCTCTACCCCACAAGTAAGTTTTAAAATACTCGGTTCCCAACACATGGCAAGGGCCTCCCTCTCAATAGTAGAATAAGTGGCTTCGGCCCCACGTAAAATTTGGGACGCAAAAGCCACAATCTCCTCACTACCATTCGAGCGCTTTTGTAATAGTACCGCTCCTAAACCCACACTGCTAGCATCAGTCATTAAAATGCTTAAGTCTTGCGTATTGAAAGACTTTAAGGGATGTGCAGAAACAATGCTTTTCTTAATCTCTTTTAAAACCCATTCACATTCATTCGTCCACTCATATCTAGCATTCTTTCTTAAAAGATTGTGTAACACTGCAGTTTTACTGGCGAATTGCGGAACAAATTTGGCATAAAACTCAACCAAACCTAAAAAAGATCTGAGTTGATCCTTATCACAGGGTGCCGGTGCATCCTCAATAGCTTTCAAAATTTTCAATTTAGGTTTAACCCCATCAGCAGACATGTGGTGCCCCAAATAGTCAACACTAGACTGGGCAAATTTACATTTGTCTTTTTTCAAAGTCAATGTCAAACTTCTAAAACAATTTTTACTCTCATATCATGGTCTTTGTTATCCTTGCCATATATTAAAATATCGTCTTGAAAACATGCAACTCCTTTCATACCTTTGAACAAAATGTCCATGACTCTTCGAAACACAGAAGATGCCGATGCTAAACCGAAAGGCATACGGATACTACGGAAGGCACCTTCTGGTGTGATAAATGAGGTTAAGTGTCTAGAATCACGGTCCAACTCCACTTGGTGGTATGCTGATGACATATCAAGAGACGTAAACAGAGCAGCATGATCTAAAGTGGCCAACATTTCATTAATGTTCGGTAAAGGTTGACGATCCACCCAGATATTGCGATTTAGATCATGGAGATCCACACACAGACGCAAAGATGTATCAGTCTTACGGGCCAAAACGATTGGGGACAACCATTCTGAACCTTCAATCGGTTCAATAATTGACATGGCACACAATTTGTCGAGCTCTTTCTTCAACTCTTGTCTCAAACACAAAGGTACCTTCCTGGCTTTGTGAACCACAGGAATGGCATTACTCTTTAGGACAATATGATGTTTGAAATTGCGTAACTTGCCCAAACGGTCACAAAATACCTCACTGAATTCACTGATCCATCTTGCGGCATTAACATCTTGCACCTCTCCAATAGTACTCAAACTTGAATTCATCAAACGATCTCTAGTTAACACTAGATCAGGATTATTGGGATCTAACTCTATGTTGAGATCACCTTAATCGTCCCAACCCAATAAATTTTATCCATTTTTTACCACAAACACACTGGCATTGACAGAATTGTCACAACACTTTAAATCAGCCTTGAACTTGCCAACAACTACTACTTTTTTGCCCCCATAAGCAAACAGCTTAATATCAGATGATTCAAGTACGGCATCATGAAATTTGGCTAACTCATTTTCACAAAGAAGAGTCACAGGAGAACCAGAATCCGCCATAATCTTTACATTATGGCCATTAATTGAAAGATCACACAACGGAGGCTTTCTTTTACCAATTTGTTTGATAAGTGCACAATTTTCATCATATTGAACACACTCCTCTTCACTAATCATTAATAGATAACCATCACCAGTCACACTTCCATAGTCAGCATCAACGACAACGTCATCCTTGCACATCACACTAACAGCTTGTCTACTTTGACTACTTGCTCTACAAATGCGAGAAAAATTACCTCTGCGGCCACATTTAAAGCAAGTTTGACTTAAAGCTGGACAATATTTAAAATTTCCTAAATGAGACCTACTCCCGCATCTGTAGCAAATAAAATCCTTTTATGTATTAATTGAGGACCCCACTGTTTTTTTTACAAACTTAAAATTCTGGCTTTTAGGTTTATCACCCCCGCTTTTCTGTATAACATTGACTTCCTTGGATTCAAATCTAGAACGACTGGCAGCCAACTCTTTCATGCAAATATCAGATTGTTCAATACTTCTTGCAATTTTCAAGGCAAGCTCCAAACCAGGATCCTCACTAGCCAGTAGCTGTTCTTGTATTCTCCTATTACATGTTTTCTCAATTAGTTGATCTTGGATTATTTCTTCCTTCAAGTCCCTATAATTACAGTTCAAGGACAAAGTACGTAAAGCTGAAACAAAATCATCAATGGACTCCCAGGAAGTTGTGCACGTTGCAAAAACCTATGTCTTTCCAAAACCACATTCTTTTTAGGAGAAAATCTCTTACCCAAAGTTTGGATTAACGATGCATATTCATCAATAATAGGCTCAGCATCTCCCTCACCACTGGTGAGAACGTGAACAGATTCAATGTGCAGCGTTTTTAAAATTGACCTGCCCTCATGGCCTAAGTTGTACACAAACAATGCTTTATTTTTCTTGGATGTGAACGTATCACCATCTATAGAGTCAAGATACGCTTCAAAAGCCTCACGCCATTGTATCCAGTTCAATGGAGGAGAACCAGGATTTGCCAGAAAAGGAGGAGGCGGAGATATTCCTTCCATAACTGTAAAAATGCACGCAGAGTGAGTTGCTGCCGAAACAAATGTTAATTAGGTAATAAAAGTCACTGACTGCCAATTTATTCCATAGAATTCGAGAAAATAAAATTCACAGGAGTAAATAGCAACTGTACACTGGAATGAGCTGTGTGCATCAGCGAAAAGTGTAGGTGAGATTCAATAAAAATAATTAATTAAGCTGTGTGCATCAGCGTATAAGCTACACACGAAGCAACTGTTGCCATGGTTACATTAAATACAATGCCGATAATGGCTGCCTGCATAGTATTAATGCATGCAAGAAGAGCTGTGCGTATCAGCGTGATGAGCAAATATTGCAGAAACAGCTGATGCGCACATACGGCCCGCAAGACAGGCAATACTTATGATGAGCTGGAAAAGCTGTGCGTATCAGCGTGATAAACAAACATTAAATATTGCAGAAACAGCTGATGCGCACATACGGCTTGCAAGACAGGCAATACTTATGGTGTGCCTATCACTGTAAATACAATACCGTTTCAAGATGGCCGCTGTATGTGATGCGGGGCGTATTGACGTAGTTAATGCTCCAGAAGTTGCGTGCGCACATCCACGCGAACACCCGCTGCCACACGAGCTCAATCGTGCCCAGTGCACACGTGCCCGAAAGAAACACCTCAAAAATCACTGAAGTCCCAATGGCTACTGATCCTTCAGCCAGGGACTCAGTAAGATGCAGAACGAGGAACCTCACAGCAAAGAAGAGAAGAAAGGCGGAAACAGCAACGCTGCAGCACAGGATGTGATCGCAGGAAGAGCGGCACTCCAAACAAGTGAAACAGGTTCCAAGGAGAGGTGGACAGACTGACGGTCGCTCGTTGCCACTGAAAGGATGTACAGAGCCAGCGGTTATGCAGGTAAGTCCTTTATTGACCGCCAGCCATGACCACCAGGCAGCAACTGCCGCCAGCAGAATCCCACATCCCCAACGTTCACCATTCTATCCCAGAACCCCACACTGTGCATAGCTCCCTGGCTGCACTTTAGTCATTCAGCAAATTTATTGACCCTGGCACTGTGACCCTGAGTTGGAAAACCAGCGTTTGCCACCTCAGCAATTACTTCAGAGTCACAAGAGAAACGGATGACTCCATTAAGAGATCCCTGCTTCTCCACTTTGTGGGTGAAAAGATCTTCAAGCTCTTTGAGCCGACAATAATTATGATGCTGCCATCAGGGGGCTAGACACACTCTTAAATCCCAAGCTAAACACGGACTTTGAGTGATTCAAAATCTGATAGGTACACTAATGCGAAGGTGAATTCAGCGACACTTTCTATGCACGTCTGTGGGAGATGGTGACCATATGCACAGATGACCAGGCCAACGAAGACCGGGCACAAATAATTCAAGGGTGCAGATCCACAACGCTCAGATGACTCATCCTTCAACAAGTGGGCAACTCCCTGGAAAACATCTTGATCCTGGAGAGTTTGTACACCTCTCAATGTCCTGTGCCAAAGAAACGGAAGCACTGTTGGCAAAAAAGTACCAATCCTCCCACATGAGACGTCCGCCCTATAACCAGACAGAAACAGTGGATGCCATATGTTCCTGCCCTACACCAAGGTGCGAAGGACAGACTGGCCATAGCGAGGGTCCCCTCTCAAGGAAGGCTCACACCACGGACAAGACAGCCGAACATTGTGGAAAGGTGAAGTCCAAAGCGAAAACACAAGTGATGAGGAAAATGCATTCCTCATGTCGTACATGTTAAAGACGAAAGCCGGCCGACACCCCCAGCCGGTGTGCAAAGTCCAGATTGACGGCACCTCTGTCAAGGCCCCCATCAACACCGGGTTGTCAGAAAATGTGATGAGCATAGGGCAGTACAAGTACATGATCCCTCGGCCCGCTCTGTGACTGACAAAGATGAAGAATTACACATACGGAGGGCGATGACCCCTCCCACTGGCCGGAGTGCTAGAAGCGGTAGTGAAATACAACCAGAAAAAAGTACCTGAGAGATTCCACATCACCGTGGAAGGAGACGAGACACTACTGGGCTGCCACACAGCTAAGGACCTTGAGCTGTTCTCATTTGCATAGTCAGTCCATTCACTCCAAGTCGACCGACTTCCAGACCGATTCCCACAACTGTTCCATGGGCTGGGATGCTGGAAAGGTGCTCCAGTGAAACGCCACATTGACAAATTGATTAAACCGCTGCCACTCCAGCACAGAAGGGTGCCTTTCCACCTCAGACCATTGGTGGAACAAGAATTGGCGGAGCTTGCATAGCATGAGAAGATCTGTTGCCTTGTGATTTACCTTTTTTACTTCTTTGTTAACAGCTTGATGGTGCCTTGGCTGTGGGTGTGCCGATAAGTACTGGACATGGTGAGCTTGTCAGTCAAAAAGGTGGGGGTGTTGCTCTACATTGCTTTGTAAATGGCTTTCAAGATGGTGCAGGCTGGAAAGGGGAGCAAGTGGACTTGCAGCAGGGTGGGGGTGACATGGTCATGTTTCCTCACCCCTAAGATGAGGTAAGTTGCAGTATGTTGGATTTCCCCAGGGACCAGATTATAACATACCTAAAAGACCAATGTTATGTTTAGGAGTATTTGTGATTCCAGACTACCACATTCTCTTATCTACAGGATTTAGTCAATGAAAAAGGCTTGTGGAAGGCCTGCTTTACTACTTAGTGTACTTAATTTATGTAATAATTGTTTAAAAATTGTATAACAGTTTTATCATTTTAAAAATATCCGGACTGATTTAGAGTTTGATGGACAAGTTACTCAGTCACAAAGATAGCGGATATCCCATCTGCCTAATTACAAGGCCATAGGATATAATTCACTTGTAATAAGGCGGACAGAATTTTGTCACGTTTATGACAGAGCAATCAGTGTGCCAAATTGTAATCAGGCGAATAATCTTAAAAGAGTAACGGGACTAATGGTGGCAGATTGTGAAGTAAAAGTGCAAATAGTGCACTGAAAGTGGATAAGTGGAATTTCACATATGACAGTCTGGGAAAAATCACTATAGGCTTCAGCTGAAACAGCAGCCAGGTCTCGTCCCCTGGCTCTGCCTGACCTCCTTTTTAGAATTGCCTCCAGTTTTATGCCCATAAAACCAGATCTGCACAGTTATTCCTAATTCCATGGAGTTTAACAGGTAATTGCATGGACTGGTGGGGTATTATTTTGTGGTACTGGTAAATACAAATGCAATTGCTTAACTACAATTAGAATTACAATTACACACATGGGTGCTGAGTTTGGAAGCTGACATTACTGTGCAACTCATAATGAGGTCCTAAGTCAGGAATGACAGGTGATGGCATGTAGGATGCCCTTGAGGGGTCTGTGTGCAGTCCATGGAACAGGGCATTTAGCCATCTAGAAGTGGGAGTACAAGGGCTTGATCTGTAGTTCTAACGTTGCTTTTTGAGAGGAACGTTGTTACTTTCCTTAATAGAAAAGCTGGTACCAGGACATGTTAGTATTTCTTTGCGATGTGTTCCTTGAAGAATTCGGAGTCCATGGTGACTTTAAGTGACTTGGTGTTAAATGAATGCTGGGGGCTTGAAGTCATCCAGTTTTAAGAGTAAGAATTTGTCTTTGGTTGGTCTGAGTTTCAGGTAGGTGCTCGATATCCATGTCTAGATCCTATGCAAGAAGTGTCAGTGGTGTTGGATGTCTGTAGCGGAGGAGCCTTTCAAGCAAAGCTGTGTAACATCGGTTTATAGAAGAATTTTGATGTTATGTGTGAGCATAGTCCTGAAAAGGCTTCATATGGAGTTGAAAAGGGGAGGGTCAGGTTGGAAATCTTCTGGACTCTACAGGGGATAGGAGTTTTTAGGACCTAGAGGTATCCACATTGACAAATCGGTGCTGGTTGGATAAGCAGGAGGACAACCAGTGAAGGACGTTGCAGTGAATCTCATTAGAGACTTGAGATTGGGATGGTTGATGTTGTTATCGAGGTGATTCAAGCATTAACTGTGCCTTTGTTTGTTTGAGTGAGTGAGTGTCTGTGTATGGCTGTGTATGTATATATGACTGCTTAAGGGAGTAGCCAGGAAAATAAAATCCCCCCCCCCCTCCACGCTTTGAACCATGTCCCAAATATCTCGGAGCGAGTGGGTGTGGCAAGCGAACGTGGCAATTGTTCAGAAGATTGGCACCTCGAGAGATTTCTAACTTCTTAAATGCCTTCCCTTCCTTTTCTCCATACTTCCTCCATGCTCTTGTTCTTCCTTTTGCCATTCTTCTTTCTGCCTTTTTCCATCTTGCTTTCATCCCATCTTTCCCTCCTTTCTCTATGTTCTTCCACCCACCATCTATCTTTCTGCCCTTTTCATTTATCATCCTTCTCGCCACCCTTTTTTATCTATCCTTCCTTCTCACTTTTGTTCCTTTACTTTTCATCCCCTGCGGCCAATCCCGACACTGCTCTCACAAGGAGAGCAGTGTCAGGATTGGGTGGAGTGCCCTGGTTTTGCGCTCCATCGGGTGCTGGGAGCCTGTGCCTGCTGTTCTCTTCACCCAGCAAGGCAGCTGGGATGGAGAGAAGTCAGTGCACATGATGGTTTGGCCTTCCTAAGACTGCCATCCAAACCGTCATGCGCACTGACAGCAGTGCCAACACACCCCCTCCTCTTTGCTGCAGTGCTGTGGCCCCCGCCCACAAGAACTTGGACGGACGAAAAATAAAATGATAATCATTTTATTTTTCGTCTTCTTCTGCGGACACTGTGGCGATGCTCCTTCGCCATAGCGGAGGAGCCGCCGCTGGACTTCCATTTTTAAGCGAGTGCACATCTTGCTTAAAAATTCTTGTGAGGGAGACGCGCGAGCACGCGATTCAAGATGGCCACCGCGTAAGAGTCTTCGTGCTAATTCAGCCCGTTTTTCGGGTCTAAATGACGAATTTTGGCCGGAAAGGTATCCTAGTGGAGGTCGCTGCATTCCTAGACAACTAACCTTTGTTGTGGAGCATCTTTAGACGATTCTGCACAGCGGAAGTGGGTTTTTTCACCGCCTGGTTCCTGCTCCTTGCACAGCATTCAGGTACAGCCAGGCTTTCTGTCAAGGGGGCGGAGTGAACTTTCAGGAAAGGGCCTGGCTTGGGCCTAGCCACTCCCCCAACCCATTTTAGCTGCTGCACCAGTCATTTCTTGGTTATTTCCACAGCTTTTGCTTTTCCATACACTATTTTGCTTCTGCAAGTATAATTTTGTCTCTTTTTACTTCAAAATGGAAAATAAAAGTGCTATTAATAATAAAAGGAGGCAGCAAATTTCTCCTCCTCCTGCTAAATCTAAAGAAGTGGAGTCTTCTGAACCCTCACTATCTTTAATATTGGAGGAAATTCAGGCACTTCGTGTCAATACAGACACTATTGCTTCTGAAGTTAAACATGTGCGTAAAGAAATGGCCAGTCTGTCAATGAAAATATCGGATAATTCCTTCACAATACAGGATAATAAGGTCAAAATTGACACATTTACTCCACTTGTGGCAAAAATTTCACCTATGTGCTCAACATTATTGGACATGGAAAACCGTAACAGACAATATAATCTACGCATATTTAATTTGCCTGAAGATGTTGAGGGAAATAACTGTAGATTATATTTGGAGAATTTATTGCCTGGTCTTTTGCAAATTAAATTCTCAGAAACGTTTGAAATTGATAAGGCTCACAGGATTCCCTCACATAGGAACCCTCTACACATAAAACCACGACAAATGATTTTTAAAGTTCTTCGACACCACCATTTGGTTTTAATCAGAAAAGCAGCTAGAGAAATACCTTCATTGATGGTAAATGGAAATAAAATATTTATTCATCAGGACTTCGCCAAAGAAACTGTCTCAATTCGCAAAGAATTCACTGCTCTTCGTCCTCAACTACGAAGTCTAGGCTACAAATATGGACTTTTGATCCATCGACGATGCGCATTTGGAAGGATAACTTCTCGAAATCTTTTCAGCGTCCAGAAGATTTGAGACATTTTTTGGTTCATCAGTCACAGCTCTCAATGGATACCAATGACTCTGCTACATGATTTTTACCAGTTATGTCTTTTCTGACACAGTACTGAAATTTCTTTGTAAAGGGCTCCAGCGGTTCCGGTCATGCTTGTAAAGCGTGTGTGCGTTTCACATTTCACATTTATGTCTTCTGTTTGTCGTTTTTTCCATCTTTTTTCATTTTTCCTTTCCTTTTTCCTTATTTGGAGCTACCTTTTTCTCATTCTCTTGATCTTCTTTTATCTTCCTCTTTTTGATCTCTTTTCTCCTTTCTTCTATTATGGCTAATACACATAATTTTAAAGTAGTTTCATTAAATGTTAAAGGATTGCGCCATCCAGTTACAAACGTACAAAATTTCTAGATTATCTAAGTAGTTGCAAAGCGGATGTTTGTTTTATGCAAGAGACTCATATAGATGATAAAATTTTAGATTATATGAAGAAGAAATGGGTAGATGTTATTGTTTCTTCTCCTGTTAATGGTAAAAAAAATGGTGTAGCTATTTTGTTTGCAAAAAAACTACACTGTCAAATTTTGAGTCACAGTCTGATAAGGATGGTAGATATATACTCGTTAAAATTAAAGTTCATGACTCAATTCTATTTTTATTAAATGTTTATGGTCCTACTGCAGATGACCCAGTTTTTGGGACTAATCTTACAACAGAGGTTCTAAAGGTCGGTAATGCCCCTTTAATTGTTGGAGGTGATTTTAATGTTATCTCTGACCCTTTATTAGATAGATTATCTCTTACTAAGTTTCACCCTTCTAAAGTTATTTTGCTTTCAAATCATTTATTCAAGCCACTAAGTTAGTTGATATTTGGAGATTACATTTTCCTACAGAAAAAAGTTTTACATTCTTCTCAAATCCTCACAATTCCCATTCTAGAATTGATTGTTTATTGGTTTCTAGGCAACTAATTAGTTCAATAACTACTCCTACTATTGGTAACATTGACATCTCAGATCATGCTATGATTTCTTTGGTTTTGAATTTGGAATCAACTTTTACTAAACAATCTAGATGGCGTATGAACACTGGTATAATTTTAAATGAGTATAACAAGCCTAAACTTTTAACCGCCATTCAAGAATATTTTATACTCAACCCTGAAGGTTCTACTTCTATGATTAATAGATGGGATGCTTTTAAAGCTTATATTAGGGGTGTAACTATATCTGTTATGGCCCACGAAAATAAAACCTTTCATGCAAATGCTAAAAATCTTCAAAAACTGATTGCGAAATTTGAACGACTTTTTATTACATCCAACAATCCTCAATATAAATTTAAGCTACAAAAATGGCATTATGAATTTAATTCAATCCTTAGTAAAAGAGCAGGTATCCAAATCTCTAATGCTAAAGCCAGATTTAGTTTTAATACCAATAGATCTGGAAGGCTATTAGCTAATTATTTACGTATAAAAAAGGATAAAACTCAAATCAATTCAATTCATGGTTCCCATGGTAAAATTGCTCTCTCTCACAATGAAATTGTTACTGAATTTTTGAATTTCTATTCTGCATTATATAATAAACCCGATTTTCAGGATGTTTCTTTAATCGACTCCTTTTTAAATTCCTGTGAGTTACCCAAGATTCCACAATCAGATAAAATTGGACTTGATGCACCTATTACCAAAGATGAAATCTTATCAGCTATAAAATCCCTTAAAAAGAACAAATCTCCTGGTCCTGAAAGGGATTCCAGCGGAATTCTACAAAGAATTTCAGTCATACCTTTTACCTTTTTACACCAACTATTTACGTTTTTGGATCCACAGGAACTACCTCTGGTTCTTTTACAGAAGCGTTAATTATAGTACTTCCGAAACCAGATAAAGATCCCACTCTTGTGTCTAATTATCACCCTATATCCTTAATTAATCAAGATTGTAAATTATATGCTAAAATACTTGCTACTAGATTGGGCCCCATATTAGATTCTATTATACACCCGGATCAATCTGGTTTTATGAAGAATAGATATTCTGCTCATAATACAAGAACTTTGCTACATATTATTGAACAAAGTCCTACTTTAACGTTGCCATCTGGAATTTTAGCCTTAGATGCTGAGAAAGCATTCGATAAAATCCATTGGCAATTTTTATTTCATACGTTATCCTCATTTAATTTTGGAGATACTTTTATACGCATGATTTCAGCTCTATATTTTGCCCCTACTGCTCGTTTATTTATTAATGGACAAGTCTCAAATCAATTTTCGCTTTTAGAGGTACAAGACAAGGATGTCCTCTTTCTCCTCTCTTATTTTTAATTGGCATTGAACCTTTTCTTACCTCTATAAGAAAATGTGATAATATTAAAGGAATCAATATTAAGGATGTTATTGTTAAAACCCTTGCTTATGCGGATGATGTGCTTTTATTTGTTAGTGACCCTACATCTTCGTTCCCCTCATTAATGGATATTATAACAAATTACTCTACAGTTTCGGGATACACTTTAAATACCAACAAAACTGAATTTTTCCCTTAAATGTTTATTGCACTCATGATATGCTTCCCATGCGTGAAATTATTTGGCAAAAGAATAAGTTAAAATATCTTGGAATTTTATTTTCCTCATCCATAAAATCAACAATAAATTTAAATTGTGATTTCATCCTAAATCACATTAAATCAAAACGTCTAAATGGGCGTCATTACATCTTTCATGGTGGGGTAGAATGGATTCTATCAAAATGACTATTGCTCCCAAAATCTTTTATACCCTTGCCATGATCCCTACTCAATTTCCATTAAAGTTTTATAAAGATGTTGATAAATTTTTGTCAAAGTTTTTATGGAACAACAAATCTCCTCGTATTAGTTATAAAAAGTTAAAAGTGCCTAAACGTAATGCTGGTTTCGGTATCCCAGACTTCTTTCTTTATCATAAAGCTTTTATTTTAAAACAAAGTTCATTATGGTTTAACCACTCCTTTTTAAATAATCCTCCTGCATGGCTATGTATTGAGAAATCAATAGTAAGTCCATTTCCATTACCTACTTTGGTGTCTATGTATAACAATGCTACATTTTTTCAAAAATCAGTTATTATTAAATCTACTAAAATGTTATTTAATGATCTTGACTTAATTTTTCTCTTTCCCATGAATAATACTGATGAGTTATCACTATGGTATAGTAATGTTATTAAATTAAACAGGAATATTAGTTTTTGGTTTTCATGGATTAAAGCTGGTATTTTTTATCTTAAAGATGTTTATTCCAATAATACCTTTATTTCTTTTGAAAAGTTGCAATCAAGATTTGGTTTACTAAAATCTGACCTTATTAAGTATCAATATTTGTGCAATTCAATCTTAGATTCCTTCCCCAATGCTTTTCCTTCTAATGTTACAGCAGATGTATCAATTTACATTCAAACAGTCTCTAGATCATCTCATGGGGTTTCCATTCTATATAAAAAATTATCAGATACTCTAGGTAGCAATTTAGAGATGATTTCAACTTTTTGGAACAATGAACTTTCACTTTCTTTATCTATTGACACATGGAAGGATATTTGGCTTAGTAGTATATCTGGTTGGCTACCTGTTTCAATCTACCAAACCAACTCTTATATCCCATACAATTGTTTATGGACTCCATCACGTTTATTTAAGGCTAAACTTCTTCCCTCTGCAGATTGTTGGCATTGTAAATTACATCCAGGTACATTACAACATATGCTTTTTGATTGTCCTATGGTTTTTAAATTTTGGTCTGAAGTTTGGGATATCATACAAAAGATTTTAAAACTCCATATTGATGTTTCCTATCAATTAATAATATGTAAATCTGCTATTATATCACAAAACTTACATGATTTAGAAAGCAAACTTTTCAATTTCCTAATCTCAGCAGCTATAAAATCCATCACTTTTTGTTGGAAAGATGTTTCTATATTATCTGTTAATGCTTGGTGGTCGTGGGTTATCTTTACTAGAAGAGGTGCTCAATTATCCATGAATGGGATTACACATAATTCACTCGCTTATCAATCTTTTTGGTTACCTGTTGATGTATATTTATCCTCTTAATGATGTATTTATAACTTTAATTTTGATTTTAACTCAAATAGACTATACGTATTATAAAATATAGTAGCTCTGTGTAAATCTTATGCATTAGTTGTTATATTTGTCCCCTCCCTCCCCCTCCTTCCATCTCCCCTTTATGTACCTTTTCAATATGTAATATCTCAATACCTATTGTAATTTTTTAATAACTTTGGTTAATTTATGAATTGCTATTTAGGTATTTTTTTGCTACTTAATAATATTTTATGTATTGTCTTTATTAGTTGTCTATAAACAAAATAAAATAAAATATTTTGAACACAAAAAAAAATAATTCTTTTGAGATACCTCAGGCGACTGGTTCAAGCAAAAAATGTCTCTTTGTTAAATATTTTCTGTGCAAACCAATTCGTCCTGCAACGATAATAATTGATTTAAAGCAGAGTATAAAGTGAATGTATTCTTGTGCTGAAGATAGCACGTATGCGTACATCTTGTGCCTCGCTCACTAATCACCTGATACTCGCGCTCCTCACCCTGAAGAACACTAGAATAATAGGTTAAAGTTTGCTGAAGTTCCTTGAGCAAGCACAGTACCACCATAAAGAGCAGGACTGAGGACTGCCTGTGAGGACCTCATGACCACTCTAAGTAAACAGCCCCTGTGAACCAGTTGTTGTAATAGCTTGTTTGGTTATGTTCTGCATCCCAGCATTGTCCATCAAAGTTTGTTATAGCTCAGCTGTGCACATACGTCGATTTAACATGGCCATGGTTTCACTTAGGTGCACCGACCATGGCCATATAGTCCGACTTCAAACTCCTGACAGCTGATAAAAATGAGGCACAGCAAAAACAGGCCTTTACCCCCTGCTGTGTCTTGGTATGGCAGTGCAGCACTTCGTTGGGCTAGGCAAGGCGTAAGTGCATGGTGAGATTCCGTTCTATTTTTTTTGTAGATTTTATATAGCGCGAACTCGACCCGAAGGTATTGGAGCGCTTTACATGAGCACCGGGACGTTACACATTCAGGGACAGGGAGATTAAGTGATTTGAGCAGAATCACAGGATGTTGACGCGACCCACGAGGCTCGAACCTTGGTTTCCAGCACCAAAGTCGGCAATGTAGCCGACGGACCACATCCTCTCCTGCATTGCAGCAAATGAAAAGGTTGGGGCATGATCACATTATTCCAGCCTGAAATGGCCTGGAGACAGGGAGTTATGTAAGTACAGTACGACTGTACTCTGCACCAGAGAGTGCCCCGGAGCAGCTCTGAAACCGAGCACAATAAATACTGCACACACTTTCTTTCCAGGGCACAGGGGCACTCTGATATCTCACGCCTATATCTTAGAGATATTCATTGACTTTCATCTGAATCGGGCCCCCCTTGACAGGTGGGGCCCTTGGAGGGTTAGGGCCCCCCTTGTGCTGCAGGGGCCTGCCGTACGCCCATGCCCTGGAGGGCCTGTGTGCCTGGTGTTTCCTACAGAAACACGTCCCTACTGCACTCACACGTAACCAGGCAACATGCTGTCACTCCGACTGAAATGCGGGATAGCTATCCATGGGCAGATACTACCATATAAAATATTGGTTTCAAGGGACTGACCCATTCTCCCCAGAATGTATTCTGACCGCTAGACTGATTCAAATTGCCTCTGACACTTCAGAAAAGCAATGACGGAAGAGGGGTGACCCAAAGCCAGTCTATATTTTATTTTAATGTATATACCATTATTTTTAACTAAAATAATCTGGCAGTCAAATTAAGTTTTCTGTAGGCCAGACCTAAAAGGGCCACTTAGACATGAGCTAAGTAGCAAATGTTTGAATTGATGAAAGTATGTGCTTCGAAGTATATTTTACAAGTTTCAGGAGTAATTTAATAATTTATTGTAGACATTTCCAATGGATAGCATGTAATGACTCCTTCTTCTTAGGGGCATGACTCAAACTGCGGCCTTGCTTGTTACCTCGACATTCCAGAGTCAACTGACAGCGTGATGGTGCAGGTTTTGAAGAAACAAGGGGCCATTCCATTTGTTAAAACAAACGTCCCCCAATCCATGTTTAGGTGAGTACAAATTTACTTTTCCTGTAAATCCTGTGAACCAAAATTAGATTTGAAACAGTTTACTTACACTTTATAATCAGACCAGACCCCGCCAAAAGTATTGTATTTAAATTGCAGAATTGTTTCTGCCTGATTCCAGTCTGTCCCATGGGATGTGAGAGCGGGTTTTCACTGGGAAACAGAGCTGTAAATAGTAAAGTAACCGAAAAAATGTCCCACAGTAATTCAGTAATTGCATCACATGAAAAACAACAAGTAATGCCTTTTGTCAGAGTTGTGACTCCCTTAAGTGATTTTCAGGAGTCAGCAGAGCTGGACACTGTCATGCTGTGCATCCAAACTTCTTAGTCCACGCAAAGATATACTCTGATCACAGAATAAAGAAAGAGAAAAACATATATGAAACTGTTTACATTTTCCACGCCCTCTAAACCACACAAAGGACATACGAACAAGGCGAAGAAAATAAGTATGACAACTTAAGAATAAGACAGCATCAATTACTAGAAGATATGCTGCATTCTGTCTTCTACAAAGTAAAAAAAATGCCTCTTGAACAAACATTATATATAATGTATTTTTTCACATGTATGCTTTGCCATTTGTATAATACACAATGGCACTTGATAGTATGTCTTAATTACTACGATTTGTTTTGCATTTTATTGAACACCTATGAAGAATTAAATTTTACCTAGTTGAGCAAGTACTCAAATGTATGCACTGATGCTTGCATGCAGATATTTGTGGAAGGTTCATAACATACGATATGGCCATATGGCCATAGAACAGCTACTGGTGCTTTATGATAAGATGTTATGCGTAGGTTGCATAATATGTTTTTGCATAATTACACAACATTTTGGGTAAGTTATACGAAGTTACGTGAACTGCAAATCTGATACATAGCAGTACGGAGAAATCCTGCCAATAATGTGCGGATGCTCCTATACAGTCAACATGTTTCGAAGCAAGGCTTCTTCATCAGGACTAAGAAGATCCCCTCAGTATCCACTATGTTGAATTTCCCTAATGGGTGTGCTATATACAGAAAGGTGAAAAAATAAACATAAATATAAAAATGCATGAATTATATGCACTCTATACGATACCCAATGGTACCATGTAAATGTCAATCTGAAAGAGAAAGTACAATTAATAGCGCTTTCCCATACGCAAACGCTCGAGATCTGAAAAAAAAGTAAAGTTGAAAAGGTGAAAGAAACCACATGGTGACTGTAGCGTGATCTTAGTGCTATCGAAACCGTGGTCTATCAATGTGAAGACCTGTGAACGAAGAAAGAGAACACACAGGACACACACATAGAACAGAAAACACACACTCTATTTATGTGGCTAGGGTAATTGCTTTAAAGTTCGTGAATAATGTCATCAGTCACTCGATAATACATACTATGTAATGTAGGAGATAATGCTCCTTGAGCCTCTTGTAATGGGTGGGGTAGAAAGTCGCCAAACGTAGTTCTGTTAGTGAAATAAGGAAGAGAGATTTGGTATATCTCCAAGTCATTCTCCCAAACATGAGAACACACTCTCCTGCTGATGTACCTTACAGTGCTGGCGGTACTTAAATGCTTGTAAATACAAATAGATTCCCCAACGGCTATGCCGTACTTACGTTGCGGTCGACCTAGTCTCGCCTAGAAATAACGCCAACCCGCGGCTCCGTGATGCGAAAGGAACCGCGGGAAGGTACTATTTATACTGCCATTAAGTGGCCTGAATTGTCTGCACCTGCAAGCAAAGGACGCCCTTTCTCCCCTGGAAGTAAAGCGTAAGCGTGAGGTCAGGTCGTCATAGTGACACGTATCTGTAGGCGGAAGAGGATACAAATGTTGCTACCTGCGCCAAAAGCTAGAGCGTGGCATTGTCACGTAGGTTTAGAAGCTGAGGAACGTACTTCAAGTCAAAGCGTAAAGGCAGGTTGTCATGGTGACACAAATCTGTACGCGGAAGAGGATAGAAAAATATAAATAAAAGAATAATTGATGTTACTATCAGTGCCCATAAAAATTAGAGCGCGGCATAGTCACGCTGGTTATGTTAATTTTAAAGGCGCCCGACGCCCGGGTTGGAATCTGTGCGCCGTAATATGAAAAAAAGGCTCAATACATGAGTTTGTGTATATAGGCGATCAGGTTATAATTCAAACAAATAAACTAGGGGAATGTATTGTAGAACAAGGAGAAAGGAAGGTTCAAGTCGCCAGAGAAAAATGAAATTTGCGTTGTTGATTTCCTCTAGAAAAAACTTCACAAAGATTATAAGGGAGTGGTCTTCAAAATTCAAAGAAGTTGGAAAAATTAAAGATTAACAGAATTTTATAAGTATTGAGGAAAAGATCTTCAAAGTTCAGCGAAATGTATTCAAAGATTATATAGAGTCACTTATTTTACTTATCAAAAACAGTCGTCTCAGGAGGTGTCTGACAAATTCATCATTGAAAAACGTGAGAATTGTAGACTAACGGAACATGATCGGTGCTTTTCGTTTGAGGGGGTTACATTACGAAAGGTGGGCCCAAGGAATATCGTTATTAAGGCCACTGATGTTAGTCCCCAAACGGAACACCCATCTTTGTTCTTTTTCAAGTAGATCTCTCTCATGTCGGATTTGTTCAATAATGGTCCATTTCAAATCCTCCACAGTATGGGTCATAGTCAGATAGTGATTCGCCATTTTAGTCGTGCTTTTCTTGCAGCGTACATTGCTCTTATGTTCGCTAATACGGACTCTCACTGGTCTTGAGGTCATGCCGATATATTCCAGTTTGCATGGGCATGTAATGATATATACCACATTTTTGCTATTGCAGTTTGTGAATTTTCTTTGCTCCCAGACCTCTCCATTAGTGAACGTGATATTTCTGCTTGTCTTGGTAAGATTACATGTGCTGCAATTCCCGCAAGGGTGATGTCCCTGTAAGGGTACGAGGTTCAGATAAGGTGGACCCCTCTCCTGAATTGATCGTGGTCTTGTATGAACCAGGATGTCTCTTAAATTTTTACCTCTTTTATGGGAGAACATTGGTTTAGGGAAATTAAGTTTGCCGCAATTTAGTATTCTCCAATGTTTGTTTATTATTTTAGATATTTGGTTTGAGTGGCTACTGAAGGTGGTTACACCGATAGGTCTCGTTTCCTGTTCTTTTGGGGGATGGTTTTCCAGAAGGGCTTCCCTATTGTTGTTCCTTGCTCGTTTAAGCCCTTTCTTCATGATACGTTCTGGATAGTTCCGTTTCAGCAGTTTGTCTTTCAGATCAGTTGCCTGTATCTTAAAGTCAACGATTTCAGAGCAGTTGCGTCGTAGGCGAAGAAATTGTCCATACGGAAGATTGTCCCGCAGGTGTCTGGGGTGAAAACTATTATATAATAGCAAACAATTTTTCGCCGTAGGTTTGAAATGAGTCGTTGTTTTCAAACCACCACTAGCAGGATAGATATTGAGGTCGAGAAATACCAGATTGTTGCTGGAGGCTGTGGAGGTAAAATTCAGAAAAGGGTTTTGCTGATTGAGCCATATCATGAAGTCCTTTACAGAATCGGTATCACCTTTCCATATCACTAGAACATCGTCAATGTACCGTTTCCAGACAATGATGCGGTCCTGGAATGGGTTATCTTGATGTAATATTCTGGTGGTCTCCAAATGGTAAACATATAGTCCGGCCAGACTTGGGGCAAAGGTGCTGCCCATGCTGGTCCCGTGCTTTTGTAGATAATACACCCCTTCATATAGGAAAAAGTTATTTGTCAGTGCTAGCGAAATACACTCCATAACTACACTGCGTGGTGTCTGGTAACTCCATGTAGAGGTGTACAGAACTTCCTCTATGATTCCTAGAGTTTCGCCATGAGGTAAGCTTGAGTAAAGGCTCTCGACGTCGAGACCGAGTAGAAGATGTTGATCTGGGTCGAAGTCAAGGTCTTTTATTAATTGTAATACCGCTTTAGTGTCTTTCAGGTAGGTGGCTGTTTTCTGAACTAGGGGACGGAGGAAAGCGTCAGCAAATTTGGAGAGGGGTTCAAGTATGGAGCCAATCCCAGACACAATCGGTCTCCCCGGAGGATATTCTAGGTTCTTATGAATTTTTGGGATGGTATAAAAGTATGGTGTTCTAGGTGATTTTTGTATAAGAAAGTCAGCTTCCTTCCTGGATATCCAGTTATGTGTTATTGCTTCTTCGACCATTCCTGCAATCCGTATTCGTATTACCTCAGTTGGGTCATCAAGCATGATTTCATAGTTCCTTGGGTCATTCAGTAATTTCCTACATTCAGTGTCGTAGTTGTGTGTCGTCTGAATTACGATTGCACCTCCTTTGTCGGCAGGTTTTATTACCAGGTCGATGTTTTTCGCAAGTTCCTGCAATGCTTGTTTCTCTCGTCTTGTAGTATTCTGGAAGACATTCTTGTCTTCAATTGATAGACCCGTTATCTCCTCCATCACTGCTTTTTCAAAAGTGAGTAATTCAATTGGTAGTGTGGAGTCCGGAGGTGTAAAGGTGGATTTGGGTCGTAATCCCGTGTCTGATGTCTGGTCCTTTGGTGTTACAGTCGTCTCTTTTAAGAAAAAGGCACGGAGTTTTAATTTCCTCAGAAACTCCTTTATTTCAAGACAAAGTTTAAATTTGTCTATCTTGTTGGTGGGGACAAAACCCAGGCCCTTCTCCAGGACACTCAGTTGTGGTTCCGTGAGTGTATAATCGGTCAGGTTCACCACTAATTGTCCCTTCTGCTGGTTGTTGGTTGGTTCAGTGATGCCGTCATGCTCCTCGTTGCCATCCTGGCTGCCTCTTCGGATTCGTTGTGCCAGTGGACCTGGTTGCCTCTCCGGTTCCTTCCTCTCGGGGGGCCAGGGCGCGGTCCTAAAAAATGAGGCGGAAGTGGTCCATAATTACACTACTAGCCCCATGTGGTGGATTCTTTTGATTTATTTATTAAGTACTAGAGGAGGATACATCCGCCATAGTGTCCGTGTGAGACACTACCTCTTCACTCCCTCGTTTTGTTATATAAAGTTAAATAATTATGGTCATTTCAGTGGTCATATAAAACAAAATAAATATCAAAATAACACAAAACAATTTACTTTACGCATCCACTCCTCTACGGAGAGGAAAGGCAAGTAACTGTATCTAATTTGGGTTCCTCCTTTTTTCCAAAATTGTGTCGGTGAAAGGCTGGAGGGCCTTGAAGTGTTATCCACCGTACATAGGGGACCCATTATGATAACGTGCGGATCGCCACCGCCCGAATGGCGGTGGCGATCCGCCCGCTATTTCTCACCGCACGCATACGATGGCGGGGGGGACCCCGGCGGATGGAAAGACCGTCCGCCGGTTTTCTGCCGGTTTTCCGCAGGTCTGACAGGAGACCGGGCGGAAAAGGCCTCTAATATGGTGGCGGTGTCTGCAAGACTCCGCCATCCATATTAGCATGCAGGCGGAGATGTGCCTTCCCATGGCGGCGTTGCCGCCATGGAAAGGCATGTGGTCTTTGCCTTTGGGGGCCCGTAGCAAGCCCGTAGCGGGCCCCGAGAAAGTTGGGGGGTAGGGGTGCACATGGAGGGTACCTATGGTACCCCCCTGCATTGGCATGGACAAAGTGGCAGGCACCGTGCGGTGCCTGTCACCTTGTGCATGCCAATGCACGACCTCTATTCCCAGCATTGTGGCGGGCGGTGCTGTGAGCACTGCCCGCCACAATGCTGGGAATAGGGCTTGCCACTGCCACAGTGGCATCCTAATTTCAGGTGCGGGACCTCCGCACCCCTTGCGGATGGTCCCGCATTCCGTTGCGGTGGCGGGCGGACTTTGTCCGCCCGCCATCGTAATGATGCCCATAGTTCTCCGGCTAGCAAATTGGAAGAGTCTTCTTTGAAATGTTTGTTATTTTTTTAGCATGACTAACGTCAACCTGCTGCTAAAATATGTGCAGTCTATTACCTAGCATGATCATTCAGAACGTTCGTTTTCTAGGCCCTACGTCTTACGCGTGCACACTCAAAAAAGTTAGTGTCTCTCATATTGGCATACAATTAGGGCTGGTTTTTATGTCACATATGCATTATCAGGAAAGCTCTGCAACACATGACAAGGGCCATCTTTTTTTGTTTTTCACAACCAATTTCTTTGTGAATTTGTAAAAGAATGCACAGTGGATGAAAAAACACATGGTACCCGTCAGCATTCTGTACTTCTAAAAGGCATCCAGTGCACAGGCTAATGCTCTCTCAGCATAGAGATCCCCACAAGCCAGTCAGGGATCTCTAAATATTGTGGCAGTCCTCTTCCAAGGGGCAAAGCCAGGTTCTCTTCCAAATTTGCAGTTTGGTAGGCCCACCCGAAAGAGTCTAAATAACCCTGTTAGTCTTCACTTCTACTCTGGTTTATTCTTTATTCTTCCTCCGCTCTCCAGTCACAGATAAATTCCATTTACATATTGTTTTGTTTTCTACCAATTGCCAGATAATTAACTCACACAGTTTTCTCACAGTGATGACAGCAGTCAGTATTCCTTGAAGGGGCCTAGTCCTAGTGGTGAAGTCAGTGGTGTCTATTCAGACTGGAACAAAATTAAAGATGAGTCTCAGGCAGTGATTAAACAGAAGGGCAGCAGCAGTCAGCAAATGTTGGTCAGTTGCTATGCAGATAGACAGACTGCAGTCATACTTTACAGGCCAGCAGCGAAACATTAGGGGGCATATTAGCAACAACTTGCAATAATTATCGCAAACAGAGATTAGCGCGGTTTTTTTTTATCGCCGCCTATCGCTGGATTTTATCGCGGAGATAACACGTTATTAGCAACGTTTATCTCCAATGCGATAAAATATCCAGCGATAGCGGCGAATCCCAGCAATAACGCGAGAATTCCATCGATAAATTCCCATCGCTAAGGAAAATCTCGCTAATAGGCAGGTGGGGACTTAACCGTAGAATCCACCTCCCATAGACTATAATGGGTAAGTCAGGTTTCTACCAGGTGTAAAAATCCAGCGCTAATCGTGGTTAGCGCACTTTTTTCTATCGCTTCGCGGGCATTGCTAATAGGCGATAGGTATGTTAGCGACTGCTTTCAGTCGCTGTTAGGTTGGGAACGCCTCCTTTGCATGTCATTAGCGATAAATATCGCTGACATGCAAAGCGGCACCCAAACCAGTCGCTATCGCCTGGAAGCTGTCACTAACACCTGTTAGCGACAGCTTGCTGATAGGGCGATAGAAAAATCGCCGCTTTAGCGGCAAAAAGTGCCTCTAAAGCGGTGATAAAGCCCTTGCTAATATGCCCCTAGATGTCTAACTTAGCATAAGACCTGTGGCAGAGTCTGTAGGATGCCCTCATATGCTAATGTTTTCCCTCTATGGGGGATAATCTCAAGAAAGTGCGATAATCATCGCCAAAATAGGTTAACGCAATTTTTCATATCGCCGTCTATCGCGTGAAAATAACGCCGTGTTAACATCGTATTCTCAATACGGCGGTAACATGCGATAGTTTCCCGATAACGCGTCAAATGTCCGCGATAAAATTGCCTGGACTGCGATAAAAATCTAAAGCCGAACGTGAAAAAAGTGGCGATGGGCCTAACCGCGATAAACAAATCAGCGATAAGATGCGCCAGGCCTGCAATTCACACACGTCAGGTGGGAAAAATCACTATAAAAGCAGAAAAAACCCCACAAAGAAAACCAAAACAACTGCGAAGCACAATGGAGGTAGCCGGAGCAAGTACAGAGGACAACCAGAACCCCACAAGCCCCACGGAGGACCAGCCTGGGACCTCAGGGTCAGGGAAGGGCAAGGAGAAGAAGAAGAGGAAGACGCGGTTCAGTCCGCAGAAAAACAGAATCCTGATAACGGAGGTGGTAGAACACCATCAACAACTGTTCGTCACCTCCACTGTGTCATTGGTAACAGAAAATGGAATATGGCAGTCCATCCTGGACAAGGTGAATGCAGTCGGAGTGCTGAGGGAGACAATGGAAGAGCTCAAGAGGCGCTGGAATGATGTGAAGCGCAAAACCAAGCAGAAACTCGGCAACAACCAGAAGGCAGCAATGCAGACTGGAGGTGAGAGTCCAGCGCCACAGGAGGAGCTGGATGAGATGGAGGAAATGGTGTCCACAGTCATCAGTGGGGAGACGGTGGCAGGAGTTGGGGGACCGGACACTGCTCAACATGACCTGACACAACAGCAACAGGGTGAGTAACGACCAGGGACTGGGGGGACGGGGGGAGATGGGCACAATGGCACACATGCACAATTAAGTGTAGCACAGTGCACACCCACAATGACTCTGGATCATGTCCCTGATCCCCTTGGCACACTGCAGCACACTTAGAAACAACAAGTAGGCCCCCATCGACTATGTGCCCAGAGGGGGCCATTCCCACACATCACCAATCTCACAACCAACCCATGCAAATGTGCCAAACCCAGCAAAGCGGCGTGTCTGTGAGCCACACTGACAATGCAAGTGACACTGCATGACGAATAGCATGGCTGCAGTCAATATATCATGACATGTTGCACGCCACGACACTGAGGTGGCTGAGTGTGGACCACATCCGTAAAGGAGTAGGTCACACTCTGACACATCCTCATGCACATACAACCCCTGACGTCAACAACACATCTGCGGACAAACCGTGCCCTAGAGTCCCAAATCCCACCAAGAGCCCAATTTACCCAAGTATGCAACATCTCAGCACTGTATAAGCCCAGAAGTCAAAGGCACACCGCCTGAAAGGGATAAGGGGCAGCAAAATCAGAGCTGCAGGGGCGACTCTCCCAAAATGCAGCACACACACATAATATTCAGAGCACATCAACATTGACAACAATGTGGTACAAACTGAAACACGTTCACAACAGAACAGAGGACACAACTGGTGCCGCTTGTGTGTAGAAACTGGCCAATCACATTTGGCATAGCAGGGAAATGTGAGATGACAATGTACAAGTACAAACACACATCCGTGATGTTGTCGAAATGTCCACTGTCCCGCATCAAATAGGCAGCTCCTCCCAAACAGTCACAATGTACATTGTCATGTAGTCTGTATGTAAACTTGTACAATGCATCAACATACATGTGAACACAATGTTAAACTGCATCTCCCCTTCACATTGCAGAGGGAGAATCAACACCTCCTGCAGAGCAGACCCAACAGCTCTTCACTGATGACGAAGAGGACCTCCACACATTTGACACCGACGCCCTCCAAGAGCTCATGGACAGCTTCGGCACCTCACCTCCAGGAGCAGGGCAGCCCAGCTGCATCGAGGCGACCTCACCCCTTGCACAGACCACACAGCAGGAAGCACCCACCACCACGGCTGTCTCCCAGGACCCCCACGAACAACACATGGCCTTCCAACGCCGTGTGTTAGGGTGCCAGGAGAAGATGGCTGATCAGGTGCGGGTGGGGTTTGACCTCATGGCAGCCAAACTAGATGCCATATGTGGGTGTCTAAGTCCCATCAGGGACCACTTACAGTCCCTAACAGACAGCCACAGTCAGCTCCATGCTCTCCAACGAACCATGGCTGACATCGCTGGAGTCTTGACTCTGAGACAAGGACAACTGTCTAGTCAGAGTGGCTCCAGCGATGTCAGCCGGGAGTTGGGACACATGCAGAGGATCATGGAAAACAGGGAGCGGATGCAGGCTGCACACCAGCAAGATGTAGCTGGTATCTTCCATGCCTTGCAGATCCTCCTCATGGCATTGCTGCCACATGTATGCTGCTTCTACATCCACATCCCTGACGTGTCAGTGCCTCACAGTGCAGCAGACATTACACAGATGTGGATGATTCTGCCTTAGTGATAAAAAAAAAAGAAGCAGTTTGACTCCCAATTAATAAAACAGAAACCTCATATACTTTTGGCAAAATATCAAGTATCTCTGTCTTTACATGCTAAAATGCATATATTCATTACACAACAGTGAAAATGAAAATCTAGGAAGCAGTGAGAGAGGTGATGATTTTGAGATCCTCCCTAACCTAGGGAGAGAACCAAGCAGATGCCTTGAAAACAAAGAGCACATCTTGCTGAACGATTCGGTGGTGGTCCCATCCTCTTAGGACCACCCCAAGCACCGTTATGGGCAAAAATACAATCCCAACCAAAGGCCCTGCAAAGCATTATGGGACGAGATTAGCAGTGGGCAGTGAATATTATAGTATCCAATATCAAAATAATTCTACAAAGAGCTGCAGTTCAACTAGTCGTTACTAGGTGTCCCTCACGAGTCAAATGCAAAAGCATTGAAATTATTACATCAAGCTGCAGTTCCACTAGTCGTTACTAGGTGTCCCTCACGAGTCAAATGCAAAAGCATTGAAACCCTTTCATGAAGCTGCAGTTCCACTAGTCGTTACTAGGTGTCCCTCATGAGTCAAATGCAAAAGCATTTGACTTGAGGGACACCTAGCAAGGACTAGTTGAACTGCAGCTTGATGTAATAATTTCAATGCTTTTGCATTTGACTCGTGAGACATCTAGTAACGACTAGTTGAACTGCAGCTCTTTGTAGAATTATTTTGATATTGGATACTATAATATTCACTGCCCACTGCTAATCTCGTCCCATAATGCTTTGCAGGGCCTTTGATTGGGATTGTATTTTTGCCCATAACTGTGCTTGGGGTGGTCCTAAGAGGATGGGACCACCACTGACTCGTTCAGCATGATATGCTTTTTGTGTTCAAGGCATCTGCTTGGTCCTCCCCCTAGGTTAGGGGGGACCCCAAAATCATCACCTCTCTCATTGCCAAATATATTTCTTTTTCAAAGTTTACTTTTGTGAATTAGTTATATCTGTTTTAGTGGGTAAAGTTACTTTATCAAAGCATTTGTGGATGCAGTTTAGTAGCTAATTCTACTCTGCTACATGGACCTGAACTGAGGGTTTAACAATGTAAAGTGGGATTTGCATGGTCCTGTACTGCTCCAGCTTCAACACTCCACTGAATGCGAATAAACCATTCAGATTCACACAGATGTGTCATGTCTATGATCATTCAAGTATGAAAGTATGGATGAATGTAGGGTCAGTGATTCCCCTTTATGACCATGACTCTCATGTTGTGGGACTTGAGTCACAGGGTGCAACATTGCCGATTGTGGTCCGGGTGGTGCAGACACTACAACAGAGACACACACATTAGTTACTTTCTTGTCCAGCCACGAACTGAACCACGCCCGGAGCCCCGGGCTCATTGTTCACAAGCCTACACTGGACTGGCATACGCCAGCCCAGCCCACTCTGGTTACGCTTACAGGGGGGGACGACAAAGCTACATGTCCCAGGTCTTTGATCTGCTGATCACTGGTCTAGTTCTCAGCATGCCACAGCCACTCCCTGAGGGCTGGTTTACACCCACACCACACCCATCCAGCACAGGCGTTACAGGACATGTGACCCTGCCAATAAAAGGGGCCTTCCACATCACATTCCCCACTGCCGGAGGTGACATGATGGCGTCCGCACCACGAGACTCAATCATAAACGGTCCATGACCTGTGGCGCACTGGGTTAGTGGCACCCGATGCACTGCGGCCGGCACGGGCCCACCGCCACGGGACGATGACTTGCAGTGCACAGAGTTGGTGGCACCCGATGCACTGCGGCCAGCATGGGCCTACCGCCACGGGACGGTGACTTGCGGTGCACTGAGGTAGGGGCACCTGAAGAGCTGAGCGGGTGTGCAGCCTGCGATGATGCGCAGACCTCGATACGCCGTCCTGCCAATCAAGATTTGATTTGAATTGAGGGCCCTGCTGGAGTGCAGTGTACGCCGAAGGCAGCAGTCAGCACACACATGACTCTGCGGTGCAGTGCCGCAGGGTTCGCTGGGGGCCTGTGGCGCGGAATACAGCGATCGGCTGAGGAGGTTGCACCGGCACGTGGTGGGTCCTCTTGGAGACACGCCGGTGGCGGCAGGTGAGCATTGAGGCCTGGGTGCGCAGGGGTGGCCAGTCACCGCTGGGCGGCAGACCGGGCTGGGGACCAGGGCTGGGGTGCAGCAGGTGCACAGGATCGCGCAGGCACCACGGTCATGGTGGCGGCCTCGTGGCTGGGTGGGGGGCGCCGCACTGACAGACACGACCCTGCATGCGATGAGATGTGCGCAGGGTGGCTTGGGACGTAGCCACCTCGTCTCCAGTGTAAATCTGGCCGTTGAAGGTGGTTGGCCACGTGTGTGTAGGCCTATGGACAGGATATGACGGACACAGAGACACACGCAGTAGTTACTTTGGTGGCCATCCCAGAACTGAACCACGCCCAGAACCCCGGGCTATTTATTCACGACATACGCCGGCCAAGCCCACTCTGCTCACGCTTACAGGGGGGACGACAAAGCTACATGTCCAAGGTCTTCCACACTGCCTGAGGTAACCTGTTTGCATCCACTGTCCACAACACTACAAACTAACCCTGGGCGTAGTTTGCGTAGTAGCACTTCACGTAACTACATGAAGTACATTTTGAATTACACGTAGCTATGCAAATTGCGTAGCAGTGTGCTTGACTGCACTGTACAATAATTGCCAAAGGCATCTTGCACAGTGCAAGTTAAAATAAAACAAGTATCTCTGTCTTTATATGCTAAAATGCATATAGCATTTCACAAAAGTGAAATCAATAAATTAACAAGCAGTGAGAGAGGTGATGATTTTGGTATCCTCCCTAACCTAGGGAGAGAACCAAGCAGATGCCTTGAAAACAAAAAGCACATCTTTTGAACGATTCAGTGGTGGTCCCATCCTCTTAGGACCACCCCAAGCACAGTTATTGGCAAAAATACAATCCCAAGCAAAGGCCCTGCAAAGCATTATGGGACGAGATTAGCAGTGGGCAGTGAATATTATAGTATCCAATATCAAAATAATTCTACAAAGAGCTGCAGTTCCACTAGTCGTTACTAGATGTTCCTCACGAGTCAAATGCAAAAGCTTCATGAAAGGGTTTCAATGCTTTTGCATTTGACTCGTGAGGACATCTAGTAACGACTAGTGGAACTGCAGCTTGATGTATTAATAATTTCAATGCTTTTGCATTTGACTCGTGAGGGACATCTAGTAACGACTAGTTGAACTGCAGCTCTTTGTAGAATTATTTTGATATTGGACACTATAATATGCACTGCCCACTGCTAATCTCGTCCCATAATGCTTTGCAGGGCCTTTGGTTGGGATTGAAATTTTGCCCATAACTGTGCTTGGGGTGGTCCTAGGAGGAAGGGACCACCACTGAATTGTTCACATGATATGCTTTTGTGTTCAAGGCATCTGCTTGGTCCTCCCCCTAGGTTAGGGGGAACCCAAAATCATCACCTCTCTCATTGCTTGATATTTTCATTGTCAAAGTTCACTTTTGTGAATTTGTTATATGCTTTTAGTATAGAAAATTGCTTTAACAAAGCATTTGTATGTGTTTAATATACTGCTGCTATGCTATGTCGATTAGCAGAGTTTTTTACTCTACTACGTGCAATTTGCGTAGTGCGTAGTAACACAAACTTTGCATGCTCCGTGAGCGTAGCAAAGTATTATGCCCAGGGTTACTACAAACACCAGCAGTATATGTCCACATGGACATGTCTTTGCTCAGCATACTGAAGTCTGTCCAGCACATCACCGCTACACTTGGCATTGTGTAAATTCTTATTGATGGGTCACTTGCCTCCTTCGCACATACTTGGTTCCCACCTCTCCCCACATTCTGCAATTGTGTGGCAGAGGTGCCATGCCGTGGACGGTTTGGAAAACATGGCTGGCCACGGTTACCACAGTTACTTGTGTTGTTGTGTCTGGTAGTTGGTCATGTTGATTGGCATGTTGTATGTGATTTTGTAATGTGTGCATTCCCACAGTTGTGAGTTGTATGATTGTGGAGTTGAGGTGTGTGGTGTGTTCAGTTGGTACTTACTGACGAGCAGTGCATTTCCATAGGTGCCATCCTCAAAGCGCTGGTTGGTGATGGACTTACGGAAGATGTAGGAATCATGCACACTGCCTGGGAAGTTTGCGACGACACACGTGAACAGGCCCCGGTGGTTCACTTTTGCCTGCACATTGATGGAATGCGTGTGGTTTCTGTTGCGGTTATTGTGTGCAGTGTCGGCAGGGGGCACAAGTAGTACATGTGTGCAGTCAATTGCCCCCAACACGTGCGGGAAGCCAGCTATGGCGTAGTTCCCTTGCTTGGTCTCCAGCTGTTCCTGCGCAGTGTGGGGGAAGTGAAGGTGCAGGGGTATCAAGCTGATACAAACCGTGATGCTTACAGGTATGATAACTCCTGCATAATTAGACCGTAACAGAAGTTCGTGTGATCGTAACCTTCCTTTTCTTTCCTACGAAGGTTACGCCCACACGAACTTCTGTTACGGTCTTTTTATGCAGGATTTATCATACCTGTTAGCATTCCGGTTTGTCCAAGTGCAATACACGGTACCAGATTACGTTTGTGACTATACGGACGCTTGACCATTGTCACCATTTATCCAACAGGTTTCTGAATACTGACTTTCGGAATATGGAATTGTATTGGGGAGTTCCCGCAGCATATGCAGTTAATTGAATCCACACGTTGCCCTGATGAAGTTCCCCGTTGGGAATGGAACACGTTGGCTGAGCTTTTCGTATTGTTGATTTATGTATTTGTAATAAAGAACTGTTTTTACACTACTGTTGACTACTGGACTTCATGACCTGGCGCACCCCCATTTCAGTAACTACAATCTTGGATCTGGAGCACAGAGGCGTCAGGCAATGGCTGGCGTTGGGGTTGGTTGCGCAGGAACACTACGAATTGGGACTAGCGTGCGGTGCGGACACAGGAGCCCGCCGTTGCTTTTGTGGACATGCATCCAAGACATGTGTGAGGAAGTTTGATAGAGCTGGCTGTGAGTCTCCTCCGACTCTGGCAGTTGTTGGTTGGAAGGTACCAGAGGCCAACAGGTGCTGCACAGCCAGCAGCTTTGTCTGCGGAGGGATGTTGGTTGTCCGCTGTGTTGATACCGTCAGCCTGTGGGCAATGTGGGTCAGGATGCGGAGGATGGTTGTCCTTTTGAGCCTGTAGTGGGCAATGGCACCCTCTGGCGTTGAGTGTCTGAGGCTGGTGCATTTTAGGAACGTCCGCTGTCTTCTTCTGCGCTGCCTAGGTGGTAGTCAAGGGGGGGGTGGTCCGGGGGGGGGGCCTGGGGGTGGTGGCGGTGGGTGTTGTGGCCCTCTTGGGTCTCCGAGCTGCATGATCATTGGCTCCATGGCATCTGTTGGTCTTCATATGTGGCTCTGGGCTGGGCTCCCTTTCATACTGCAGGTTGTCGTCCTGCTTAACACCAGTAAAAGGCAGGTGTTAAATCCCTGCTGCTAACACGCCTTATCGCCTGTTTTTGGATTGCTTCGCCGATCTGGCTGGTCGTTGAGAATATCGCAAAGTGGTGTTTTCGTGTGTTTTTGCACGGGAACACCTACTCTGCATATCATTAGCGTTAGTTGTCGCTCTCATCCGTGGCGATGTTTTTTGTGGCAGCTATCGATGGAAAACTGGCAATATCGGCAGTTTGCACCAGCTTGAGAATAGGGCGATAAATCTATCGCCACTTTTGCGGCGCTAAAGTGCCGATAAATCAGCGATAAGTCCTTGAGAATATGCCCCTATGTCTTATTATTAGGTTGGACAGGAGAGGGGCTCCTCACTTCCATGGTGATCACTGGGTGTTTGTGCACCATTCTTTATATCTGAGTATGTTGATAGGAAGGTGGCGGGAAGAACCCCATTCACGTTGGGGCGGCACTAACATTCAGGTGGTGCCTAGCATGTCATTCATCTCTACCTCACAAATCAGCTGCCGCCAAACCCACTCTTCCATGAATGGAAGGAATTCGGGAGGCCACAGGTGGCAGGCTCTATATTCCCTGACCTTCCAAAGGTTGAGGAAAATATAAAGAACCTCTTAGTTCATTTGCTCCTGTACTTAAAATTAAGGTTTAGCCTCACATTCAACTTCTGTAGTCTTCCATAAATAATCACACACAAATACTAACACACACACATTCACACACACAGACACACACGCACATACACACACACACACACACACACTCTGTAGCAGCAGTTATTGCTAATCCATAATCATTTAGTAGATTTGCAGATGGTACACAAAGCAGAGATGGCTGCTCTCCTCTGCCCAGACAATAGATTGACATTGTTACTTCACTGTAATCATTGAGGGGATCATGAACTTCAACTTAGGGTAGCAGCTATTATTTTGGCGTGCCCTTTGGTACCTCTGACACTCTGGGGATCATTATGATGTCGGGCGGACGCACCGTAGCAGACTGGAACTGCCCAGCCATAGGACAGCAGTTCCGACCGCACAATTCGGAATTGACTGCCCTATGGACGGTCAGAAACATCCATTTTACAATGGCAGCTTGTATGGTGGGCAGAAAAGGCCTGTAGCCCAAGCTGCCATTGTAAAATGGATGTTTTAAACATCCCTGCACTGTGTGGCAAGTACCAGGCCTCATCACGGAAGCCACTGAGGGACGGAAAGGCGGACATGGAAAGGCTGTTGGAAAGTGACATCATAATCCTGATGGCAGCGCTAAGGCTGGCTCCGCTCTCATTATGGGAATATGTGTGTTTACGACGGGCTCCTTGAGCCCATCGGAAGTGTGACGGATGGTCCCTCTGACCAATGCCTCTGCACGCCGCATTGTAATGTGGTGGGCGGACCGCAATGGCAGTTGTTGGGCGGTCCTCCTGAAATCGTAATCAGGCCCCACGTTTCTAATACAAGTCTCAAGGGTCATAAATGCCTACTACTAAGTTAAATCCTTTCTGAGTGCCTTCAAGTAATATACGATTTTGATGTTTGATACTATTTGATTTCATATTCACAATGATACTCAATAAACCTCTCCCCTTCTTATTTACCTTCAACAAGATTAATGCATCGCCTCTCAGCAATGCCCTTCTTAAGGCATACTGTCTTTTGAAGTGGAACATGTAAACGAAGTTACTAACCCAAACTTACCAACTATTAACGCTTCAGTGTTTTTTGAATACAGGAAGTTCCTACCTGTTTCCTTAAATCACAGCTTTGAAGTCACTGCCAATGTTGTCTTCTACTTCAAAACTTACAACCAAACATTAATCCTGCAAAGCATGTCCTCTTTTACAATATCATCATTTATTGCTGTTGTCCCTTCATCACTGCCAAATACTCATAAATGCCCCTATGTCTTGGTTTGCCAATTACTCCCTAGCCTCTCCAAGCAATACAGTATTTGCTGTTAAATTCATTTGCATCTTACTTTACATTCATTTTGTCAATCCACATATGTCTGTTTCCCCAATGTCTGACTCTTTTCTGTGGTTAGGCGCACACATACTTAATAAACTCACCGAAAACATGCTGAACCATTCCTCTTACTTTCCTTTTGACTCACTCTAAAGCCCTGCCTATACTGTCTGCTCTAGTGCACCACCTACCTATTTGATCCTATTATTACCTTCTCCTATATCTGCTTGCTTCCCCAAATTGTACGGCTCCTTGTGGTGCAGCAAGACATGTCAGGCTTTATTATTTTTATTACTGATATATGTGAAGTTGTGGAGACCCTGTGCTGACTTCACTGAAGTAAGACCTTTCCCTAACTCTGCTGATATTCCATAATCCTGTTTCTTGAGTTATACTCTTGAATGCCTGTGCTTCTTTTGCCCTGGACCTTAAATTCGTTCACTAAAAGACTGACACCTTCTGCTTAGGTTTGCCCCTTTGCAATCTTTAGATGCTTTATTTAGTTTAGGGAAGTTCCGTTATGGAAATTATACTTCTTCTGCTCTGCATTTTGTACCTTGCAATGACTTACATTGCCATCTATCTGTTGTATGCTGGTGGATTACCTATATTGAATCTATGTTTAACTGACAAGTGATTTGATAAAGAGATAAAACATGTAACTTTGACTAATTTGCTAATAAACCTTAATGGTTTTTAAACCATCCTCTCTATCATTCTTGTGGAGCTAAATGCGTTTCACTGTAATTTGACTTGTTGCCTCCCAGAATGGGATCAATGACACAATATTGTAGTAAACAATGTAGTTGACAAAAATATTGTGTCAAAAATATTGTTTACCACAATATCATGTTCCTGTACTTATAATGAAAAGTACAAAAATATTGGAAAAAAATATGGTGGACACTAATATCATCCAAAAACGTGCACAAATATTGATTTTGTCATACATATACAGATGAAAGGAGTACATGTTAAATAGTATAATATATAAAATTAATATAATGTAAATTAAATAAATTCCACTAATATTTAATACTATATATATATATATATATATCCACAACACTTCACGCCACCAAACCTCTCCAAGGACGAGAAGGCAGACCCAGATTCAGTGCAAAAACGGGTTTTATTCCAGGAATGCCCGCACCACCGCCATTACGCGTTTCAGCCTCCTCCGAGGCCTTGATCACATGGAATATTGGAAAAAAATATGGTGGACACTAATATCATCCAAAAACGTGCACAAATATTGATTTTGTCATACATATACAGATGAAAGGAGTACATGTTAAATAGTATAATATATAAAATTTATATAATGTAAATTAAATAAATTCCACTAATATTTAATACTATATATATATATATATATATATATATATATATATATATATATATATATATATATATATATATATATATATATATATAGGTTTATATTGAGGAACATAATTAATAGAAAACATATTTTACATTATCTTAATGTTTAATATTTTACAATTACTTCTGCAAAAAGCATATTTATTGATATATATATACATATACATTTGCATATATACATATATATGTATACACAAATACATGCAAAAATATATAAAAAATTTAACAATACAAACAATTCAGTAACAAAATATATTAATTAATTTAGCCAATAAATAAAATATTACAAATGTAAAACCCCCAAAAGCACGTTTACTAAAACTACTTTAAAAATTAAACAAATTACAAATAAAAACAAATAATATAAAATATAAAAATAAACAAATAATATTTGAACCAATATTAGGAAAAGTATTGTCTGAGAATATAAAATTTACTATTCACACCCAGTGTAAGCAACAGTAGGGAAAGTGTTGGACTTCGAAATGGTTAGATTTGCTTTTCCTACTCCAGTTAGCACAACAGTAGGATAAGTGTTGGACTTTGAAGTTGTTACATTTACTAGTCCCACTCCAATCAGTGGAACAGTAGGGAAAGTGTTGGACTTTGTAGGGGTTAGATTTACTATTCCACAGTAGTGGCTGGTATCAAGGAAAAGTGGTGAGGCAGTGTGGGGGGACAATAACAAAACAAGAAAACTTACCAGCTGCCAGCCACCTCGCTGCTCTTTTACTCCTCTGCTAGTGCATAAGCTGAGACTCAGAGACTCCCCTATGCCAATCCAGATGCTTCTTACATGCTGGTAATACTATTACCAAGCATGGGAGAAGGCCTGGGATTGGCCTGAGTGGGCTGGTTTTGAGCTCCCAAAGGGTCTGGGAGCCTGTGCTTGCTTTTATCCACGTGGCAACGCAGCTCCGGTTGGAGAGATATCAGTACGCATGTGTTGGAAATGGCCCTTTTTGCAGGGTTATCCCCAAACATTTTGCTTCTTCTTCCTATTTTTTCCTGACCTGTGTTTGTTGGCTTCTAGGACTCTGGGCACATTACCACTGGTGATCAGTGCTAAAGTGCATACGCTCTCTGTGTAAATTGTTATTGTGATTGGCTATCCCTGATTGGCATATTTGTTTTACCAGTAGGTCCCTAGTAAAGTGCACTGCGTGTGCCAGGGCTGGTAAATCAAATGCTACGAGTGGGCCTGCAGCACTGATGAGCACTGATGCGTAGCCCTGAAAAGATGTCTCACCATTAAGCCTGGGCGTAGTTCGCGAAGTAATGCTTCGCGAAGCTACGCAAAGTGCAGTTCGCACTACGCAAGCTTCGCGTAGCACTACGCGAGCTGCGTAGCGCACTGTTCGCAATGATTGCACAGTGCCGGATGCTTGTCCGCACTGTGCAATCATTGAAAACGGCAACTTGCACAGTGCGAGCTGTCTTTACTGCCGCTCGAGTAGATTTTTACTCGAGCGGCAGCTTTCTCAACGCGGACTGGTAGTTTCTCATCGCGAGCGGTCGCGAGCATACGCGACCACTCGCAATGAGAAACCTGACCTCCCGCGTTGAGAATCTCGCCAGGAGGTTTATTTTCCACGCTCGCGATCGGCAACTTGATGTTGCTGATCGCGAACGAGAAAAAGTCTCGCCGGGATGTCATTTTGCTTGCTCGCGGTCGCCAACTTGACGTTGAGGACCGCGAGCAAGCAAAATGACCGCGGCACTACGCTACGCTACGCTACGCTACGCGTGTTTGCACTGTGCTACGTGCAATTCGCGTTGTGCGAAGTAGCGCAAACTTCGCAAACTACGCGAGCGTAGCGTAGCACTTCGCCCAGGGTTACTCACCATGGGGGAACCACATTGCCATATCCAGACGATTGGCCTACATTTGCATTGTAGGGGCCTTATTATGAGTTTGGCAATCCCACCGGCGTAGGACCGCATCCGCCCCGCCAGCAGCCCATGGCACTGGCAGTCCAAAGACCGCTGTATTACGAGTTGGCCATGGGGCCGGCGGTGTGGAGGCTGGGATCATGCAGCGGTGTGAGTACATTTTCCAATATATATCGATGCCTGTGTGTGCATTTCGACTGCATATGTGTTGGATGGACACATATGCATTACCATATACCCATTTCGGGGGTTCAGCCCATATGTGTGCAGTCCTGGCAATAAGTATATGGTATGAAAAGGACTTACCTGTAGATCGACGCTTACAGGGTCATAATCCCCGGGGTGTAGATCCTGCTGTAAAGGGGGGACCTGGAGACTTTACCAGGAAGAACAAGAAAGAGGTGAGTACACACCCCAAATCCTTCATCATCACCACCTTGAAGCAGTCAGTTGGACCGCTGTGGTCCGCTCGTGGAACAGGCAAGTCATAATACGGACAGCAGTGCAGCTCTCCTATATTGCCCTATGGCGGTTGCCATTCCCCAATCGCGAACCTAGTTGTCAGCATTCTGCTGGCGGTCCAGCGGCGGTCTTCGCAAAGGCAACCCACCCAACTTGTAATACGGTGGTCGGTCCCCGAGCTCTCCACGTTCCGACTGCCATCGCCAATATGGCAGTCCATGGGACCGCCAAACTCGCAATAAGGCCCTAATTCTGAGTGAGAGCTAGCAACTACTGGCCTCACTTGTATCCTCCATCAGGCAAGAGAAGTGTGTTCAACAATGTCAGAGCCAGAGTTAAATTTACTCTTGGCTCCTGCATTGCAGGACCAGGCTTGTCAGACATCAAGATGCCACAACCCTTCCAACCTCCATCTTGCCTTTATTGGCACGGGATTTACATTCAAGATTCAGAATGTTCACTCTTACTACATGTAAACTCTTTCACCTATGAGAAAACCCCTGGTGGTTTCTTCAGAAGTGAAGCTGTTCCAAGGAGGAGGAGGAAGTGTATAATGCTTGGTGCATTAGTCAATTTAAATAGTGAGAACATATGCACAGAAGGCAGGAAGCAGTACATTTAGTGCCTGGGAAAATGTACTCATTCTCAAAGAGACTAGGGGGCATATTAGCAAGGGCACTATCGCCGCTTTAGCGGCACTTTTTGCCGCTAAAGCGGCGATATTTATATCGCCCTATCAGCAAACTGTCTCAAACAGCAGTTAGCGACAGTTTGCGGGCATTAGCGCCCGTTTTTTTACCGCTTTGCATGTCAGCGATATTTATTGCTAATGACATGCAAAGTGGGCGTTCCGACGAACAAACCTGGGAAACACTCGCTAACAGGCCTATCGCCTATTAGCAAGGTGGCCATGGCCCCAGTTAGCGACGTGAAAAGTCGCGCTAACCGAGGTCATCGCCATTTATTTAACACCTGCAATTAGCAGGTGTTAGCCATACCTAACATGGGGGGGTGGATTATGCTGATACGACCACAGGGTCGTATCAGCAAGGTGTTCTCCCTTCTCCATGCAACATCGCTGGTTTTTCAGCGATGTTGGCCCATTTCCCCGCTTATCGCTGGAATATTCATCGCCATAGCGCTAATCGTTGCTAATACAGCGTTAGCGTGGCGATATATTCCAGCGATAGCCGGCGATAAAAAAAATCACGCTAAGCAGGGTTAGCGATGATTATCGCCTCTTCTTGCTAATATGCCCCTAGGTGAGGTATAGGGGTGCTTACGGGATAATGTCTGTGAGAAGGCTGCTAAAGAAACTGTCGTTTTGGATTGATCTCTAACAGCAGTTAGCGACAGTTTGCGGGCATTAGCGCCTGTTTTTTTACCGCTTTGCATGTCAGCGATATTTATCGCTAATGACATGCAAAGTGGGCGTTCCCGACGAACAAACCTGGGAAACACCCGCTAACAGGCCTATCGCCTATTAGCAAGGTGGCCATGGCCCCAGTTAGCGACGTGAAAAGTCGCGCTAACCGGGGTCATCGCCATTTATTTAACACCTGCAATTAGCAGGTGTTAGCCATACCTAACATGGGGGGTGGATTATGCTGATACGACCACAGGGTCGTATCAGCAAGGTGTTCTCCCTTCTCCATGCAACATCGCTGGTTTTTCAGCGATGTTGGCCCATTTCCCCGCTATCGCTGGAATATTCATCGCCATAGCGCTAATCGTTGCTAATACAGCGTTAGCGTGGCGATATATTCCAGCGATAGCTGGCGTTAAAAAAAATCACGCTAAGCAGGGTTAGCGATGATTATCGCCTCTTCTTGCTAATATGCCCCACAAAGCGCTATCCAGCCGGGTAACGTCCCCCGAGAGCACAGCCGAACGCCATTAGAGGTTCCTCCAATCTTATTCAGTGAATAGACAACAGGTAATCATTGAAGTAATGTTTATTCAACAATTGTTTGAAATCAAATTTAATTCCTTCCAAAGTATTATTGTTCAAACCCGACGGTAGATCTAGCCCAATGCATTTCAGAAGATAACACATCATTTTTTGTAATGCTTTGGGTATTTTGGATAATTTTCATAAAGGAAATTATCTGAATTTCACCCAGTTTCAATTATTATAAGGATAATTCTTACTCTCATGTGCTTTTGAAGAACAGATCTTACGGGTCTGATTCACGAAGCAAAGCTGTGAGTGTGTACCTGTAATTCGAAGCCTGCTTGCAGGAACAGATGTAATACTTTTTGGTGTTCACTGGTCTTCGCAGTAAAGAACTTGGAAAGGTGCGACAGGTGCAGATTTCCAGGCGCACTATTTGGAATCTCAATACAGAAACCAAATAGTCTGACAAATATGTGCATAAGGATTTACAATATTTATATGCACTTCCAAGCCTTTTTGCAAAAACCTATAAAAGTGGCTATGCTGAAACAGGACCCAAAATTGTGTCAGATCCAAAAAAACAGACAGAGGCTCCACAAAGCCACTATTGTTCATACTTTATTGAGATATTTAGCTGGAGGGTGAGAATAGTGTGTATCTTTAATCCTTTTACTTTTGGGTATAGTAGTATTGGGAATGTAACTCTGCAAGCACACTCGCTTTTTTTCCCCTGTCTATAAAGCACCAAACGGGGGGGGGGGGTGATCCATTGGCCTTCCCGTCCTGCGGCCGTATTACAGAAGTGCCCTGGGGGCACAATGGCCGTTTGTGCTCACTTTGTGTGCCCCTGGCGCACTTTGGTATTACAGAAGGGGCTTCAGATTCTGGTGCGGCCCCTTCTGTAATACCAATAGCACTGGCACACATAAAGCGTCAGCACTATCATCAAAGGGCATTCCCTTATTTGCATGGGGGCATGGTCCAATGCAAATGAGAGCATCCCTTTGCCTCTGCGCCTGCGCCGTATTACAGATGTCGCGCAGAGGCAAAAAAGCTGTCAGGACGTACACTGGCAGTGCGCCACTTGAATGATGGCGCACTGTCAGTGCGTCCCCTGAAGGCAGCTCTCTGGAAGGGGGAAAGGGGCTCCTATGGACCTCCCAGACATCCCCTTGCAGGTGGGCACAGTCACTCACTGCACCCAGGTGCAAGGGGATCTCTAATCCCTCATAAAAGTTCAGGAGGGCTCCCGTCTGCACTGTGAAACATGGAGCAGCTTCAAAGAGGTTGCTCCATTTTTTACATGAATGTGCTGCCCCCAGGATAGTGCGAACAGGGCCGGACTGGCCGTAGCGGGCACCGAGCATTTCCCCGGTGGGCCGCTAGGGTGGGGGCCAGTTTTGGGCCCCCTGGGGGCCGTTTTTGTTACGGAGCCGGCATTATCTGCCCCCTGTAACAAAAACGGCCGAAACTGGCCATAGCAAACAGCTTGGCCGCACCCGCACCCCCCTCCTGGTGGCCGGCCGAGCAGTTTGCAAGGGCCAGTTTCAGTTCCCAGTCCGGCCCTGAGTGCGAGTTCACGGCTGCCCCTGGGGGCAGCGCATTCATTCTAATCCACCCTATTTTCCTTTTTTGCGCATGGCACGCCTTTTAAAAGGTGCACCCGGCACAAAAAAGAAAAATGCTGCGTATCTATGATATGGCCCCTAATAAGGAAGTTACTCCAGCACTTCCTGGGGTAACCTTCTGACCCTTTCCGGGCTGGGAAAGGTCAGACCTGACCTTGGGAATACTCACTAATGTACATGTTTGTAGGGAACGTCGAAGCACACCGCACCTTGAAATGCCCAGTTTCCACACCTTGAGTGAGATTTGTAGGTGCAATTGTTCTGCAGTTGTAGCGGAGATGTACATGCTCCTTGAACTATTTACTCCCACCAGGAATCCCTTTGTGTAGTTTTGACAGTCATAACACAGTAAATGTGATCATAAACTCGGTCGTAAACGACCCAGTTTACATTTGTGCATATGGCCCTGAATATTATACCATACCAACGTTTGTGTGTGCATTGATTGTGGAGGTTTAGGGAAGGATTTCTGTTGGGATTAGCTGGCTGGAATGTGGAAGGGAGGTTTGGAAGGTGGAGCATAGGATGACTACACTGTAGGGGGAATTTTTGAACGTATTGTTTAAATATGGGCAGTTGGTGATTTTCAGGCTGCCCTGCTGGTTGTACTTTCCTTCATTGGAATAAACTCACTTCTTCCTTAGTTACATGACTCGTGTGTCATCTTTACCACAGACTTTTCAGTTTCCTATGTATCACTGTTAGAAGTAAGAAAATGTTCTCCGAAGTTCCTATTATCTGCAGAGGTCATAGTTTTATTTGGGGGCTTGGAAATCTACTGAGTGTGACCCCCCACACACAATTATTGGAGCTCTCACAAAAATATAGCATGCTAGCACACAAAGTCGGTGCATGTGGATGATATGGAGTCTGATTGCTGATAGTGGTAGTCAGCATAACTTGGTCACTATGGTTAGCAGGAAGGCACTTCAGGTGGTAGGACCAACTTGTGGCTGTTACTGGAAGGATGGCAGGGGAGCCTGAGCCCAGTCCCTCTTGCTGCAGCTAGTTGTGTTCCTAGGTCTATAGAATCATCTTGTAAAAGGATTCATTGCACTTGCGTAAATATCTGCTCATCCGCAGAACAAGAGAAACTAAGGGGCATATTCTCAAGGAGCTATCGCCGAGTTATCAGCACTTTAAAGCATCCAAAGTCGCGCTAAATCTATCGCCCCATTCACAAGCTGGTGCTAACAGCCCAAAACACAAGTTTACCTGCGAAAGCAGTCGCAAAAAAACATCGCCACAGATGACCCCGGCAACTACCGCTAATGAGATGCAGAGTAGGCGTTCCCGAGCAAAAAGCTGCAAAAACACCCCAACGCAACATTCTCAACGACCAGCCATATCGGCGATAAGACCACAAAACATGCGCTAAGGCGCGTTAGCAGCAGGAAACTAACACCCGCTCCTACCTGGTGTAAAGTCGGCCGAAAACCGGCACCAGACAAGGGAGCACAGCCCATAGCCACACATGAAGAATAACAGATGCCCTGAAGCAACCGATCATGCAGCCCGGAGCCCCAATAGGTCAACAACACCCACCGCCACCACCCCCAGGACCCCCCCCCACGGGGCCCTACCCCGGGCACCCCCCACACCCACCTTCGGACAAAGATATTGCACATCAACTCCACGAAATCATGAACCAAACAAATCTCCTGAAGTCGCACAATCACAACACCCAACATACATGTGTAGTCAGAAAAAGGGAAAGCAGACATCCATATCATAATATCCAAACAATACGTTTATTACAGGATAAACAAATAAAAACAATTCCGAAGAGGCATGCCGGGTCGTCCCAGGACATTCTGTAAGTCACAGCCTGCAAAACAGAAATCTGGATCAGAAAGTGTGCCATGCGCCCATCAAAGTACAGAGAGAGAGAGAGCGCGAAGGAGAGAAAGAGAGAGGGAGAGAGGGAGAGAGAGGGAGAGAGGGAGAGAGAAAGAGAGGGAGAGAGGGAGAGAGAAAGAGAGGGTGAGAGGGAGAGAGAGGGAGTGAGGGAGAGAGGGAGAGAGAAAGAGAGGGTGAGAGGGAGAGAGGGACAGAGGGAGAGAGAGGGAGAGAGAAAGAGAGGGCGAGAGGGAGAGAGGGAGAGAGAAAGAGAGGGTGAGAGGGAGAGAGAGGGAGAGAGAAAGAGAGGGTGAGAGAGTGCTGACACTGCGGACCTAGGCCTCAATGCTCACCTGCTGCCACCGGTGTGTCTCCAACCACGTGCTGGTATCCACAGCAGTCCCCCAGGTCCCCCATCTGAAACAGTGTCCAGAGACATGAATGGCAGAGTCCATACAGTTGCACTCGCCACCATCGCTTGCCCGCCCCTGCGCACACAGGCCGCTGCACTCCAGCCCCTCCCGCCGCCCAGTGGTGAATGCACGCCCCTGCGCAACCAGGCCTCACTGCTCACCTTCCGCCATCGGCATGTCTCCAAGCGGGCCCACCACGTTCCGGAGGGATCTCCAAGCCCGGGGCCCGCGACCATGGCACCCTCCACATCATGCAGCCCTGCACCGCGGGCCACCAGGTCACACACATGATTCTGGGTCTTGATTTCGCAATGGCAGAGACCACATCAGTGCACACGGCATCATCGCAGGCTGCACACCCGCTCAGGGCTTGAGGTGCCACTAACTCTGTGAACCGTGACGCAACGCCACGTGGCGGGAGGGCCGCCCTGCCCTTGCCCAGGGCCTACACTGCGGCCCAGCAGGTCTCACACATATCCTTGCCAGTCCAGACTGCCAGGACGGCGCATCATCACAGGCTGCACACCGCCTCAGCACTTGAGGTGCCCCTTTCTCACTGCACCACAAGACACCGTCCCGTGGTGGGGCGCCTGTGCCTGCCGGAGTGTATCTGGTGCCACCAAGTCTGTGCCCCGCTAGCCATGGACCCTTAATGATTGAGTCCCGTGGTGCGGAGGCCATCATGTCACCCCCGGCACTGGGCAATGTGAGGTGGCAGGGCCCTAAGCCCTCATGCATTTTTGAGGACAACACGGAGGCACCCAGTTAGAGAGTGGAAATGGCATCCAGCACATGCGCCAGGCCCTTTTATTGGCAGGGTCACATGTCCTGTGACGCCTGTGCTGGATGGGTGTGGTGTGGGTGTACACCAGCCGTGAGGGAGTGGCTGTGGCATGCTGACAACTAGACCTGTGAGCTGCAGATCCCTGCAGTGAAGACCTGGGACATGTAGCGTTGTCGTCCCCCTCTGTGTGCGTAAGTGGAGTGGGCTGCCCTGGCGTATGCCAGTCCAGCGTAAGGGTGTGGACATTGACCCCGCGGCTCTGGGCATGGTTCTGTCCTGGGCTGGACAAGGAAGTGACTAATGGATGTGTCTCTGTTGTAGTGTCGGCGCCACCCGGACCGCAATCTGGAATGTGTCACCCTGTGAAATGAGTCCCACAACATGGGCGACATGGACGTAAGGGGGAATCACTGACCCTACATTCATCAATACTTCCACACTAGAAAGATCATAGACATGACACATCTGTGTGAATATGAATGTTTATTGCACTTTCAAGGGAGTGTTGCAGCTGGAGCAGTACAGGGCCATGCCAACCCCACTTCCCATTGTCGGCCCGTGGAGGTCCAGCCAGAGTCCTTCAGGGAATGACCGGTACATCAGGAGAGGAGGACTGCAGTCCGCAGTCTGATAGCTGTGTCATTGGTGAGCAAACAGAATATGGCAGTCCATGTCGAGGTCCAAGGTGAGTGTCGCAGAGTGCATCGGGAGACAGTGGGAGGTGATGATGCAGAGGGCAGAACCAAGCAGAGACAGGCCACATGGCGGAGATGGATGCTACTGCGTCCTCCTGACCATGATGGCAGATTCATCCTCATCTTCGTCCTCTACTGTTGCATGTGCCTCACATGTGGGTTGTGGTGTTCTGTCTCCAGCACTGTGTGGCACTGACACATCAGGGGCCGGAGATGTGGATGGGGTGGCAGCAGCAGCATGCATCAGCGCCAAGCCTTGTGGCAGCAATGCCATGAGGAGGGTCTTTAGGGCATTGAGGAACCTAGCTACCTCTCGCTGGTGTGCAGCCATGGCAGCCGCTCTCTCTGCCTGCGTCCGCTCCATATTCTCCATAATCCTCCGCATGTGTCCCAACTCCCAGGCCAGATCGCTGGAGGCACTCGGACTAGACAGTTGTTCTTGTCGCAGAGTCAGGACTCTAGCGATGTCAGCCATGGTCCGTTGGAGAGCATGGAGTGGACTGTGGGTGTCCGTTAGGGACTGTGAGTGGTACCTGATGGGATGTAGACACCCATGTATGGCTTCTAGTTTGTCTGCCATGCGGTCGAACCCCACCTACACCTGTTCAGCCAGCTTCTCCTGGCACCCCAACACACGGCGTTGGAAGGCCATGTGTTTGTCGTGGGGGTCCTGGGAGGTGGCCGTGGTGGTGTGTGCTGCCTGCTGTGTGTACTGTGCAGGGGGGGGTTCTCCTCGTGGCTGCTGGGCTGCCCTGCTCCTGGAAGTGGGCTGCGGAGGCTGTCCACGAGCTGTTGGAGGGCGTCGGAGTCGAAGATGTAGTGGTCCTCTTCGTCATCAGAGAAGAGAGTTTCGGACTGCTCTGCAGGAGGTAGTTGTTGGATTTCCCCCTGCAATGTGGAGGGGAGATACAGTTTAACATCGTGTTCACATGTATGTTGACGCATTGTACAGGTTCACATTCAGACTGCATGACAGTGTACATTGTGACTGTTTGGTGGGGCTGCCTATTTGATGCGGGACAGTGGACATTCCGACTACATCACGGATGTGTTTGTACTTGTACATTGTCAACTCACATTTCCCTGCAGTGCCAAATGTGATTGGCCAGTTTCTACGCACATGCGGCAACAGTTGTCGCCTCTGTTCTGTTGTGGACGTGTTGCAGTTTGTACCACATCGTTGTCAATGTTGATGTGCTCTGCATGTAATGTGTGTGCCGCATTTTGGGGGAGTCGCCCCTGCAGCTCTGATTTAGCTGCCCTTATCCCTTACATGCGGTGTGCCTCTGGGTTCTGTGCTTATGCAGTGCTGAGATGTTGCATACCTGTGTGCATTGGTCTCTTGGTGGGAGTTGTGGGTCTGGGGCATGGTTTGTCCGCAGATGTGCTATGCTTAATTGTGCATGTGTGCCATTGTACCCATCTCCCCCCGTCCCCCAGTCCCTGGTGGTTACTCACCCTGTTGCTGTTGTCTCTGGTCATGTTGAGCAGTGTCCGGTCCCCCAACTCCTGCCACCGTCTCCCCACTGATGACTGTAGAGACTATTTCCTCCATCTCGTCCAGCTCCTCCTGTGGCGCTGGACTTCCAGTCTGCATTGCTGCCTTCAGGTTGTTTGCGAGTTTCAGCTTGGCTTTGTACTTCACATCATTCCAGCGCCTCTTGACCTCGTCCATTGTCCTCTTCAGCACTCCGACTGCATTCACCTTGTCCACGATGGTCTGCCATATTCCATTTTTAGTTGCCAGTGACACAGTGGAGGTGACTAACAGTGATTGATGGTGTTCTATCACCTCCATTATCAGGATCCTGTTTTCCTGCGGACTGAACCACTTCTTCCTACTCTTCTTGTCCTTGCCCTTCCCTGACCCTGAGGTCCCTGGCTGTTCCTCTGTGGGGCTTGTGGGGTTCTGGTTGTCCTCTGTACTTGCTACGGATGCCTCCATTGTGCTTCGCTGTTGTTTGGCTTTTGTTGGTGTGTTTTTTTTCCTACTCTTATAGTGCATTTTCCGCATGACGCGTGGGAATTGCAGGCCTGTGGCTGGTTTTCGCAGATTTTTGTATCGCGATTAGCGTAATCGCTACTATTTTCGCGTTGGGGTGTCGCATTTTAGCACCGTCGTGTTGATCTTAAAAGACACACAATTGATGGACGGAATGCAGAACAAATCAACACATTCACCCCCAGTCAAGAGATCTGGGTTAAATCCATCATTCTTTTGCTCACCATGCCACTAGGGTGACAAACCGTCCGTAAATTTCACGGACAGTCCGTAATTTCGGCCGTCTGTCCGTTGTCCGTGAAGGTTTCTTTAACGGACGCCATTTGTCCGTAATTTTAACAGCTGTTGGGTGACAGCCAATCATGTGCCTTTCTAATGCCAACCGTTTGCTGTGGAGAACAAACAAAGCGATCTAGGATTGGCTTGAAAGCCATCAGCCAATCCTAGAGCTCGCTGGTACACTGTGCTCTCATTGGACCTGATTCAGGGCCAATGAGAACAGCTTTAGGGTACCCAGCCACTGGATGTGCAGAGCACGTTTTGGGCCTTTCCCTTTTTACATTTTTCGGGAGCCGGACTCGACCCCTGACCTGTAGACTCCTGTGTGCATGCCAGAGGAGGAAGACCCCGACCAGAATCACCAGTCTGCCGACTGCCGCGGACCCGCCGTTACCCAGCCCAGCAAACACCTTCTCATTCCGATTCGGTAAGTGTTCAGTTGCTGCAGTAGCATGATGTGCGTTTATTTTGTGCTTCCGAGACTCGGGGGTGGTGGTGATGTTGGCCTGGATTGTGGGTTGGTCTGTGAGCTAGGGTGGAAAGCCGACAGTTGTGAGATGCCTGCTTCAACTCTCCGCACACTCCTGGAATCACTTGAGTGAATCACAAGGGTCTGGTGCCCGTGCACATCACTCGCTGCATCTCGGCCTTGCCTTTCACGGTAGGAATGGCTCATGCAGTGTGGATTTCTGTTTCTCCTGCGGTGATCGGGTCGAGATATATCTGTGAAGAGGTCACAGCCAGCAGTGTTAAAGTGAGACAATAGTTTTAGCAGCTCCAGTCATTTTACAGCACTGCCTTCTCTGGCAATGCAAGTCACTACACAATTCAGATCCATTCAAACTGAGGGGCATATTAGCAACGCTTTGCGATAACTATCGCAAAGCGTGCTTAGCGCTCATTTCCCTAACGCCGGCTATCGCAGGTATTTATCGCGGAGATATCGCGTTATTAGCAACGCGTATCTCCAAGGCGATAAAGATTCCTGCGATAGCGGGGAAATCGCCGTTTTGCATGGAACATCGCTGGTTTTCCAGCGATGTTCCCTGCAAACGGCGATAACCTTGCTGATATGACCCTGTGGTCGTATCAGCAGAATCCACCCCTATGTTAGGGATGGCTAAGTCAGGATTTTAGCAGACGTTAGATTTTGGCGAAAACGGCCGTTTTCGCCAAAATCTAACCTCTGCTAAAATCATGTGGGCTGCCTTGTAAATATCGCGATGTGAACATCAGCGATATTTGCAACGTAGTCCATCCGGGTACGCCCAGTAACGCCCACTTTGCATCTCATTAGAGATGCAAAGGGAGGCATTGGGAAAAGGGTGCTAACATGCGATTATGCATGTTAGCACCCTCTTGTTGATAGGGCGATAGTTTTATCTCCGGTTTTCTGGCTTTTAAAGCCAGAAAAACGGAGATAAAGCCCTTGCTGATATGCCCCTGAGTTTGCCAAGCAAATGCGACTCCCAGCCAATGTTTCAAGACTGCCTCTTTCTGATGCCATAAAGTAACGTACTGGAATTTCTATAAAGACAGAAACAGTGGAGAAATGCTCTTAAAGTATATTTAACATTTTCAAACACTCAGTAGAGGTTTATAGTTGCAAATGATCCAATGTTGCCCTCCCCAGATTTAGTCGTTTTTGGCCACTTCCTTGAACCTCGAACTTCCTAGGGTCACTCCAGAGTGGTTTGCTGTCTGGGCAATATAATCATATGTAATGGGGTCTGGAGTAGCAGGGTGCATCGGTGGTCGGCAGGGGCACAGCACGCCAGGGAGTGATGTGGTTAATCAGAGACCCCATGGCTTAAATGCCCCTGTCAGCTGCCCAAGTGAATTTTCCCTGATGTCCCAAGAAAGCTTGCACATTTAAAAAAATTCTCCAGAATGGGAAATGCCGTTTGTGCACCCCACCCCAGGCCAGGGACATGCCCCTCCTGTGGCCAGGGTCCTCCAATATGGTGCAACACCTAGTGTTCATTATGCTGGTCACTCGTAAAGATGCCATGCAGCTCTGGCTCTTCGGAATCTACAGTGCCCTGAAACCCTGTGGTTGCGTGCACTTATGAGAATGCAAATAAATGAAATAAAAGTAAGATGCAGAAACCATGGCACCCATTAACCCCTAAGAAGTCAGATAAAAGTGCAGCTGCACTTATAAGATGTTATAATGTGAATAGCTCAAGTGCTGTAACAGTAACAAAGAAAATGCTTTTAGAAACGTTAGGCCTCTGCAAACATTAGAAAATGTCCTAATTACACATTTAAAATGTGCCTTTTGTGGGAGGGATGCTTTCAAATTGATTTGCTAATTCTGTACTTAACAGTGTACTCCATTATTGTGGTAATTTCTTGTTTGGCGATTGGAGTTGCGAGGTTATTAGTGCTCCAGCAGTGTTTTTTAATCCTCTTGGGTAACTTTGCATCTCACTGTTTGACACATGAAGATCTTGCATTAACAGGCTCAGAATGGCTTTTATGTCACTCGGACATTTCCCCTATAGTCTTCATGCTCAGTGGCTGCATTCAAAACTGAATGGGCTGTCATGACCCAAATAAACACTCCTGATCCCCTTCTGGTTGGTGCCTACGGAAGAGGGTTTATTTTTGTTTCCAGTCTGGCCCTGTACATTAACAAATTTTGCCCCCAGCGTGGGCCACTGAGGGTTGGTAGATTTTGGGATTCAGGACTGGGAGCCATGCTTCTAGCCTGGGTCCTCAAACCATGAGACCTATGGGACAAAAAGGGGAGATTGGGTCTGGCATGGGGGTCTAGTGACGGCTGCCTGGGAACGACCTAAGAAAATAAATAATTGAGGATAGTATTGGTAACTGAGCATAATACGTTGTTATCTTAGTCTATCATTTTTAAGGATCATAACTGTCAAGTATTTAGGCTTAGTCATAAAATAACTGATCTGGGCTCAAGCAATGCACACCTCGAAATTATTCTGCCGAACAGAATAGTGTTTCATATGAAAATAATTTAAGTCGCGTTTTCAAGTTTTAATATCGGTGTTGGATTTTTGTCAGATTACATTTTTAAAGGGGTATAATGTAATTGTGCAAGTTAACCAATATTTTTAGAAATAAATATGACCCATACTTTCCCAAAATTACTATTGGGCTTGTGGGTATCTTTTTGAGGAAAGTGGGGGAGGAGCTCCATGACTTGCTGGTACTCAGTTTATCAACCTCGGAAGATAGAAAGGGCTAGTTGGCCTTGGCTGGATTCAGAATCTTGCATTGTTTTTCCACTTTGTCTACATACATGCAGAAGCTTAACTTTTTACCTCTGATGCAAATGCAAAAACGTCTGCTCATTGGCTTGTATTCCAGCTCACACTGCCTCAGAATAACTCACAACACAATTCAAGGGATTCAGTCAGGAGTTAAACACTGATCTACAAGAAGGCAAAGGATTACAAATAATATCTATTTGGTCAGCGTACAGTACACACTGCAAATAATCATGATGGATTTTGCCCCTGACAATAGTTTAAAGTTCAAACATACAAAGAATATATATATTTTTTTTCACTGAAAAAAACAAAGGTGACATTTCACTCGTACAAAACCAGAAAATTCAGCAGTTATAGTTAGCTGAGCTAACTATAACTCGCGACCCCGCACTGCACTGCTTATGACCTGACATGGTCAGTGTCATCACTGATGACATTATCCACTGACTGTGAGTGTTTTTTAAAGAGTTTATGGGTGTTAAATATACATACCAAGGTGTATTATATAGTTTACCCTAATGCAGGCCCTATTATATACTAGGGACTTATAGGTAGGTTTAATACCCCTACCCTACAATATACTAGGGATTTTTAGGGTAGGTCATGCCAAATGCAAGTGCACCCTTTTATATAGTTTACCCTAATGCAGGCCCTATTATATACTAGGGACTTATAGGTAGGTTTAATACCCCTACCCGATCATCTACTAAGGATTTATAGGGTAGGTCATGCCAAATGCAAGTGCACCCTTTTATATTGTTTACCCTAATGCAGGCCCTATTATATACTAGGGACTTATAGGTAGGTTTAATACCCCTACCCGATCATCTACTAAGGATTTATAGGGTAGGTCATGCCAAATGCAAGTGCACCCTTTTATATTGTTTACCCTAATACAGGCCCTATTATATACTAGAGACTTATAGGTAGGTTTAATACCCCTACCCGATCATCTACTAAGGATTTATAGGGTAGGTCATGCCAAATGCAAGTGCACCCTTTTATATAGTTTACCCTAATGCAGGCCCTATTAAATACTAGGGACTTATAGGTAGGTTTAATACCCCTACCCTATAATCTACTAGGGATTTATAGGGTAGGTCTTGCCAAATGTAAGTGCACCCTTTTATATAGTTTACCCTAATGCAGGCCCTATTATATACTAATGCATGTGTGTTTTCACTTGAGCTTTCAACTTAACACTGGGACTGGTTACACAGAGCCTTTAAGACTTATTGGGCTTCATAGAAGTTCTTCTATTCCACTATGGCCAGGATTGGTGAGGGGGCAGTCCAGTGTGTGAGAGGAAAGTAAGCGCCTGATATGTTTTATTTTCTTCATTGAATACAGTATGAATATACAAGCAAGTGTGTACTTTAAGGGAAAAAACGCAATGTCTGATTATGAGTCAGTCGAAGGTGCTGCAGAGGAATTCTTCACATCGGATAGCGAGCAATATTGGAACCGCAACATTTATTTAATGTGTACAGTGTAATTGTTCCCGCTATGCGAGCTGTGGCAGGCACAGACTTGCCATGTGCACAGAAATGGCTGAATGCTTTGTCAAAGTTGCCTTGTGATGTCCCTAACATAAAAAAAATAATATCATTTATACTTAGCTTGCCAGGCAGTAATGCACCTACTGAAAGGATTTTTTCTCAGTTGAAGTTCACCTGGACTGACACACGAAATAGGTGTGATGTGGATCTTGTTAAGGCAGAATTGCAGATCCAGGCGAACATAAAACATTTGTGTGCTGACTTCTACCAATTAGCTCTTAAGAACAAAGGGGCATATTAGCAAGAAGAGGCGATAATCATCGCTAACCCTGCTTAGCATGATTTTTTTTATCGCCGGCTATCGCTGGAATATATTGCCACGCTAACGCTGTATTAGCAACGATTAGCGCTATGGCGATGAATATTCCAGCGATAGCGAGGGAATGAGCCAACATCGCTGAAAAACCAGCGATGTTGCATGGAGAAGGAGAACACCTTGCTGATACGACCCTGTGGTCGTATCAGCATAATCCACCCCCCATGTTAGGTATGGCTAACACCTGCTAATTGCAGGTGTTAAATAAATGGCGATGACCCCGGTTAGCGCGACTTTTCACGTCGCTAACTGGGGCCATGGCCACCTTGCTAATAGGCGATCGGCCTGTTAGCGAGTGTTTCCCAGGTTTGTTCGTCGGGAACGCCCACTTTGCATGTCATTAGCGATAAATATCGGTGACATGCAAAGCGGTAAAAAAACGGGCGCTAATGCCCGCAAACTGTCGCTAACTGCTGTTAGAGACAGTTTGCTGATAGGGCGATATAAATATCGCCGCTTTAGCGGCAAAAAGTGCCGCTAAAGCGGCGATAGTGCCCTTGCTAATATGCCCCAAAGAACTTCTGAAGTGTGCTAGTTCAGAGAAAAAATATAATTTCAAACACTAGCACCAAAACTAATATTACCGGTGTCAGAACTCTGTTATTTCCATGGTCAAATTTTGCTTGGTGTGCTGTACTACTTTCTAACCTAATATAAACTTATTTTGACTTGTACTTATGTTTGTTGTCTATTTACTTACATACTATTGCACAACCTAATTTGTAGTGCCGGTAAAACTTGCCCTTTGTCCCGAATTTTTGTCCTGAATTTTGACCCTTTGTCCTGAATTTTTACACTCCCCGTCCTGAATTCACACCCATGCCAGTTGGTCACCCTACATGCCACCCCAGTTTAGACCTGGCCATATGCAAATCAGTCTTGACCCTGTGCCTCATGGGAACAGTCCAGCCCGAACCGCCAAGCCAGATCCTCCCTGGACCGGAACAAGCATCCTAGGACCGGTTTCCGGGTTTCACCCCTCTTCAGCCAGGATAGCTTGATTCCAGTGGCACAGTGAGCCCAGGAACCACGTCTGGGCATACCTGGCGCACTTGGGGCGAGAAAGCAAAAGACACACAATTGATGGACGGAATGCAGAACAAATCAACACATTCACCCCCAGTCAAGAGATCTGGGTTAAATCCATCATTCTTTTGCTCACCATGCCACCCCAGTTTAGACCTGGCCATATGCAAATCAGTCTTGACCCTGTGCCTCATGGGAACAGTCCAGCCCGAACTGCCAAGCCAGGTCCTCCCTGGACCGGAAACAAGCATCCTAGGACCAGTTTCCGGGTTTCACCCCTCTTCAGCCAGGATAGCTTGATTCCAGTGGCACAGTGAGCCCAGGACCCACGTCTGGGCATACCTGGCGCACTTGGGGCGAGAAAGTAAAAGACACACAATTGATGGACGGAATGCAGAACAAATCAACACATTCACCCCCAGTCAAGAGATCTGGGTTAAATCCATCATTCTTTTGCTCACCATGCCACCCCAGTTTAGACATGGCCATATGCAAATCAGTCTTGACCCTGTGCCTCATGGGAACAGACAAGCCCGAACTGCCAAGCCAGGTCCTGCCTGGACCGGAAACAAGCATCCTAGGACCGGTTTCCGGGTTTCACCCCTCTTCAGCCAGGATAGCTTGATTCCAGTGGCACAGTGAGCCCAGGACCCACGTCTGGGCATACCTGGCGCACTTGGGGCGTGTTGATCTTAACGCGTTCATTTGACGTGTTGTGGTGTGACTATCGCATGGTACCGCCGTGTTGTGAATTCCAGGTTGAAACGGAGTTGTTTTCCCATGATGGACTGCGATGTGAAGGGTTGTGTTAAGCAACTTTTGCGGTAGTTATCACACGTTCTTGAGAATATGCCCCTAAATATACTAACCTAAATACACCCATGAGAAACTCAGAAATGTAATAACTTGAATATATGATATTTATTCCCTAACAGATATACTTTTAAAAAAGGAGAAAATACTTTTGCCCACATTGAAACTTACAGATTTGCATGCACAGTTCATAAATTAATATTTTATTTTTGTTCTATTCAGCTTTGAATGCAGCAACCCAATATATGGTCAAACCCTGAATCCCTTGAACCACAAGAAGACCCCTGGTGGTTCCTCTGGAGGGGAAGGTGCTCTGATAGGAGGCGGCGGATCCATACTCGGCTTGGGCTCTGATATTGGTGGCAGCATCCGGGTTCCTTCAAGCTTCTGTGGACTATGTGGCTTCAAACCAACAGGAGCAAGACTGAGGTACGTAATCAGACCTTGCACGGGTACAGGCTGATACTTTTCAAAGAACTCCAGAGTTGTATTCAATTTTTCAACAAGTCATGAGGTGCACTGAATGATTGTGCAGGATACAGGTTGAGTGTGCTTAAAATAAATAAAGAGCAATGTTTTACAGAAACTTAGGAATGATACAGACATATTTTTTACAGCTATTCTTGTATTTTGCCAGGATTTGCATCAATTCTTTGGATAAAGTAGCTATGTGTGTGGGGAGTGAAGCATAGTGTAATCACAACAGATGTTTAAGTGCCAGATGCACACATCAGGCTTTGGGCAAACTTTCTACACATAGATACATGGCGGTAGGCCAGGGCCACATGTAATGTGTGAGCTTTTATTTGAGACCATTTCATGAATGATCCTCACAAAGATATATCCACTGTAAATTGACATTCTTCTGTATGGGTAGAGGTCAGTACAGCAGTTTCATAGCAGATGTTTTATGGCACAGACTATGTTGCACATATTCTGATTGTGATGTAAAAGTAGCGCGCCATCCAAATGAAGAAAGGCAGAAAGAATAGAGATCACCGCGATAGGGAAGGGGTACATTAGGAATGGAGTTTGGCAGACATGCATGTGGGGAAAGAAAGGGTGTGTGTGGGTGTGTGGTGATCTGGGCCCAGGACCATGCCAATTTTTTAAAAGAGAATTTATTTTTCATGTTTCGGTGCCAGTCAAATGAGCAAAGGGGCTGCCAGTCTGCCAGAGTCCTGACCAGTTATGCTCATTTATATCTATTGTGCTGCTCAAGTATCCATATGGCCTGTTTAATAGCCCACATATGGCTATGATGCTTCTCACTTGCAGAAGTGATACATCTCAGTTATGGATGTTGTTCTTCTCAGTAAGGCCAGATGGGGTGGTGCCTCTGCTGATTCTCAGTTAAGACTGTGGCCACTCTGAATTATGCCATTTGTGAATGATTTATGTCTTTTGTGGTGCTCAACTGTGCCACCTGTGCTGCCCAATTAAATAATTTATTCAGCTCAAGTAACACAGTGGTGCTGCTCATGAATACCAGTTCTGCCCCTGGTAAAGGTCAATTGTTCCAGCTGTGCGCCTCAATTATACGAAATATGTTCTTTATGTAGCTCAATTATGCCAAAGTGTAGATCAACTATGCCTGCTGCTCAATGAAAGAGGTGGTGCAGTGTAACAATGGCTGTCCTACAACGCAGTTAGATCTCTGCTAATCATAACTGCGATGTGTGATATCAATAAAGGCAACGATCTTGGCCATATGTGCCCACGCATAGGGCAGTGGAGTCATGCATAATGTGCAGTACTCTTATACCCCTGAAGATGCTCAGTTCAGGTGGTTGTACTGCGCACTTATGCCTTTTGTGATATTTAAATGCTAGATGAGAAGCCTAATTCTTCTGTGGCACTTTTCATTTATTTCTGTGGGGACGTCCAGTCAAGACGAGTTTGGCTGGACTCTGTGCCAGGTGCACCCCAACGTACCCTACCACCGGTGCAACATGTATCTGGGCATGTTATTCTGATATATCTGACTACCCATACATAATTGACCAAAATGTGTGTACGGTTATGTAACTTAAAAGTAGAGGAAAGTGTGAGTTCAGTGAGGGTAACTAAAACCAGAGGCCTTCATGAAGCAGTGGCCTCACCTGGGTGTCACATGCCCTAGCAAGGAAAATGAGCCCGGGGGTGGTATTAAAATAAATATGCATTTGGGGTGCAATGGACCGGTCACACCCCCTACACCTGCTGCACTAATGACAGCTGCTTCCCTGCTTGCAGGTCTCAGAGTGCCCCTTTCACCCTGTCTTTCCTTCTCTCCATCTTTTCCCTCCATTTCAGACTCTCCTCTCTATCTTCTTCATATGCCTATCGCTTCCTCCTCTTCCAATTACTTAGGGGCATATTTTCAAGCGGCAGCGATAATTATCGCCGGCCGCTCTTGGCGTGAGGATTTTTATCGCCGGCTATCGCTGGAAATTATCACCATGCTAGCGCTGTATTAACAACGCATAGCGCAATGGCGATAATTATTCCAGCGATAGCGGTGTTTTCCATGGAACATCGCTGGTTTTCCAGCGATGTTCCATGGAAAACGGCGATATCCTTGATGATAGTGCCTGTGGTCTTAGCCACACAATCCACCCCCCATGTTAGGTATGCCTTAGTCAGGAATTTAACAGACGTTAAATTCCTGTGTTAAAGCATACTTAACGCGATTTCAAATATCGCTACCCTCCTTGATAATATCGCGAAGCTGCCTTCGCGATATTATCCCATGTTGTTTTCACAGCCACGCCTCCTTTGTATCTCATTATCGATGCGAGGCGAGGCGTGTGAAAAACGGGCCCTAACTCAAGGAATCACGCGCTAGCGTGTCCTTGATGATAATGCGATAAAATTATCGCCACTTTTCGCCCGAAAACGGACGCTAAAGCAGCAATAATTTTATTGCGGCCCCTTGATAATATGCCCCTTATTTCCTACCTCCCTTCTCCCCCGGCATCCTTATTTCTGGCTCCTTACTTTTGCTCTTTTCCCGTTTTGCTGGTACGTAAATCGTTTCCCTTTCTCTCTGATCCTTAATTCCTTCTGCCGTTCTGTTACGTTTTCCTCTCCTCTCCTTTCTGTCTCTCACCCTCTCGTTTTCTTTCATCCCTTTCCTCTCCTGCATTTCTCCCTTATCTTCTACATCCTCCACACCGTTCCTGTTCCCACCCGAGTCCGGCACCAACGAGTAAACACAAAGCCAGGCTCGCTCTTTGACAGATCCTTAAAGGGCAGCCTCTAATACAACGTCTTCTGGTGCAGGGCATTCTGGGAACCGCCGACCTCTGGGCCCTGGTGTCACTGCACCACTGGTATCTGCGCCCCGCCCAGAGCGCGTCTACTATGCAATTACAATAGTAGAGTTCACTCAGGGATCGGTACCTAATTAATGCCTCTTTAACTAAAGAAACTGTAGGGTGTGTGTTTGAAATTAATGTTTTAGCTCTAACCTTTCCATACTTCTGATTAACATTTCATATTTTTTCTTAGTTTCAAAGGAATAGCGAGTCCTGTGTATGGCCAACTTGCAGGTAAATCGAGTTTTGTTACAATGTCCTAAAGTAAAACCATGTTATCAGACTGTTTTATAGCATCAAATAAGTATGACCAAATCTACAGTGGTGTCACAGTGCTTAACTAACGAATTGGTTTCTACTCCCTTCATCAGGAGACTCTTACATTGGCTCTGTTTCTCTTCTAAATCCTACTAACAGGAGCGCCTTCTTTGGATTAAAGCCCGGTTTATTTCTCAGGAACTAATCCTGTTACAACTGCAGGTCTAGGCGGGTCACAACCCTTTGGTGTTACCTTTTCCTTTCCATTGCATGGTAGGAATAGAATGGTTTATTATTGAATGGGATTTCTCTGCACCAAACATATTGCCTTGGGCCACGTAAATATGCTTTTGCTATGAACAGACATGAGTATTTAAGACAGCTACTGTCCAGCATCTGAATTAGATGAGGTAGTGTTTAATTTGTAAAATATTAAGTGCCAGGGCTCTGACCGGGAGGCCACTGCAGCTTGCACCACCCATCGCCCTTGTCATCGCTGCCAAAACAACTACTAACCATCTCTCTCGCATGTAAATGCGACAGTTCAGATTATTCCAGGTCCCCAAACCTAAAGGAATGGCTGGGGAGGCAGGTATTTTTCAATTTTAATGTATATTGTATTCCTAAACAACCGTTGTTCTGCTCATCTCTAAATTAGATGAGCAGCGCCACCATGTGGTAGACTGTTCTAGGTATGGTGTTGACAATTAGATGCCTGTGCCGAGCACCGGAAACCAATTAAGTGCCGGTGCTTAGCACCGGAAAGCTCCGGCTCAAATTAAGCACTGGAAGAGGATTATGGCGCTGTTCTTTAGGGTTGGTCTTTCCTGGGTGTAATGGTGGTGTGAGGCTGTGCTGCCTGCATATTTAAGTTAATTGTACGCTGTAAGGCCAGCCACTGGTAGTGCAGAGTCTATGGGCCTAATTACGAGTACTGCGTTCCTGTGACTGCCGTACCCGTGGATGGCGGTCCGACCCCTGCCATCGCTTTGGGCTTCCCGCCCGATTACGATGGTGGCGTGAGACCACTACAACACCACCGCCGGGATCCTGCAGCGAAGGGGAATGCAGGCGGGAATTGCATCGGTGCCGATGCCGACTCTGCCGAGCAGCTTCCGAACTGCCTTTCCACCAAGCATTTATGGCGAGGACCCCATCATGAAATGTTTGGCGGAAATGTATGTAAAGGGGCCCCCAACAAGGCCTCAGGCAAATCTGCTCAATGGGTTGCCTGCGGGGGGCACATTATGTGCCCCCCCAATAGTGCACAGATGTATGTGCACTGTGTGCCATGTACGACATGGTGCATGCCACACCATGGACAGGCAGACTGGAGGCGCTGTCATGGCAGCAGTATGCTTTTTAGGATCTTCTATGAGCCAAACATTCCTGCCGCTGTGACACCGCCGCCGCACAAACAGCCCTTGATTTTTATCTTAATCTAGCGGGTGGGAGACTGCAAAACTCCTAATAAGGCCCTATGTCTTTTTAATCATGTTAAGTTGCCCTCAATGTCTTTTGCAGCTGAATCTTGTCAGTTGGATGTCCTTGGTGTTAACTAATTGCTGGTTTCTCAAAGGGATGTGAACAGGGAACCAGTATGTGAAAAACCTCTAGCTCTTGCTTCAGAATTGTGTCCCTTTCAGTTACATTAGTTACTCATTCAAGCCTCTCAATTAGCTTTTTTTTGGTAAACCTGTGTTGTGCATGCCTATTTACAGTATTAGGCCATGCCATGACCACTCCTTTGCTTAGTGACTATTATCAGGTATTACATCACGGCACAACTACTGCTTTGCTTAGTGTATTTACAGGCATTAGATCATGCCATGACCATAGCTTTGCTTACTGCATATTTACAGTATTAGGCCATGCCATGACCACTCCTTTGCTTAGTGACTATTATCAGGCATTAGGTCATGCTACTACTACTACTTTGCTTAGTGTCTATTTACAGGCATTAGATCATGCCATGACCACTGCTTTGCTTAGTGCATATTTACAGGCATTAGGTCATGCTACGACCACTGCTTTGCTTAGTGCCTATTTACAGGTATTACACCGTGCCACGACCACTGCTTTACTTAGTTCCTATTTATTGGAATTAGGTTGTGCGACGACCACTGCTTTGCTTATTGCCTATCTTTAGGCATTATGTCGTGCCACGACTACTGATTTTCTAAATTGCACAGAATGGTTTGTTCGAAGCAGTGCAGGTAGAGTTGGACATTTGGCCCTTTGCACACTGTATTAAAATAAGCCTTTATGGTTAGATCAGAATCAAAGATTACTCCCTGATTGCCAATATTATGCCCTGGGGCTATGGTAGCCCCTGGGGATAGGAATTGGGAATTCTCCATTTCACAACACCCAACACTTTCATCTCTGTTTTCATACCATTTGTATTAAAGACTTTCTTCATGGAGAGACAGGTGTGGTTCCAGCAATATTTTATGTTTGTTTGACTCCCTCCTTTGCTCTCCAGATGGAAGGGTGGTTGGGTAGTCCTTGCATACAAATAAAACTGCAGCTGGAGATGTTCCACCATTGGGTTACTGAACTCAGAGAGATGTGCAAGAGTCATTAGGGTAAGGGTTGACACATGAGCTTCCTTAACCTAGAAGATGTACAGACCTCCGTTTCATCTACTGCTTTAGGTCCTCTCAGTACTTCATTTAAACTTCTCGCTGAAGTTAGAGTTGCCTGGCTTTCCAATTGGCATTTTCTTCCAAAATTGCTTCTTCACCCATGCCACAGCTGCTTTAGAGAGGTAAAACAGTAGTAGAAGGTATGGAACGCCATGCAGAAAATGTGCATTTCCAAACTCAGCAGATTTATTTCATGCCACAATAAATCAATGGAGAAACAAACATCTAATTTGAAGTGTATGTGAAACATTGAATAATCACTGTGAGCATGTCCCACCTTTATATTGATTCCAGAATATCGTGCTGTGAGAATATCATGGTCAAAATATCCTGAAGGTAAATATATATTACCTACTTGCGGTCGCCAGTAGGTACTTATAGTTAGGACCTAGTTTCCATAGGAAAAGCGTTTTTTGTTTTCCCAATAACTTTGGCGCCAGTTGATGAATCTTCGCTAAATTTTCAAAACTGGTGGGGCGCTCCGGTCAGCTCCTGTCATGAAAGTTTCGGGGTGATTCGTCAAGCGGGGGCCGAGAAAAAAGGGGGCTCCCAAAACGCGTTTTCCCCATGTTATTTTCCATGGGAAACTTTAGACAAAGCTACAGCCCGAACTGCTGAACGGAATTACACCAAATTTGGCAAAAAGGTAGGTCTTGGTTCAGAAAGAGTCCTTTTTGTCAAATGGTGTAAATCCGTTCAGTAGTTCCTGAGAAATTAGAAAAAGAAAAAGTTTCGATAGCTAGGGCAGCGGTGGGTTCGCGAACCCTCCAGAGCATGAGCTTCACTTTGATTGGCTGCCAACACTCCAAACCAGGAAGTGTTGGCAGCCATCTTGTGACTCGGTAGAACCGAGTCACAAGAAAACAGTAAACCAAAGTGAAAAATGAAGAAAAGGGGGCAGGGTAGAAACATCCTGACCCCCTAGGCCTGCTCAGGGGGTCCCACAAGGACCACCAGGGCCAAAAAAAGCATTTAAAAAAAAGAAATTCAGCGGAATTCGCGTTGGGATTGCGAATCACGCCGAAATTTTTAAAGAAATGAAGCGCGGTCTCCCGCGCTTCATTTAAATGAGGCCCCCAGGTGGGCCAGGTCCCGGGGGCATTGCCAAGAAAATAATAGCGGGGGCCCGCGGGGGCCCCCGCAGCCCCGGGGACCGCCACCTCCCCTGGGCTTATTACAATGTATGTGGGGGGCACTACGGACCCCCGCAGCCCTGGGGACCAACACCTCCCCGGGGCTGTAAAAAAAAAAAGTGTGGGGGGTCCCAATCCCCCCCACGGTTTGGGACTGCCATTCCCCGGGGCTTTGATAATAAACCGTGGGGGGGCACACGCCCCCCCCATAGCCCTGGGGACCGCCACCTACCCGGGGCTCTTTTTAAAAATTTTAAAAGATGTGTGGGGGGGCTCGAGCCCCCCCACATGCCCCGGGGACCACCACATCCCCGGGGCACTCTATATTTAAACTCAGGGGTCCGTTACGGACCCCCAGGCCCCGGGGACCACCACCTCCCCGGGGCTTTTAAAATGAAGGGAGGGGGCCGAGCGGCCCCCCTCCTGGAGCCCTCGATGGCCCTGGGGACCGCCACCCCCCAGGTGCCCACCCCCGGGACATTGCTGTTTGCAATGACAGGGCGGGAGCCGCGCTCCCGCCCTGTCATTGCAAACTTTGCTTTGCTTCATTGAAGCGAGAGCAGGGAAACCATCTCTTGCTTCAATGAAGCAAAGCAGGATTGCTTTTCCACAAGGGGAGCTGCATGTCAGCAGCTCCCCTTGTGGAAAAGCACTGCCGGCTCCCGCAGGAGGCGGGGAGCGGGCAGGGACCGTGGGGGCATTGGGGCTCCCCCCACGGTCCCCAATGGAGTGGCCAGGCCCCGGGGGATGGGGTCCCCGGGGCTAGAAGTGCGGGGCTAGAAGTGGCCCGGGAGGGGGGCCACGCGGCCCCCCTCACCCAAAAAAAAGAATAATTTTTTTTAAAACGGCAGGCCGGCCCCGGGGGATGGGGTCCCCAGGGCCATAATTGGCCTGAGGAGGGGGACCACGCGGCCTCCCCTCCCAAAAATAGAAATAAAATGGATGGCCAGGCCCTGGGGGATGGGGTCCCCGGGGCCATAATTGGCCTTTGGAGGGGGGCCACGCGGTCCCCCTCCGCATGATTTTAAAAAATACAAGGCTGCCAGGCCCCGGGGGATGGGGTCCCCGGGGCCAAATAATGCCCAGGGAAGGGAGGCCACGCAGCCACCCCTCCCAAAAAATACCAAAAAAAAGCAAAAAAAGGAACCGTCAAATCGCCGGAGGCCCCGCACCCTCCCTGCACCACTGTGCAAACGCGCCCTCTGGCGCGTTTTAAGGTGGGGAATTAGTTCCCCTTGAATCCTGAGAGTCCCTGGGGGCTATCTAGCCCACCAGGTACCTCCAGTAAGCGCCACAGGGCTGCGTTGCAGAGAGGTGGTCCGAGGCCACGCCCCTTATTACACCTCTCTGCAACACAGCTCTGTGGCGCTTACTGGAGGTACCTGGTGGGCTAGTTGGATCCCAGGGACCCTCAGGATTCAAGGGGACGTAATCCCCCAACTTAAAACGTGCCACGGGGCGCGTTTGCACAGTGGTGAAGGGAGGGGGCGGGGCCTGATGTGACAAGTGTGCAAAGGTGCCCTGTGGTGCGTTTTAAGTTGGGGGATTGAGTCCCTTTGAATCCTGAGGGTCCCTGGGGGCCAACTAGCCCACCAAGTACCTCCAGTAAGCGCCACAGAGTTGCGTTGCAGAGAGGTGTAAAAAGGGTCATGGCCTCGAACCACCTATCTGCAATGCAGCTCTGTGGCACTTACTTAAGGTACCTGGTGGGCTAGTTGGCCCCCAGGGACCCTTAGGATTCAAGGGGACTTAATCCCCCAACTTAAAACACGCCATCGGGCGCGTTTGCACACTTGTCACATCAGGCCCCACCCCCTCCCTGCACCACTGTGCAAACGCGCCCCCTGGTGCGTTTTAAGTTGGGGATTAATTCCCCTTCAATCCTGTGGGTCCCTGGGGGCCAACTGGCCCACCAGGTACCTCCAGCAAGCGCCACAGGGCTGCGTTGCAGAGAGGTGGTCCGAGGCCACGCCCCTTTTTACACCTCTCTGTAATGCAGCTGGCAGGGACCGTGGGGGCATTGGGGCTCCCCCCACGGTCCCCAATGGAGTGGCCAGGCCCCGGGGGATGGGGCCTGGCCCTCTCACAATCACAATCACTCTCACAATCACTGACTCTCACGTATAGACATTTATATACTCCAACTCTCACATACACTGCCTTTTACATATGTAGTTACTTGGACATGTACCACTGAGACATCCATTCACTCACCAACACACCCAAACATAGACTCACCCACCCATACAGCTGTTTCCACATGCACTCTTGAACCCATACACCCAGTGAATCAACCACTCACACATCTATGCACAGAGTCACACACCTCCCACCCACCCACACACACACTCAGTCTCCCATACAAATACTCAGACAACCAATCAATAACCCATATAGACACTCATGTAGCTACTGACCAACCCATGCAGCAGCTTACACAACAACAGACAGACTGACACAGACATTCACACAGTTTAGTCACTAACCCATGCATTCAGTAAGTCACATTTAATCACTCAATTATACAGTCAGTCACGCACATACTAAATCCTCCATCTAGACACTTATACACCCACTCATTCTTCAATACACCTTGGCATACATATAAAACATATTTAAACTTTACAGAAACACACAGTCACTGGATGATGTCATCAGTGATGTCATCAGTGATGTCATTTGAGATGCCATCAGTGATGTCATGAGTGATGTCACTGACCATGTCATGAATGATGTAATATGTGACGTCATCAGCAGTGCATTGCGGGGCCGCGAGTTATAGCTAGCTGAAATAACTATAACGGCCAAATTTCTATGGTTTTGTACGAGTGAAATGTCCAACTAACTATAACGTCCCTGAAACCTATGATTTTTTCAGTGAATATATATATATATATATGTATATATATATATATAGGTAAGTATAGGTTTACTTTACTTAATGCCACATAAATGTACCTTGATGACACGCACGCGCATATTCAAGTTATGGTGATGTGGATTTAAGAATAGTAAATCTATACTTACCTATATGAACTTACCTTCATGATATTTAGGTCCTTGATACATTTTTCCACTATATTTTCAGAGAATAATATTTTGGGAAAGAATAATTCGACATACAGCCGATTCAGAGCTTTGTAGAACAAATATTTGGTTCTCCCTGAATGCCACTTGATCAGTGATCCAAAGCAGAGGGTCCTAAGCAGTAAGAGACCCAAAGTAAGAAGTAGCATCAGTTCATATCAGATACATTGGCCAACCTTCTTAACTCACTGTTGACCGAAGACCATCAAGGCAAAAATCACTTAGGGAGGTGGGTATTTAAAATTTTGTTTTGGGTTTATGAGCTAGACCACCGTTCGTTCCCCTACATTTGCCTGTAGGGGAACGAAATAGTGCCTTTTTCCTTCCGTAAATCAAGATATCTCAAGAAAGAAGTTAGCTAACTGATTGTCCACAGTATATAATGATGAGCAAGGAAAGAAAGGAAAATTAAATCAAGTGCTCTGTATGACACTGTAATATGGTCATCATGACTGTGTCCATGCTGCCTCTTCTCACTGGAGCAGACAAAATGTCATGTAGAATGTGTGGAACTCCATACTGTTGCCTCCCAAAGTAGGATGCACTTACATCATCCAGGGAAAGGAAAGCAGTCTTTAGATAAAGGCACAGGTAGGCAAGACCATTAGTGGCTCTTCACATGTGGGGTAGATTAAACAGGGACATCGTTTGTAGAAGGAATGAGATCCCATTTTTCCAACCACTTGAAGCCAGCATATGCCCTACCAGACAGCTCATTAGTCAAGACAGGCCACGAGGGGTTGGTCAGAAAGTGGTCCTTAGAATCGCTTCTGAATGATGTAGAGTTATTATTACTGAGTTGTCTATTTCAGATCTAAACAGTTGTTTTATGGTTCATGACAAGTAATGTCATTCTCATTAATTTTAGTGCCAGCATCACTTGGTCCAATGGCCAGGGATGTGGATAGCCTGGTGTTGTTCATGAGAGCTCTGTTATGTGAGGACCTTTTCCGCCTGGATCACAATGTGCCCCCAGTTCCCTTCAATGCTGAGGTAAGAAACATCTTAAAATGTATGTGACAGGACACCATATCAAGAGGATCTCTCTCCTCACTCTGGGTTTAATATGAAGAATCTTAAAATTTGTATACTTGCGACACTATTCAACAGAATCAATTTTTTAGTATGTAAATTAGTATTACTTTATGAACTCCAAAATTCAGTTCACACATTTGAGGCTGGAATTCTCTGCCTCAGTCTCTCTTATCTTTTCCGCTGGTATGAAGATCTTCACACACAGAGGTATACATTTTTGTAATAAATTCAGGAGGGACAAGGGGAAGTGGGGGAAAATAGGGAATGATTACTGATATATAGATGATGTTAATGGAAATGAAAGGAGGGGCTTGGAAGTGTGGCGACATGCCAGTACAACAACATTTCTACAAGTGAGTAAGACAAATGCATTTAAAAAATACAGACCTAGATCTACTACAGTAGTAATTGGCTTACATTTACTCCAGCTAAGCACTACAGATGGCCATCCACCAGTACTTCAACACACTCCCATAGAATCAGTGAAAATAGACAATAACACTAGCACTATCAAAATATAGAACAAATATTACATACATTAAATGTTATAATACATTTGTTAAATGTTTTCAATGTTCGAATATTTTTTATGGTAAAATATTTTTTTAGAATCATTTATATAAAGTATGTCATTTTTCAACCATTGAATTAGATTTTTGATTCAATTTAATTTAAATTGTAAGTTGCATAGAAATTAATAAAAATAATAATAATGGCAAAAACTTGCAACCAAGTTTGTAATACATTCACCACATCTTATACTGCAAGGAGAGAACCTAGTATTGCAATAATCAAATGTATTAAAAAATAAATATCAATCAATCAAACAGCATTTGTAAAGTGCAACAAGGTCACCCTTAGGGGTATCTGGGCACTGTGTCTCAGTCTTAGAGCCAGGTCTTGAGTCTCATTCTGAAGTATGCCAGTGAGCGGACTGTGCAGAGCTGGAGGGGAAGGTTGTTCCAGGTCTTGGCAGCAATGATGGAGAAGGAACGGCCACCGCTGCAGCTGTGACAGATGCAGGGTGTGCGAGGGCGAGTGAAGAGGAGCGCAGGTGTCTAGCGGGTTAGTGGAAGTTCAGTCGCTGGTTGAGGTAGGCATGTCCTAGCTGGGTGGAGATGCCGGTGTAGAGAGCGTTGCCGTAGTCGAGGCGGGTGATGACAAGGGCCTGAGTGATTGTTTTTCTGGTATTGGTTGTGATCCATTTGAAGATTCTACGGAGCATGCAAAGTGTGTGGAAGCAGGAGGAGGCGACTGTCTTAACTTGTCATTTCATGGTCAGTTGACTGTTGAGGATGGTCAGTCTGTGTGGGTGTGGGTCCGAGTTCTGCAGGCCACCAGCTGTGCTCCCATGTGGAGGGGGTCTTCCAAAAGATCAGTACTTCAGTTTTGTCAGACATGAGTTGGCTGCAGTTGTCTCTCATCCATTCAGTTACATTTGTCATGGCATTGCAGAAGTTGGTTTTGGCATTGGAAGGATCCTTGGTGAGGGAGAGAATCAGATGAGTGTCATCTGCGTAGGAGATTCCATGGGATCTGACGATGTCTGCAAGGGGGGTCATGTAGATGTTGAACAGGGTGGGGCTGAGGGATGATCCCTGTGGTACGCCAAATATGATGTCTTGGGGTGCGGAGGGGAAGGAAGGCAGTCGGATGCTCTGTGTGCATCCTGTAAGGAAGGAAGCGATCCACTTGAGGGTGTCTTGCTGTATGCCTATGTTGTGGAATCTGTTGATGAGGGTGTTGTAGGAGACTGTGTCGAATGACGCGGATCGGTTGAGGAGGATCAGGGCCATGGTTTCTCCACGGTCGAGGAGTGTTCTGATGTCACCTGTGACAGCAATCAGCACAGTCTCAGTGCTGTGGTTGGTACGGAATCCGGATTGAAATGCATCCAGTAGGTGGTCTTGTTCCAAGAATGCGATGAGCTTCTGGTTGGTGCCTTTCTCGAGAACTTTGGTTGGGTAGGGGAGCAGGGAGATCAGACGATAATTCTTGAGATCGTTGAGGTCAGCAGAAGCTTTGTTTACTAGGGGTCTGCCTTCTGCATGTTTCCATCTCTCCGGGAAGGTTGCTGTGGAGATGGAGGTGTTGGGATGCTGGTGAGTTGTGTGATGATGGGGTTCGACACGCGGTTTTAGAGGTGGTGGGAGCAGCGGTTGGTGGGTGCCCTGGAGTGGATGGAAGACATGATGGCTGAGGTGGTCAGGGTGGTGGGCGGTGACTAGGTGGTGATGGTTTGGTTGGTGTTCGCTTGTTGGTTGAGGTCGGCTGGGTTGAGGGTGGCAGGTTGGAGGTTAAAATTGTTGTGGCGGTTGGTGATCTTGCTGTGGAAGTAATCTGAAATGGTGTTGCAGAGAGGGGTCAATGGTGTTCTGTGTGGCTGTCAGATTGGAGAATTCTTAGACTATTTTGAAGAGTTCCTTTGTGTGGTTTGATGCAGTGTTGATGCGGGTGATGATGGTAGCTTTCTTGGCTTCTTTGATGTGCCAGTGATGGTTGCTGAGGGCTGTTTTGTGAGCTGTTTTGTAGGCGGGGTTCTTGGCGGTGCGGCATCGTTTCTCCAGTGAGTGGTAGTTGCGCTTAGTGTACTGTGTTCTGGGGTGTACCAGCTGTCATGTTTGAAATCATGTTGGATTTTGTAGTTTCGGCATAGCGAATCTATTAGCGCTGTCGGCGATCCAGGCGGCAAAGTTCTGGTGGTCTGGTTGAAGTCTGTTGAGGCCTCAGTTTGGGAGGTGGTGAGGAGCTGTGACCACTGAGTTTCACACAACCTTACTCCAGCTGTGGTGGAGGGAGATCTGACGCCTGGTGATGGTGCGCTGGGCATTGGTGATGTTGAAGTGCACAATGGTGTGGTCAGTCCAGGTGAGTTCTGTGGTATGGCTGAATATGATTCTGTCGCTGGAGGTGAAAATGGGGTTGAGTGTGTGTCCGGCTTTGTGTGTGAGTTCGGTGACAAGTTGGGTGAGGCCGACATTGTTGAGGTTCTAAAAGGAGGGCGATGGAGTTGGCATCACTGGGGTCATCGATGTGGAAGTTGAGGTCGCTGAGTAGGACGTAGTGTTGAGAGTCAATTTCTAGGGGGGATGAGGTTGGGGATGGCATCGCAGATTGTTGCTCAGGGTTCTGGGGGTCTGTAGGCGAGGGTGCCTCTTATTTTGGTCTCTCGGTTTGTAGTCGGAAGTTGAGGTGTTCCATGAAAGGTGTGGGGTTGTTGTTGGTGATGGTGCATCTGATGGTTTCCTTGAAGATGATGGTAATGCTTCCACCTTGTTTGATGGTGCGGTGTTGGTGTATCATTTTGTAGCCTTCAGGTGTGGCGGTGGTGATGTCAGGTTTTGAGGAGGGGTTGAGCAAAGTTTCGGTAATGAAGGCAACGTCCCTGGAGAAGGTGGTGATGGTGTCCAAGATTTCTGTGGTGTGAAGAGTGAGCGGGCATTGAGCAGGATACAATGGAGCAGTTGTGGGGTGTTCCTTATCTTGTGGCCAGGAGTAGTGTGCGATCTTTCGTAGGAAAAGTGGCAGTGTTGGCAGGTGATTGGTCCTTTGGTGGATCGTGGGGAGGAGTAGACACAGCTGATTCATTGTCTGGGTTCCAGGTCTAGGAGCTCCGTTTTGGTGTACCATCAGGTAGCGGGCTGGCCAGGGGAACTGGCGCTAGGAGTTGTCCAACCAGTGGTGCGTTGGCAACCTGCCCGTTGTTCATATCCACTGCGTGGCCGTGCAGCGGCCCTCCTTCATGGTCCTGGTGGGTAGTCCAAGTGCAGGCAGTGCAGGGGCAGAGAACAGCAGGCAGCACAGGGGCAGCAGGCAGTGTAGGGACAGATGCAGCAGGCAACGCAGGAACAGGAGCAGCAGGCAGCGCAGGGGCAGCAGGAAGCACAGGGACAGGGGCAGTAGGCAGCATAGGGACAGGGGCAGCATGCGGCGCAGATGCAGCAGACCATGCAGGGACAGCAGGCAGCACAGGGGCAGCGGCAGCAGGAAGCACAGGGAGAGGGGCAGCAGACAGTGCAGAGACAGGGGCAGCAGGCAGCGCAGGGTCAGGGGAAGGGGGGTTCAGTACCTTAAGCCAGGGGAACACGCGAAAGAGGGGGTTCCCAGCCCAGCCTGCCTGCCTGACCTTGGCCCAGGCTTCACCCGTGCCTTCGCCCCGCCCATGCCATGATGCGAGAGCCACAGGTGATATTTATCCTGTGCCAGAAGGCTCTAAACAAGGACACCAGGGATGCTGGGAATTTCAGTCTGGTCAGGTCAGGTGCGGTTGTCCGGCATAGCAGGGTGGTGGAAGGAGGTCTTCAGGTGCTCTCTGGCGATGGAGCAGGCAGGAAACAGGAGGGGAGACACCTCCTGCAATGAAGGGCGGAAGATGGCTTCCCCTCTAAACAAAGACAAGTTAAAATATAATTAAAGATGATGTTATCCTTTTGAGCCGGTGGTGCTATGTCTTGTTATTGTAATAATCCTAGATGAAGAGGAGTTAGAGGTGGATGTTTTATATTTTTTGGAATGAAATTACTGTATCTTAATTCATTTTAGTTTTCACTTAACTTAATTAATTTTCACTACCTTCTTTTCTAAGGCAATCTCTAGCCCGAAAGCGGAGATCCCCAGAAGTAGTTTGAAATGTATTTACAGTAGTGAATTTGGTTGCAGAGTCTTCAGCCCCTCACTTTCGGGGCGGTGATTTGTAAGAAAACCTAGGGGGAGATCTCTACTTGGAAATGCTGAATTATATCCTTGAACAGATCCCCATCTAGTCCCCATCTGGTCGTAATAGACTTCTACGCTTGCCGAGCTCTCCACACAAATCACAAATACTTACCTTTGTGAACAGGGCCCTACATCAAGAGATTCACTCGCTTTGTTCTGAGTTTAATAAATAGACTAAAATATATATCTAATTTAAATTCTGTTTGCAGAATGTCAGCCTAAGCTTGCCCATGTGAAAGCCTTGGTCCAGAACCTGTTCTGTGAACTAGAGGGCAGCACCAAACATGCCCTCTTTTATGACATGGGACTAGTGTTGATAGTCAAGAAGAGCAGTTTTCCCTTTTTAGGAGGGAGTGTGACCCACTGCTCACACTGATGTAAAAGTTCCACTTCAATAAAAACACCCAGGCCCATGTACCAACGTTCTGTGTGCATGTTGTGGGCATGTATGGTTGCTAGGACCAGAGGAATTTATTTTGGATGGCCCAAGTTTAGCAAGGCACATGATGGAGGATGCATACAGTTTCCCCTGACAGTAAAAGTGTAATGACTGAACTCCTGAAACTGGAGGGTAGAGACCAAGATACTGAATTTAGGGAGGATGCAGACAGAGCTCCCTTTAGAAATGCTATCAGGACATTTCAACTAGGGACTGATGATTAAGGACCTTTTAACAAGTTCAGTGGTCTGACCAGCGAAGTGCAGTGTCCGCTACCACTAGGAGACCACTGCACCTGTGGCCTTCCGACCGCTGTATTACGAGTTTCCTGAGGGGCCAGCAGTGTGGCTGCGGCGGACTTGCAGTGGTGGGTAATGTATTTCCATATATATCAATGCCTGTGTGTACATTCTGACTGCATATGTGTCGAATGCACACATATGCATGATATATGTGGAACAATACCACCTACTTATTGCCGGAGTCCGTCCCATATGTGAGCAGTCCCGGTAATGGGTACATGGTACCAAAGCACTTACCTGTATTTTGCCAAGGACGGGGTGTTAATCCTCAGGGTGAAGATGCTCCTGTGTAGGGGGACCTGGAGAAAGGGATCCACATCAAAGCCTGCTTGGAAAAACAGGAAAGGGGTGAATATGCACCCCAAATCCTTCGGTTCTGCCGACCTTTAGGCGGTAAAATCAAAAGGAACAAATGATGGACGGAATGCGGAACACTGCAAGCATTCACCCCAGTCACAAGGATCTGGGTTTAATCCATTGTTCTTTTATTAACCCCACCACCCCAGCTTGGACCCAGCCATATGCAAATGAGTCTTGATCCTGCTCCTCATGGGAACAGTCCAGCCTGAACTGCCAAGCCAGGTCCTCCCTGGACCAAAAACAAGCATCCTGGGACCGGTTTCAGGACATCACCACTCATCAGCCAGCTTAGCTTGAATTCAGTGGTGCAGTGAGCACGGGACCCACTCTAGGCATACCCTTCCCACTTAGGGTGACAAAAGCAAAAGGAACACATGATGGACGGAATGCTGAACAATGCAAACATTCACACCTAGTCACAAGGATCTGGGTTTAATCCAGCGTTCTTTTGCTCACCATGCCACCCCTGTTTGGACCCAGCCCTATGCAGTTTGATTTAATCAGCATTCGTCCATCATTTGTTGCTGTAGACCTTTATGTGGTTGTCCGACCACTGCGGTCCACTCGTCGGGCAGCCAACTCGTAATACGGACGGCGGTGTTGCACCTCTGTATCACCCAATGGAGACTGTCTTCCCCCAACCGTGACCCTGGCAGTCAGTGGTGTACTGGCGGTCCAACCATGGTTTTCCAAAGCAAATCTGCTCAACTCGTAATACAGCGGACAGTTAACCGCCGTTGGACTGCCACCATCAGGACGACGGTCAAGGGATTGCCGAACTCGTAGTAAGGCCTTAAAGTTTCATGAGCACCATTTGGTGAATGGAAGGGGAGAAAGGATGAGTCAGAAGTTCCTGTTATAAATAGCAAGAATGGTTCTCGTCAGGGCCTTCCTTTTTGTCTATCCCTAATTTCTGCTTAAGGAAATAGAAGCCAAAGTCTCCACACTTCATTGTGTTAAATGTTGGATATTTCTGCTTGAAGCCAGCACCATTACTATCTGTTGTGAGAGCCATCGCTTTGCACAAAGGCTGTTTCTACACTATAGCCAGAAAATGACAATTGAAGGAGAACCATGTCAAACCAGTCCCAGGACCGTAGATAATGGATCAACATCCCTGTCTAGAAAATGAATATAAAAAGTGGAACCCAAACCCCACTTTGTTAAAGTTCCAACATACTTCACTGACCAAGGAAGGGCGTGCTCCGTAGAGTACTTGAAGTGTTACTGTGATGCCAAGGCTGGTGGCTGCATGACTGGCAGTCTCCCAGAGGTGAAGGAACATCACTTGAAGTCTGCACAACTTGTTTTGCAACCTAAGGGTCTGCCTACCACCTAGAAACCTGCCTGCCTTCTCAAGGTAGGAAGGAGTGCGTGTGGTCTTGCTGGAAGGGACACTGTCCAGGAGGGGGTGCCAGCTGTGTCTCACTATGTGGAACATACAGAAGGAGCAATAATGTTTGGTTGTGGTGTTGGCAGAGCCATAATATGATGTGCCCTTAGACACCAGTGACAAAAGACCCCAATCACCCTGCTTGTGACCCAGTAGGTATTGCCTGACTTGTGGTCCCTTAAACAGAGTCTGAAATGCGGTCGGGAATCATAATTATGACCAAAAAGGTGGTGTTTTGTTATTCCTGGATAGCATATTAACATGCTGAACACTGACAAGTACACATGCACATGGCATGGAGATGAGATATGTTAAATTCGAATTACCTGTATCTACAGGATATATGAGTTCATAGTTAACAACTTCACAAATTCTTTGTGTTTTTGATTCAGGAGTGGAAGAGAGAAATTCAGTTTGCATTAATATGTGGTATTTCCCTCCTACAGAGTCCCCTATAAATTTGATTTGGGCCTTTCACGATGACAAGATATTGTTAATAATATCTGTTTTTATATAGCACTTCATATCACATGTCTGTTGTTTCAAGCACTCTCAGTAACACATGTTATTGGGACCCAGATTAATATAACTGAATTGATTGATATTTAAATGACAGAAGTGTGAGTCAATTTTGCTGCAATTCAATTGTCGACCTGCAGATCAGTGCATGGTAAGAGTTCTACACACTGAGCCACCTTGTTGACTGTCTTAAGATACAGAACATATACTGTTCGCAAGTTCTTGGTAACCACTACCTTTCCCTTTGCACATTTAACACAGTGACTGGCAGATATGGTGCCCTGCGTCTGTCTCACCTCAAATCTAGGTCTTAGACACAAGAAGTAACCTCAGCTCTAATGCCATTCATACATTTCTTGGCTTCAGGAAGGACGCCTTCTATGTCAAAACCTGAGGCTTTAGGTTCAGTGCTGGAAATATGTCGCTGGTCCCAAGGCACTTTCAGCCACTCCTTTAACTTTATTTTAACTTTATTCTAATTCAGTTTAATTTAAATGGTAACTTAAATTAACATAATAGTGACAATAACTTGCAACCAAGTTTATAATACATCAGTAAAACTGATGCTGTAAGGGGGGGCTAATGTTGAAATAATATAATTTATCAAGCGTACAAACATCCATAAAAGTGCCTCAAAAATATTTGCAGGATGAGAAGATTCTTGCCATGAACAAATATCAAACGTGCTGCTTTCAGCAAGGCTCTATGATTTTTTTGGTTCGATCTGGCTCTACTAGATTACAACACAGGAATTTTTAAATATATATATTGTAATTTTTGTTTTGGGGGGGAGATCCCCAAACCACCATAACATAACTTATTTTATTTTTATTGGGGGTAACCACGCCTTTCTAAATTACCCTTACCTCCCTATTCCCCTACCCCACCAAAACCCTAAAATACCCCTACGACCCTATACCCCTAACCAACCCCAAAATAGCCTTACCAACCAATAGCCCGAACCACCCCTACACCCTAAAAATACCCTTATCACAATATGCCCATACCCAGCTCTAAACCCTAAAAATACAATTTCCACCCAATACTCGTACCCACCCCTAAACCCTAAAAATATCCTTACAACCAAATACCCTTAGCCATCCCTAAACTCTAAAAATACACTTTCCACCAAATACACTTACCCACTCCTAAACCCTAAAAACTCCCTTACAACCTAATACCTGTTCGAGGGTAAATGGGTGGTCACACTTGGCTTACCAGCTCACGAGAGCAAGACCCGCACTCTGCCCGTTCACTGAGAAGAAGGAACAACAGTGTGAAATACAGTGGCACTTTATTAAGCAATTCAGTAAAACAAAGAACTGTTCTTCTTCAAATGCTACTCATCAACACATGAGCAGGATGAAATAAAAGCATCGACAATCTTATAAATCATATTTCAAGTGAAGCAAGAATACCTATGTATATATCAAGTAATGCGCAGCAGTCTACAGGGCAAATCTTAAATGAGGGATCATGAATAGGCAAGTGCCTAGGAGGCAAATCTTAACTAAGAGAGCAAAAACCATCCAAGACTATACAATTTATGCTAAGATAAATGCAATGAATTGGGTGTGGATGAGCTAAATTAGAGAGGCTGACAAAGGCAAAAGGCTAGCAATCTGAAGAGAGCACTACCACCTGAGAGTAGAAGTTCTAGGCCCAAGATAGGAGATCGGTTGACCGGGAACCCACACCGTGCAAGGCACTGGAAGAAGAGTTCAGGGCGTGGACATGGGTGCAAATCTTTTATATGGCTTAATGCAGAACTCCCACCCACAGCTGACGTGGGCCCTGACGTGGGCCCTTGACTGCACGCTTACAGTAACTTTGGAAAGTTTTGGAGAACACAGAAGTGGCCTCATGAGAACACAGAAGTGGTATCATGGTGAAACAGGTGCTTTTAGCAGGTGGTCAGTGCTCTTGACCGCAAACATAAAAAAAGATAACTTCTATCATAAGATGCTCGGAAATTTATATTTTATACATTATTTCTATGCCATGAAGCCGTCTTTTGGTTTCGCTTGAGCAAGCTTGGAAAGTTTCTTAACTAAAAATATTGCAAACATTGCTTGTGAAAGAACAAGATGTACCAACAGAGTTTCACGTACGTGTGGGCTAACCTTATTCTTGTAACTGTGGAAATTTACAAGGGGGTGGGGCTGGTGCCTCGCAGCGCCGTGGATGGCACAAGTCCCTGCTGTCAGATCAGGGAGGCCTACGAGATTTGTTTTATTAAAAATGATAGCAAGAGGCAGTGGGCTTTGGGCCTACGTGTATGTATCTAGTAAAAGGTTGAAGGAAAATGGACAACTTAGTATATCTGTTAGGGTCTGAGTGGTGGGGCCTATATGGACGTGTCATGTTTGTTGGGCAGAGCAGAATGGTACATAGGATTTCTGTTACATGGTAGAACGGGACCCTACTTCATTTCCCTCCTCTTGTTCATTTTTGAACAAAACTCTCATATAGTACTTTGCTGGCCCCTCTTCTGTTTGGTACATACAGAGTGGTTCATTAACGTAGAAGCACTGGGTCTGAGCTGACACTCCTGGTGTTATGGTAACATACTCTCCATCGTTGTTGTCAGCTAACTGCTCATATTCGTGAGTGGCATGTTCCTCCCTTATGGTGTACCTGTGTGGTGGGAGTGGGGGAGCTGGTGGTTTGTTGGGAGAAGCGTCAGGGGCTGCTAGTTCTATGAATTATATTTGCGTTGGGCCATCCCCATCCCCAGGAACACGGTCCATGACCTGGTAATGTGAATTCTGGTACATCCCTGTGTTAGCGTAGTTCATTCCTACCACCTTGGTGCTAAATCTGTTGACACATCTTATTATGACCTGTGCACCGCAACCCACTAACATCAGCACACAGCAAATAGGTAGCAACATTTTCAAGATAGCAGACAGCCATGAAGGCATCCAGTCCATGTTGAACCAATTAGAAATAACATCTGCTTCGGCACCTCCCTCCTCACGCATCTTCCTTCTAGATTGTCCAAGTCCTCAATTGCCTTGGCAAGTGTCCCGTTATCGGCATCATTAGATGGTATGAAAGTGCAGCAGGATTTTCCGATCTTGGCGCATACCCCACCCTGCATAGCCGTGAGTTGATCCAGAACAAATCGATGCTCTAGAACCATGAGCCTTAAAGGCCGCAACTCTTCCTGTATTGCGTTGAACCCGTCTCGGGTGTTATTGTCAGTGTCATAAGTTCATAGCGTGTGACCTGCAGCCACCTGGCATTAGCTGATGTTTGCCAAATGGGCCACAGGCCCCCAAAGAATTCCTGTGCGCCATTAAAAAGGCGAAATTCCTGAGGAACTTCGCTAAAGGCGTCGTTAGCAAATATTGAGCACTCCTTCGGTGCCGGTGGAGCAGGGTGACATCGCCTGTCATGGGGTGATTATGCACCTGGGAAATGTTGGATGCCGGGACAACCAGATGCAGCTCGTGCATAGTGACCATGGTGCATAGGCCGTTCCATTGAGGAGGTAACTGGAGATAGAGGCGTTCTCCGCATGCCCAATAGATGTCCATGAGGCCGGAGGTGCCGTCTTGGATGTCCAAATTAAAGATAGTGCTGTTGCAATTGGTGTTGCGGCCCACAGGACGTGTACCATTACTTGGCATTGCCGTGTCTTCATTAATGTACACAGTGTCATCGTCTTCTTCATCAGAGGAGGAAGGAAACCCGCTGTCTTCGTTTACTGGTACCAGTGGTATGGCTTTTCCCTCCTCTAGTCCATTGACTGGGGTTGTGGTGGTGCGGGGTCCAGACGGATGTGGCTGCGATGGATCCATGCTTTTCTTTCGGCTATTCGTACTGCAGTTGGTGATGAGTCTATCACCGGGAAGGGGCCTTCGAACTTGGGGTCCCTCCAACGTCGGACGTTTTTGAGGACAAAGACGAGAGTTCTGGGACGGATTGGTGGGAGCTCAGGATCGGTGGGGCCCTTCTCCTTCCTCTTCGATACCTGGGTAGAAAGGAACTGCGCAGCGCGGGTTAGTGCACACAAATAATCGCAAAGCTCGGCTTTAACGATGTCAGCGGAAGATTCATTATCAGTTTTGGGGCGTGTGGGCGGGACCTTTATATTTATGGATCGTCCAGTGACAAGCTGATGGGGCGTGAGGTGGTGATCCGAACTTGGGGAGATTCTTAGTGCAAAGAGGGCTATGGGTAGGCAGTAAAGCCATTTCTTTCCTATTGTGGCACTGATTTTGCTTATTTTACTTTTGAGCAAGCCGTTGAGGCGCTCACAAATGCCGTTGCTTTGTGGGTGATAGGCTGATGTCAGTTTGTGTTTAATGCCTAGCATTGTGGTCAGGGAGGAAAAGATGGCATTTGAAAAGTGACTTCCGTTGTTGGACCGGATGGCGTCGGGCACGCAACAGCGGGAAATGACGTCACGGAGTAGGAATGTGGCTGCTGCCTTGGCATCGCAGTGGACACAGGGTCCAGCTTTGATCCAGCGTGAAAATGGGCACACTACTACAATGAGATAGCGGTAATTTTGGCAGCGATCGATCATGTCGACATAGTCAATGTGTAGTTCTTTGAAGGGGCCTGAGGGTTTTGGAATTGTGGAAGCAACTGTTTTGAGAGTTGGGTTTGGTGAGTATTGTTGACAAATGAGGCATTTATTAACATAAAGTTGTATCTGTTCATGGGCATTGGGAATGAACCAATCTGTCTGTAATGTTGTGGACATGTTATCTTGGGTGACATGGGTAGGAAGGTGGAGTTGATCTAACCCCACTTGCAATAAAGCCTGTGGCATCACAGGTTTCCCTGTCATTGTCTGCCTATACAGGAAGTCTGCGGAATCTTGTTGCACTCCCCTCTTCTTCCATAACTCTTTCTCTTGATCTGGTGCACTTTCTTGTATTTCTCTGAGGTGCAGTTGGGCGATGTGATCATACTGCTGTGTTGTGTCAATGTCATATGGGGAAGCTGTGGTGAAACTTTCTTCGCTTATGGGGTCCTGCTCTGCTGGAGGTAGTGTTTGGGTAAGTAAGATGGGGGCCAAGGGAACTGCTGGTATTGTTTGAGCTGGGGGGCCTCTGGCTGCAGCCTTAGCTGCCCAGTCTGCCAGGGCGTTACCTTGGGAGACAATATCTTGGCCGTTGGTGTGCGCTGCGCATTTGACTACGGCTACTTTGGTTGGTAGTGTAAGGGCCTCAATAAGTTCCTCCAGTAATTGCTTGTGAATGACAGGTGTACCATCTGATTTGAGGAAGCCACGCCTTTTCCAGCGGAGGATGCTGGAGTGTGTGGTTGTGGTGATGTATGCAGAGTCGGAGTAAATGGTGATGCGGTCATCAGCTCCAGTGTTTAAAGCGGCTATTAGTGCCACCAGTTCAGCGGCCAGGGCTGAATAATGGGATGGTAATGTAAGCTGGTGCACAATGTCTAAGGAATCAGAGGAATCATTCTGCTGTGCTCTAACTACTGCAGCTCATGTGTACCTGACCCCTGTTTCTTGATCAATGGTTGAGGAGCCATCGACAAATTATACGGTACTGTTTGGCAAGGGGTCCTCTTTGGCTGCTCCTGACTCATCTGGTGAATATGTGGCACAATCATGAGGGTCATCATCTGACGTTGCAATAGGGTGGGCGAAGAATGTGGCAGGGTTTATTGTGTGGCATTTGACAATTTTCAGAGAAGGTAAGGACAGTATGACTTCGTAACCTGATGGTCTTTGGATAGTTAATGTGGTCTTGGCTTTTTGTATGATTGCAAAGACGGCATGTTCTGTGGGGGTGCTTTTCTCAACTGCACATGCTGCGGCTGCGAGGGCTTGCTCAAAGGGATAATGACCTTTCATGACAGAGTCCAACATGCCGCTGAAGTAGGCAATGGGCTTTTGGCCCATGGGGTATTTCTGGGTGAGTACTGCAGTCATAACTTGGCCATCACAGTGAGTGAAGAGGTAGAATTCTTTTGTATAATCAGGTGAACCTAGGACTGGTGCATTTGTGATCTCATCTTTTAGCTGGGTATAGGCTGCTCTCATTTCAGGTGTCCACTCTATTTTATTGTGTCTGTCTTTGGCCATTTTGACTGCTTTCAGCAAAGGGGCGGTTATTGTTGAGAAATCAAAGACCCATTGGCGGACATAATTCACTAAGCCAAGGAATTTTGGCATGTCCTTAACTGTTTGAGGTTCAGAGGTGCCTTTTATTGCCTCAACTCGATCTGGTGTGACTCGCCTTCCTGATGCTGACCTAGATAGTGTACCTCTTTCTGGCAATATTGTAACTTTTGTTTGTCAACTTTGTATCCTCTTTGTGCTAAGGTGGTGAGTAAAGAGATGGTGTCTTTCCTGCATTGCTGTTCTGTGGGGCTGCAGAGCAGTATGTCGTCGACATATTGCAGCAGGGTGCTGTCGCATTGGAAGTTTGACAAGTCTGTTTTGACAACTCTGTTAAAGACGCTAGGGGACTCGCAATAACCTTGAGCCAACCTTCTGTATGTCATTTGCACATTTCGGAATGAGAAGGGAAATAGGTATTGGCTGTCTGGGTGCAGGGGAACGCTGAAAAAAGCATTTTTCAGGTCGATGACCGAAAAGTACTGTGCATCGGGGGGAACGTTGGTGAGGATGACAGAGGGGTCTGGGACGATGGGGAACTCTGGTACCACTATGTTGTTAACGGGACGCAGGTCATGAACTAAACGCCATTGATTTGTCTTTCCTTTCTGCACCGGAAAAAGACACGTGTTGCAAGGAGAAATACAAGGGTATATTACTCCTTGATCCAGCAATGCTTGTATGGTAGGGGCAATAACCTCCTCTGCGGCCTTAGACAAGGGATACTGCCTTATTCTTGGCAGGATAGCACCTGGTTTCAGAGTTATTTTAAATGGTGCGGCAGAGTGAATAAGGCCTACGTCATTTGGGCCTGTTGTTCAAAGATGTGCTGGAACCTGAGCCAAATCTGTCTCACGGACAGAGTCATAGCTGGGGGTGGCCGTTGGTGTTCTTATTTCCACTGTCACTGAGATGGGCACATTATTTTGATAGATAATCTCTATTTTGGAGTAGTGTTCAGGGGGTCCGAATAATTGGGCATCTGGAATGTCTCTGACTAATCCTCCAGGTTCAATAAAAATGACACAAGCCCAAGTGTGAGCATCATCATCGCATGCCAGGAATGCTCCATAGGTGGGTGTAATCTCAAGGGCGCATATGCCTAGGATCACGTGCTTGTCTGATATCTGTGAGCCTACCGCTTGGGGTCTGAAAAGAAACTCTTTGGGTAGCTGCACAGTGCGGCCTTGTAACTCGGGAGTGGTGGCAACAATAGTGTGGACATCTGCAGAGAAGGCGTGCTCATCCACTGGAAGTGCTCTGACCTGGCTGCTCAAGGAGCAGTGAGTGGTGACTGCCATTATTCTAGCCAGTGGTGTACCTGGTATGGAGCAAATCATTGTTCCGTTCTCATCAAAGTGGATAGTCATGTTTAGTTTGGCCATGAGGTCACGTCCTAAGAGATTCACTGGGGACCTTGGTGAGTAGAGCAGTGGCTGTTCCACCACATGGCCTCCTATCTCAATTGATACTGGCTTGGTGAAGGGGACCCTTGCTATCGCCCCAGAGAATCCCTGTGTGTCAGCTATCTGATCAGAAATGGGCAGAGGGCCACCTGTAATACAGGAGTATGTGGCACCTGCGTCGACAAGAAAGCTGTATGTTTTGTTATTCATCGTGACACAAGCAATAGGGTCCTCCTCAGTATTGCTAGTGCATGACAAAATTGGGCACACAAGAGTTGTCTGTGGGCTGTCCTAGCCAGTGTATCCTCCTGCCTGATACTGCTGGATTGTTCCCTGGGTGAATGGGTTGCTGGAGGCAATGATAGTTCCTCCTAGGGGCATAGTACTTTGGGCTTGGGGTGCCACCTGATAAGCAGGTGCTTGCTGTGGCAGTTGCATCGGAGCCTGCACCTGTTGGACCGATGGCTGAACTTGGGCCATCATAGGTGCTGGGAGCTGCACTTGTTGCATTGTTTGCTGCTGTACTGTTTGGGCATAAGAGTATAGTATTTGGGGCTGTTGGGGCTGTTGTTGCATGTGCTGCTGTTGTTGGAATTGTGGGGGTACTTGGTAACCGGGACCCATGGACTGCTGACTCAGATCTCGCATTCTAGTGCGGAAATCTCTTTGCAGGTGGCCTGGTTTCTGACAATAAAAGCAAGTGAGTGGTCCTGGCTGTTGTGGAAACCTTTGCTGTCCCATCCCTCGCCCTCTTCCCTGTACGCCTGTGTTCCTGTTCATATTGGGTCTGCTATTGTAGTAGGGCTGTATGTTATTACTGTAAGTAGGTGGTGCTGGCATGTACTGTACAAATGGCTGTGGCTGTGGCTGGACATACTGTATGGCAGGCTGCGGTTGTGCTTGTATGTATTGTACGGCAGGTTGTGCTTGAAAGGGTTGTGGGGCCGACTGCGTATTGCCTGCAACAGCATTCATGGCAGCCTGGGGGAATGAAGTTACTGCCGTCATCTGAGTGACAGGTGCTGCCAACATGACTGTATCTGTATTGTCTTTTTTCTTATTGAGTTTCTGCTGCACCAATTTGGCAGCTGCATTCTCTTTGGCCAACTGCCTATTCCTTTCCTGTTCTTGTCTCTTTTTGCAGAAATGTATGATATGGTCTTGTATCTCAGGCCATGGCTTACATTCCATGCTACTATGCCATCTAGTTTTTCCTGTACGTCAGTTGGCAGACCCTTTTTTATTGTGTGGTAAAATAGTCTTCCGTACCCTCCTGTAGCATTCCATCGTTCCCCTAACTCCTGATGCCATTTTTCTTTCATTCTAGAAAGGTAGTTGGCAGGGTCTTCATTTGGTTGCATGGTCTGTGATAATAGAGCCCCTATATCGGGAACATCCAGAAATTTTCTGCGCAACTCAGACCATACTGGCGTTCTTATCTCGTTAACATGAACGCGTGTGAAGAGCTCTTCTGCGTCTTCTCCGATGAGGGAAATTAGCAGGCTCTTCACATCTCCTATGGCTATGTTGTTACCTGCGGTGTGTTTTTCAAAAGCCGCAATCCATTTTCCAGCACCCTCCGTGAGGGGTGGGAGATGCTTTTTAAGATTTTCTTTGTCTAGTTGAGACCACGGGAAATAGATGGGGGGATCATTGCCATTTTTGTACAGCAGTGGCATCTGGCACATCACTCCTGTGCGTGGCGCTGTTGGCCCTGTAGAGTCATGCTGGCGGGCATATTTCTGCCAGACTTTTAGACTCTCCCGCATGTACTCATAGTCCCAATCTTCATCTCCTAAACCTTTCAGAATACAATCAAATGCTGTTGCCATGTATTGTGGCTCGAAAGAGGATTCTCTTGGCCAAGGGAGCATTTGCGGTGCTAAGGGTTCTGACCAGCCTGCCAAATCGTCTGAGAAGGGGTTAACCGCATGGTCTGAGCCTTCCCCTAGTGTGACTATCTGATTGGGTGTGAGACCGTCGCTAGTTTGTGGTGCGCATGGTCTGCTGAGAGACATGTTGTAACGATTTTTCATTCTAATGGTACGCAACGAAGCAGAGCCCGAGACGTCATATAATATGTCGTCTGGGCACCCGTGTGATCCCAGGACTTTGAGTTTCTGCACTTCCGTGAGCCTAACCTTTTGCCTCACAACTGGGCCTCCTGCTAGTTGGGGCTCTGTAAATAAAGCACTGTGACCTTCTGGTACAACTAGTGTCCTTTCCAACCCGAGTGCTTGTTGTTGTTGGTCGGCCTGGTGTGTGTTGGCAGGTGTCTGTGTTATCCCTGAGGCGGCGGCGTCATACTGGTGGGGGTGCTCACTATCGAGTGATTGTGTAATCCCCTCCCCATTCCCACTGGCACTTGCCTGTGAGTGCTCCTGCATGAGCTGGTGCAGTGGGGGTGATCGTGTGGGTGCTGGATTGTTAACCTTAGTGAGCAGGTCTGAGAATGTGTGCTGCATCTCTTCTAATTTCACTGACATGCGTCTCATTCTGTCCATGTGGTCTGTGGGGCTGGGTAACTGATGCATGTGTAATATGTCCGTTTCAGGGTGGTCTGGTGAGATGCTTTCCAGGCTCTTGCTCAAGTCTACATTTGTTCTCCAGTGGTCGTACGAGATGGGGTGACCTGTTAGGGGGACAAGCTGTCCCTCAGTCGTGCACAGCAATGGTGAGTTGTGGAACTCAGAAAGCTGCTGCTGAGCTGTCATAAGGCCAGACCCTTATCCCTCATGCAAGGGCGCAGTGGGAGTACAGGGCGGCCGAGTTTGGGATGAGGGGCACAGGTTTGGGAATGGTTGATTGACGGTGTCAAGGAAGGGGTTGGTGGCAGTGGCTGGGCAGCGAGAAGGTGCGCAAGAGGCAGAGTCATAGTCTTCCTCTTCATCTTGGCGTGGTTGTGCAGTATTTAAGGTTGGTGTAAATTTCAGTGAGAGTTGGGCATCTATATGGCCTGGAAGTCCTGATACTGCTGTCTCCATTATTGTGCCGGGGGGAGGGGCATGTGTGTGGTCTTAAGTTCGTTCATGTGTGGGTATAGGTGGCTAGAGGGTATGTGTAGAGTCTGAAGGTCATCTGTTTGTGTAATGGCTGTGTCTGGAGTGGGGTGATGTGAGGGAGGTGCATCATGTGGTAGTGGTTGAGAACCGGCAGCTGGACAGTCGTTGGTGGTAACTGGTAAATCTGGTTGTTCCTTGTGAGCGTGTTCAGTATACATACCGCTGAAATGGTATGGCGGGGGAGGCGGAGGAGCAGTGGGTGTGGCTGTGTTAGTTGTGTCAGAGTGTGTTTGAGTCTTGTCTTTGAAAATGCGCCAGAGGTCTAGGGTAGCCTTTTGCTTCTGTAGCTTAAGGCCGGAGTACTTGGTGTCTAAGAAGGTGGTAGCATGATCTAGTACGGCTGTATTAAAACTACCTTCTGATGGCCACGGGTGGCTCATATTTTTTGTGAATTTATGGAGCTCCCTACAATGTTTAAGTATGCGCTGTTCCTGTCCTCCGAATGTTTTCAAAACATGTTGCAGTGGAGTGGCCATGTTGGTGTGTTTAAGGTAGGGCGCTATAGGCTAGGCCTGAATTGGAGAGGGTGTTGGTATGGGGAGGTACGTGGTACTTGTACTGGTACTTGCACGTTCAGGTGCTAGGGTCAATATCCCTGATGAGTTCTTGTGCCACAGCCTGAATGACAATGTCGTATACGCCGTCCTGTAAGTCGCGCTCTTGGGCACGAGTGTAAAGGGGGAAGCGAAGTTGGCCATCAAAGCAGGCCTCAGCAATGTGACTCTGGAGTGGGTGCCTTGGCCAAGTGCTTGATAATATGGCAGTGAGTACTGAACCGGGGGACGTATTATGAAAAATATGTGAAAGTTAGTGGACGTTTTATACACTGCAGAGCTCAGTATGCTACTCATGGAGGACTATTTTAAAGCGCCTCACTTTCAGGGTGAGTGTCAATAATTAGAAAGGGTTGTGGCTTAAGTATTAGAAGTATTGGGATGCACGTCTCTTACTAGTTCATCTCCTATTGCATCAATAACGATATGGTATATTATCTCTCTTAAGTCCAGTTCCTGTGGTCCGGTGTATGCTCCGCCAGGGGAGAAGTCAGGGAATTGGAGCTGGTTACGGGAGAAGGCAGCAATACCTTGCTTTGTAGTGGGTTGCGTGGATAGAATGTTGTTAATGTAGTAGGTATCTCCAAGCCTGGTGATACTAAGCGGATACGCACGTAGATGCAATCTGGTGTTTTGTGCACAGAAGTGCCCAAAATTCTATTCATGAGGCCCAATAGTAGGTGGGGGGCGAGAGTGTTCCCGGAAAAGTTAGTGTTTGCAGGGTTTAAGTTCTTTGGCTTTGAGGCCAATGGGATGTGGGAAAGCTGGTGCTATTGAGAGCGTTATCTGTTGTGCGTGAGTGTAGTCAATCCCTAAGACTTGAAATATGGTGAGGAGAACAGTACTTGTTAAGAGTGTAACGTGGACAAAGGAAGATGGGTGACCAGTTGAGAGACCTACGACATGACTATTGACTAAATAGTAACCCTGGGCGTACAACTTCGCTACGCTCACGGAGCATGCAAAGTTTGTGCTATAACGCACTACGCAATTTGCACTAGCAGAGTGAAAAACTGTGCTAATTGACGTAGCATAGCAGCTGTATAATAAACACCTTCAAATGCTTTGATAAAACAATTTTCTATGCTAAAAAGCATATAACCAATTAACAAAAGTGAACTTTGACAACAAAATATCAAGCAATGAGAGAGGTGATGATTTTGGAGTCCCCCCTAACCTAGGGGGAGGACCAAGCAGATGCCTTGAACACAAAAAGCATATCATGTGAACGATTCAGTGGTGGTTCCTTCCTCCTAGGACCACCCCAAGCACAGTTATGGGCAAAAATACAATCCCAACCAAAGGCCCTGCAAAGCATTATGGGACGAGATTAGCAGTGGGCAGTGAATATTATAGTGTCCAATATCAAAATAATTCTACAAAGAGCTGCAGTTCAACTAGCCGTTACTAGATGTCCCTCACGAGTCAAATGCAAAAGCATTGAAATTATTAATACATCAAGCTGCAGTTCCACTAGTCGTTACTAGATGTCCCTCACGAGTCAAATGCAAAAGCATTGAAACCCTTTCATGAAGCTTTTGCATTTGACTCATGAGGGACATCTAGTAACGACTAGTGGAACTGCAGCTCTTTGTAGAATTATTTTGATATTGGATACTATAATTTTCACTGCCCACTGCTAATCTCGTCCCATAATGCTTTGCAGGGCCTTTGGTTGGGATTGTATTTTTGCCAATAACTGTGCTTGGGGTGGTCCTAAGAGGATGGGACCACCACCGAATCATTCAAAAGATGTGCTTTTTGTTTTCAAGGCATCTGCTTGGTTCTGTCCCTAGGTTAGGGAGGATCCCAAAATGATCACCTCTCTCACTGCTTGTTAATTTATCGTTTTCACTTATGTGAAATAACTATATGCATTTTTAGCATATAAAGACAGAGATATTTATTTTATCTTAACTTGCGCTGTGCAAGATGCCTTTGGCAATTATTGTACAGTGCAGTCAAGCACACAGCTACGCAATTTGCATAGCTACGTGTAGTTCAAAATGTACTTTGCGTAGCTATGTGAAGTGCTACTATGCAAACTATGCCCAGGGTTACTAAATAGACAACAATGTGAGGTGCAGTGTCGTCAAGGGAATGGTTGCACATTCCCTAAAATGACCGGAACTGCGGAGGTAGGCAGGCAAGGGGAGACGCGGGCGGAATGTCCGGTGAAAGGTCCTGCAGGTCCAGTGAATAGTCCTGCAGGAGTACCCTGAGGAGTGGGGACATGTTACCAGGAGAGGGTAGGCTGTGGAGGTCACTACTAGAGGCGGATGCCGATAGTGTAGGAGAGGCAGGGGCGACAAGATCAGGGGGTGTTGCTGCTTGAGAAAGTGACGCGGAGTGTGTGGAGTCTGTAGTAGACTCGCCGTCCGAGGGGATCACAATGGGGGAGGCAGCAGGATAAGCAAAAAGTGCGAGGGAGGACGTTGAGGCGGTGGAGGAATTAGATAATTGATCAGGCCACAGCAGATCAGAGCGAGTGGTATCTGAAAGTGGCGGAGGATGGGAGGGAACCGTGGCGGAGGGAGGTAAGTCTGTGAGAGATAATAGGGAGAGGCGGATTTCAGTGGTAGGCATGAAGGTAGCCCCTAAGATATCCCAAGCAACAGCAAGGATGTCACTCTGATGGCGAGTGAGGGGAATAAAATGATCAAGGGTGGCGTGGTAGACTGCAGTGGCTGTACCATGCACTGAATGAATAAGAAGGTTAAGGATGTGCGGGGGATCAAGGGACATACCGGAGAGGGGAGGGGTAAGGGCGCTGGCAAGAGGGAAGGAGAAACGTCTCCACCCCCCCTTTGACTACCAATTGGCTGGACAAATGGTAGACAAAAAGTGTGAGAGACAGAAAAAGAGGCGCAATGGAGGTGCAATGTTAAATGGCAGTAAGCGAACAGCTACCTAGCGGGGCTGCGGAAACTAGTGAGGAGACAGTGGGGGAAGCCCAGACATCAAGAAATAAGTAGCAGCCCGAACAACTACCTAGCAGGGCTGCTGAAACTAGTGAGGAGACAGTGGGGGCAGCCCAGACATCAAGACATAACTAACAGCCCTGCCACTCGACTATTGAGTGTGGAGAGGGCAGGGCAGCACCAGGAGAGGCGGGGCTAGGAGGCAACTGTGGTGGGAGCAGGAGGGCGGACAGAGGCTTAAAATTTAACAAAAGCACGAAAAACAGAAACAATGGACAATAAATAAACAATAATTACATACAGCATATGCATATGCAAAATAAATTGTTCTCACAATAACAAAAGTGGACCAAGTGATGGAGAGAGAGCTGCTGAAGACAGCATCAGAGAGCCACAGCAGAGGAAGGCGGGTGGATCTGCGAGGCTTGATGGGGCTGGGAGATGTGCACTTCCTCTTTCTGGCAGTGTGCGGCTCAGAGAAAGGCGGGTGGAATCTGCGATGGGCAGAGGAGCAGGGAGAGGTGCACTTCCTCTTTTTGGTAGTGCGCAGTTGAAATACGTGAAAGCAGATAGAAGTAAGGAAATGTTACCAGAAAATACGAGTGGCACAGAGAGAAAAGAATTTTATAGATAAAAATAAGAAGACACCCAATCCATGGAGAAGGGAATCGTAGGATGAAGAGAAGGACACAGCAGGGAAGGATGAGAAAGAGTGAGGAGTAGCACCAGGAAGAAACTGGGAAAGGAAATGCGCATTTAAAAGAGAACTTAATAAACGTAAGAAAGACCCCCGAAGAGATGGGAAGGAGCAGGGGGAGAGCCGATGAACACAGAAAGTGGGTGCGTGGGGGAAGCTAGGTAAGAAGCACAGAACACAATAACTTAGTACTGGAAGCTATAGAGCGAAACCTGTAGACCACAATAAAGTAGGACTCAAACCTGTGTATAATTTAGACACTCATGTACAGTATCAAGGACTCAAACCTATAGAGCATTCAGGACGCAACGTAGGACTCAAACCTGTATAGAATTCAAGACACCCCCACAGAGCATCGTAGGACTTCAAACCTGTATAGAATTTAAGACAACCCAAAAGGGCATCTTAGGACTCAAACCTGTATAAGCTGTATAGAATTCAAGACACCCCAACAGGGCATCTTAGGACTCAAACCTGTAGATAATAGCATCACTCAAATGAAGAACTTCAACCTGTAGCGATAAGCACCGTGGCATATATTGAAAAAAGAAAGCACTAAGAAATAATACTGAGAAATGCAAAAACAAAACAAGCACAAGGAAACCAAGATGGGGCCGATGAGAGCAGAGTGGAAAGTGTTGAAAAACCCCGTAGAGGTGTGACCAGCCACAGAGGAGGTCGTGGCAAGACAGCAGACCACAGGGGGATGAGGGAGCAGACACAAGGGAGACCCCTGAGGGCTGAAGCAGCCAGACCTACCCCTCCACACAAGCCACACACCGTAGTAAATTCAAGGAAAAAAATAAAACTGTCCCTGACTTACCCAGGTGGCCGTGAGGAGAGGAAAGGGCGGGTGCAGCCGCAGGTGTGTCCCAGGTGTGTCCCAGGTCCGCACTGTAGAGGAGCCGACTGGCACGAGACCTTCTTCGTGGTCGCCAGCTGTTCGAGGGTAAATGGGTGGTCACACTTGGCTTACCAGCTCACGAGAGCAAGACCTGCACTCTGCCCGTTCACTGAGAAGAAGGAACAACAGTGTGAAATACAGTGGCACTTTATTAAGCAATTCAGTAAAACAAAGAACTGTTCTTCTTCAAATGCTACTCATCAACACATGAGCAGGATGAAATAAAAGCATCGACAATCTTATAAATCATATTTCAAGCGAAGCAAGAATACCTATGTATATATCAAGTAATGCGCAGCAGTCTACAGGGCAAATCTTAAATGAGGGATCATGAATAGGCAAGTGCCTAGGAGGCAAATCTTAATTTATGCTAAGATAAATGCAATGAATTGGGTGTGGATGAGCTAAATTAGAGAGGCTGACAAAGGCAAAAGGCTAGCAATCTGAGAAGAGCACTACCACCTGAGAGTAGAAGTTCTAGGCCCAAGATAGGAGATCGGTCGACCGGGAACCCACACCGTGCAAGGCACTGGAAGAAGAGTTCAGGGCGTGGACATGGGTGCAAATCTTTTATATGGCTTAATGCAGAACACCCACCCACAGTTGACGTGGGCCCTGACGTGGGCCCTTGACCGCACGCTTACAGTAACTTTGGAAAGTTTTATTGGGGGTAACCACGCCTTTCTAAATTACCCTTACCTCCCTATTCCCCTACCCCACCAAAACCCTAAAATACCCCTACGACCCTATATCCCTAACCAACCCCAAAATAGCCTTACCAACCAATAGCCCGAACCACCCCTACACCCTAAAAATACCCTTATCACAATATGCCCATACCCAGCTCTAAACCCTAAAAATACAATTTCCACCCAATACTCTTACCCACCCCTAAACCCTAAAAATATCCTTACAACCAAATACCCTTAGCCATCCCTAAACTCTAAAAATACACTTTCCACCAAATACACTTACCCACTCCTAAACCCTAAAAACTCCCTTACAACCTAATACCTGTTCGAGGGTAAATGGGTGGTCACACTTGGCTTACCAGCTCACGAGAGCAAGACCCGCACTCTGCCCGTTCACTGAGAAGAAGGAACAACAGTGTGAAATACAGTGGCACTTTATTAAGCAATTCAGTAAAACAAAGAACTGTTCTTCTTCAAATGCTACTCATCAACACATGAGCAGGATGAAATAAAAGCATCGACAATCTTATAAATCATATTTCAAGTGAAGCAAGAATACCTATGTATATATCAAGTAATGCGCAGCAGTCTACAGGGCAAATCTTAAATGAGGGATCATGAATAGGCAAGTGCCTAGGAGGCAAATCTTAACTAAGAGAGCAAAAACCATCCAAGACTATACAATTTATGCTAAGATAAATGCAATGAATTGGGTGTGGATGAGCTAAATTAGAGAGGCTGACAAAGGCAAAAGGCTAGCAATCTGAGAAGAGCACTACCACCTGAGAGTAGAAGTTCTAGGCCCAAGATAGGAGATCGGTTGACCGGGAACCCACACCGTGCAAGGCACTGGAAGAAGAGTTCAGGGCGTGGACATGGGTGCAAATCTTTTATATGGCTTAATGCAGAACTCCCACCCACAGCTGACGTGGGCCCTTGACTGCACGCTTACAGTAACTTTGGAAAGTTTTGGAGAACACAGAAGTGGCCTCATGAGAACACAGAAGTGGTATCATGGTGAAACAGGTGCTTTTAGCAGGTGGTCAGTGCTCTTGACCGCAAACATAAAAAAAGATAACTTCTATCATAAGATGCTCGGAAATTTATATTTTATACATTATTTCTATGCCATGAAGCTGTCTTTTGGTTTCGCTTGAGCAAGCTTGGAAAGTTTCTTAACTAAAAATATTGCAAACATTGCTTGTGAAAGAACAAGATGTACCAGCAGAGTTTCGCGTAAGTGTGGGCTAACCTTATTCTTGTAACTGTGGAAATTTACAAGGGGGGGGCTGGTGCCTTGCAGCGCTGTGGATGGCACAAGTCCCTGCTGTCAGATCAGGGAGGCCTACGAGATTTGTTTTATTAAAAATTATCACACACATAGGAGGGCAGGAGGAGATTTAAGGACCAGCGTGGGTATACTCCCCACTTTGAAACATAAATACACAAAAGAACCCACGGGTCCAAGAGCACAATCAAAAGATGGTGTAAATCACAATGACCAACAGTAGACAGGACAACGTTGGGAATATCCCTTTTAAAGGACGACTCCCCTCACACACCCAAGGGTGTCATGCTTCATCATAGGGGTGCCTCCTCGTGCCGGGACCTAGTCACGGCACGGGCTACAACCTCCTCTCTACGAGAAGGGAGCTCAGGGATGTTTTTGTTTCGTGGCACATGGGTTGTCCTAAAAAACCTATGTGAGCTTGGTGTGTGAAAAAGATAGTGCAGTGCTGTATATGTGAGTGAATAAAACTGCCTACAGGGTTAGCAATAGACTTTATTAGGCTAGCCTGTGGCAGGATTAAAAAGCTGAAAATGAGCCTTTCAAACCTAGAAAAGACTTCATTAATTAGATCGACATGTTTCAGCCGTGATGATCTATCTAAGTATCTCGGCTTTCATCAGGATCTGGTGTGATGCAGCTACTGCTAAGCAAAAAAAGGTGCAAAGTGTTGAAACAAATAAACAACAACAACAGCGTGTTTATACTGAACCAGATGGTAATTTGTTCATTCAGGTCCTGCCAATTGTATCTGCAACAGAGACAGACAGAAATGTCATGTTGAATCACCGAGTCACACACATCTTTGACAGACATAAGCCCCAAACAAATATTGTCAGGCTCCAAAAATACTACTGCCCCAAAGTCAGTAGCAAGAAATGTGGCACTTACCCTATTGGTGAAGAACAAAGGCCACAACTGTCCGGTGCTAATTTAGCACGTGATACAGACGCCAACCTAGAAAAAAGAGTAATGGCGGTGATAAGAAAGTACAGAAAAAGATGCAAGATAGGGGGGAGAAACAGCCAGTAGTGCCAGTCTTCCCCGTTGCATAATGGGACAGAAAAAGTCAATCCCCAAGTAACGCATAATACGAGTCTAAGAGTAGCCTAGAAAATAGGATACAGCGGACAGACATCAATATGGCAATGCACTGAGTCAAGGTAAAAAGGCAAACATAAGTCTTACCCAACAGAGCTAATAAGGATCGCCTACCAAAAGTATGGAGCTACCCATTTGAAAAGTTATATACAATAAATGTAAAAGTTCTGTCAACAGGCTACATGTTGCCAAAGACACAAGGTCTCTAATACTGAGAGTGCCATCGCTATCGATACAGGCACATATTCTAGAAGGGAATGATGTACTTACAACAATAAGAAAAAACGATGATAGTGGTGACACTAACTAAACATCATAATAGCGAACGCGCTTAAGAAATTGCCAAGCACCTATGTCGCTATTGCTAAAAGCAAGGAAAAGGGAAGGGGCGGGAAAGGAAAGGAAAACTAAACAAACTCCGCAACGCTAAGGACGCAACAGCTCAAGATTGTACAGAGCGCGTTTCGCTGTACTTTTAAGAAAAAATACAAAAGACAGAGCACAAGCAAAGACAACCACTTACTGCTCAAGTGGAGCAGGAATCCAGGGGCGTCTGTCCGACCGGCAGGAATGGAGACCGGAACAACAGTGTTCAATTAGAAACTGTTTGCCGCTTCGAACCATGGGAGACGTAGTTTAATCACCATGGTTCATGGGAACTGTAGTTTCTGGCCCGAAATCGGGCACCAGAGAACCTCTATATGTATACTGGTTGTAAAAAGCAAATAGCAGAGCAGTGCATACAATCAAAACCCCACTGTGAGGGGAAAAGAATACACGTGCATCTGAAACATACAGATAGCATGTAATGCTGATCTATAGGGCATATTCAAAGTACAGAAGAGCCAGAAAGTCGGAGACAACGATACAAGCATAAGGAACCATATGTATTAAAAAAGAGAGAGAATAACTCAAAGGCAAAAAGCACTTAGGACTTAAAGAAAATGCTGTAAAACTGAATACTGCGGCTCCAAAAGCATCAGGGAGTGCAATGGGTTCAACCAACCATTAGAAACAAATGAGAGGCAAAAGCTGGCCTCACAGTGTTACCAAATGGCATGTGGTGATAAACTATAAAAACAGCAAACATCACATCAAGGAAGGTGAACCAAAACTCAAGTCAGTGCAAGCCAAGGAATGTCGTCGTTCAATCCCAATCTAGAGGTACCCAATCTGAAGACCCAACGTTGTTCAATACGTAAAAGTTTCAGTGCCAAATCTGGTGTTGTGGCTGTCAGGTTGGGTTTATCCAAAACAACCCAGTACAAAGAGTCTGCTTGATGTTGCATTTCTAAGCAGTGCTTGGTAAGACGTGTATTTTGCTTGGAACATCTGATCGTACTTTTGTGCTCCTGGATCCAAATCCGTACCTTGCGGGTCGTCATGCCCACGTATCTAAGATTACAAGGACAAGTGAGCAAATAAATGACCCTCTCGCTGTTACAATTGGTATGATGTTTCAATACCCATGGTCTGTTACTCCCAATGTCAACACTCTTCGTTATTTGAGTTTGTCCACACACCGAACACAGCCCACACGGATAGTGTCCTTGAACCGGTGGTAGTTGCCAGAGTGTGTGCAATTGAGATTTCATTTTAGGCTGTGGTCTTGTGTGTACTAAGCCATCTTTCAAATTAGAACTTCTTTTAAAGGCAAATAATGGTTTATCTAATGTACATTGGCCCTTATTCAGAATTTTCCAATTAGACAGAATAGATTTTTAACTCCAGTGGAGAAGGTACTAAAAGTATTGACACACACTAGTCTTGACTGAGAAAGTTCTTTTGGAGCATTATCTAGTAATGCGTCTCTATGATTGTTGAGGGCTCTTTGGAAGATTTCTTTACCAAAGATCTGGGATATTGTCGATCCAGCAGATTATGTCTGAGTGTCCGGGCATGGTCTTTGTATTTATCTGTACTAGAACAGTTGCGTCTAAGCCGTAAAACTGCCCAAACGGTAAGTTATCCCGAAGAGATTTCGGGTGGTAACTACCATAGTGAAGTAGAGCATTACGTGCCATGGGTTTGGTGTATAACTCTGTTTGTAAGTGTCCACCTGATGGATATATTGAGAGATCCAAAATCGATAGTTGACTGTGACTGTACTCACATGTAAAATTAAGGTACTCTCTACGAGTATTGAGCCAGGCCTGGAAGGTCTTCAAAGAAACCTCATCCCCTCTCCAGACTACCAAAATATCATCTATGTATCTCTTCCATACATGGATATGAGCCAGAAAGGAGTTGCTAGGGGCAAGTACAGTGTCTTGCTCAAAAGAATGCATAAACAAATTCGCCAGACTCGGCGCAAAAATACTGCCTATAGAAGTGCCGGACACTTGAAGGTATAATTGTGTCTCAAAAAGAAAAATGTTTTCTTTCATGGCCATGTGGCACATTTCATAATCTGGGGAATACAAGTATAAAGTGACTCTACATCAAATGATACAAGATAGTCCGTATCAGGGTCAAAAGTCACCTCTCTGAGGAGTCTCAATACATCTTTGGTGTCCTGTAGATATGTTGGCATTGTTCTAACCAATGGGCGTAAAAAATGGTCCACAAATTGAGACAAGGGTTCTAAAATAGAGCCAATGCCGGAAATGATAGGCCTGCCAGGGGGCGGTCGCTGAGGCTTGTGTATTTTAGGCAAACAGTAAAAATACGGGGTGACTGGTTCTTTAATACACAAAAATTCTGCTTCTTTTTGTGTAATCCACCCATTATCAAAAGCCTCTTGAGTCATGACGGATATGGTTTTAGCAAGCCTGTCTGTAGGATCTTGGTGTAACTGGCGGTATGAGGTTTGTACTTGCAACTGGCATAGACATTCTGATCTGTATGAGGTGGTGTCCATAAGTACTGTAGCACCACCTTTGTCCGCCGGTTTTATAGTGATGCTGTCATCCTTCTTCAGAGTATTCAGGGCTTCTTGTTCCCGCCTCGGAATATTCCGGTAAGTTCGCCTATTGTTGGATGTGATTTGTTCCAAATCTTTCAGAACAGCCTTCTCAAATGTGGCCACCTCTGAGGGCACCAGACCGATAGGTGGATTAAACGTCGACCTGGGCCGAAGGTTGGTATTCATATTATCTGCAGTGTCCTCCAAGGGGGTTCCCGCCCCTTCCCTTTTCCTTGCTTTTAGCAATAGCGACCTAGGTGCTTGGCAATTTCTTAAGCGCGTTCGCTATTATGATGTTTAGTTAGTGTCACCACTATCATCGTTTTTTCTTATTGTTGTAAGTACATCATTCCCTTCTAGAATATGTGCCTGTATCGATAGCGATGGCACTCTCAGTATTAGAGACCTTGTGTCTTTGGCAACATGTAGCCTGTTGACAGAACTTTTTACATTTATTGTATATATCTTTTAAAATGGGTAGCTCCATACTTTTGGTAGGCGATCCTTATTAGCTCTGTTGGGTAAGACTTATGTTAGCCTTTTTACCTTGACTCAGTGCATTGCCATATTGATGTCTGTCCGCTGTATCCTATTTTCTAGGCTACTCTTAGACTCGTATTATGCGTTACTTAGGGATTGACTTTTTCTGTCCCATTATGCAACGGGGAAGACTGGCACTACTGGCTGTTTCTCCCCCCTATCTTGCATCTTTTTCTGTACTTTCTTATCACCGCCATTACTCTTTTTTCTAGGTTGGTGTCTGTACCACGTGCTAAATTAGCACCGGACAGTTGTGGCCTTTGTTCTTCACCAATAGGGTAAGTGCCACATTTCTTGCTACTGACTTTGGGGCAGTAGTATTTTTGGAGCCTGACAATATTTGTTTGGGGCTTATGTCTGTCAAAGATGTGTGTGACTCGGTGATTCAACATGACATTTCTGTCTGTCTCTGTTGCAGATACAATTGGAAGGACCAGAATGAACAAATTACCATCTGGTTCAGTATAAACACGCTGTTGTTGTTGTTTATTTGTTTCAACACTTTGCACCTTTTTTTGCTTAGCAGTAGCTGCATCACACCAGATCCTGATGAAAGCCGAGATACTTAGATAGATCATCACGGCTGAAACATGTCGATCTAATTAATGAAGTCTTTTCTAGGTTTGAAAGGCTCATTTTCAGCTTTTAATCCTGCCACAGGCTAGCCTAATAAAGTCTATTGCTAACCCTGTAGGCAGTTTTATTCACTCACATATACAGCTCTGCACTATCTTTTTCACACACCAAGCTCACATAGGGTTTTTAGGACAACCCATGTGCCACGAAATAAAAACATCCCTGAGCTCCCTTCTCGTAGAGAGGAGGTTGTAGCCCGTGCCGTGACTAGGTCCCGGCACGAGGAGGCACCCCTATGATGAAGCATGACACCCTCGGGTGTGTGAGGGGAGTCATCCTTTAAAAGGGATATTCCCAACGTTGTCCTGTCTACTGTTGGTCATTGTGATTTACACCATCTTTTGATTGTGCTCTTGGACCCGTGGGTTCTTTTGTGTATTTATTATTAAAAATGATAGCAAGAGGCAGTGGGCTTTGGGCCTACGTGTATGTATCTAGTAAAAGGTTGAAGGAAAATGGACAACTTAGTATATCTGTTAGGGTCTGAGTGGTGGGGCCTATATGGACGTGTCATGTTTGTTGGGCAGAGCAGAATGGTACATAGGATTTCTGTTATGTTGTAGAACGGGACCCTACTTCATACCCTTACCTATAAGCCCTAAAAACATCCTTACAACCAATACCCTCACCCACCCTAAATCATAAAAATACCCATATGCACCTAATACCCTTACCCTGCCCTAAGCCCTACAAATACCCTTTACACGCTATAACCCTACCCACCCCCAAACCCATAAATGTGTGAGTGTGTGTATTTAGATATATACACACACACACATATACTTAGCTTAAATAGACTTACAGTGCATAGTAATAGTATGCGTGGTAATATACCCAAAAATAAATGCGTTGTAAATGCATGCATGGTAAAGGCACTGCATGGTAATTGCTGCGTTATAAAGGCTGTTTTCCACATGATCTTCACCCTTATTTCCCTCCAGCACATCAATCTATAGACAAGGACAAAGAGAGTAAGTTGGATAACCTACAAACTCCAGCTCCTTCAGATATGGGTCAACTCCTACACATGGGCTGGACACTTTATTATAAATTAATTTTCCTTTTCAAGAGGCTTCTTTGTCTGAAGAACACCCTTCTTATACCACCTCTATGTTCAAGGAGGTTCTGGAGTTTCTTCTCCAGTCAGAATAGACCAAGTTAAATATCTTTATTCAGATTCTTTCCATAAAAATTGAGTTATATCTCTTATTTACATTTAAAGAGGATCTTGTTTGACACTAAGCCACTGCAATGGAAGAAATCTTATTCTTTGCTGGAGTTAATAGACATTGAATTACCAATGATGCAAACTATGTACCTAAGGACAGTTTGACCTATATACACTGTAATGCTTTTTTCTTAATGTCATGTTTTTGCCAAGGCCTTATGTAAATTGACAGGTTTGTCTATCCCTTGCCCACTCGTACAATCATAGGATTCCACTTAGTCAACTTTTGAAAGATTGGAAAGAGACAACTTAATAAGCTATCCATACCAACTTGGAGACAGCTGATGTGGTGGTGAGGTCTGTAGAGTCTGGTGGAGTCCCACTCCACTTGACTTGAAGGTGCTGAACTAAACTTTAACTAAGGAGACTTACAGTTGGGGCACAGAGATATGCTATTTGATCACAAGAAAGCCCAGAGCTACTGCTTTTGCCCTGTGTTAGCCCTCAAGCTATCTTCCTTCCCCCAAAACTACCAAAAATTAAATCATGTAGAGTAGAAGCTTAATTATTTGTCAGGATTCTGATGCACAAAAAGTAAAATCATTCATAAGCAATCCATTGCAAGAATGGTCACTAAAGGCCTCATGTACTAAGGGTTTTAGCGTTCGCAATCTCAGTAAATCGGAGGGTTTGTGAACGCTAAAACCCTTAGTGATTCAGAACGATTGGGAAAAGGTTTTCTGAATCATTAAATGGGTTCAGGGAACCATTACGAATCGGCATTTGAAAGGGTCTCGCTGTTGACTTAACCACCAACATTTTTATTGCAAGTAGTAGAGCCACTATTAACATAGACACAATGGAGGCAGTTATTTGACTCCTACTTAAGTGCTATTGGTGGGGAGAAATTCCCCTTCTTCCAGGATTGTACCCTGAATGCAACTAACAGTACAAAGTAACAGGATTCTATCGTGAATGAAGCAAAGAGTAACTGTAAGATATCAGGTTCTATTAATCTGCTGCAGATTTCTGTGACATCACAGAAGACAAGGCCTCATGCAGTCTTGTGTGATGCTAGGGAACTCTGAGAGTACAAACTCAATCTGATGTCACACTTTTGCAGGTACAATATTTTGTAGCTCAACATACACAAACACAGTTGCATATACACTTTCAATAAAGACTGTTGTTAGGAAGCAAAGCAAGGTGTTCATGCATGAGTACATCTATTTTAGCAGAAGCCAAATGTGTTGCCAAATTCTTGTAAGCCTCCACTTTTTTCTGCGCAATGTAAAGAAATTTCCATCTACCAATTCTGCATGTTTTGACGAGGAAAGAAACCAACATAGGGGGTGATTAGGATGTAGGGCGGATCGCCACCGCCCGCATGGCGGTGGCGATCGCCCTACATTTCCCTCCGCCCACCACCCATTTCCCCCCGCCATATTAGTATGGCGGGGGGGACCCCAACGGACGGAAAGACCGTCCGCCGGTTTTCCGCCGGTAGGCAATCCGCCCGATTGCCTACCGGGCGGAAAAGGCCTGCAATATGGAGGTGGTGCCTTGCTGGCACCGCCATCCATATTAGGATGATGGCGGTCACATGCCTTTCTATGGCGGAGACTCCGCCATGGAAAGGCATGCAGAGAATGCCTTTGGGGGCCCGTTGCGGGCCCCCTGGGGGAGGGGGGGCTGCACTTGGGGGGTACCCATGGTACCCCCCAACATTGGCATGCACAAGGTGGCAGGCACCGCACGGTGCCTGCCACCTTGTGCATGCCAATGCACACAGTGCATTCCCAGCATTGTGGCGGGCAGTGTTGTGTACACCGCCCGCCACAATGCTGGGAATGGAGGATGCCACCGCCACCGTGGCGGTGGCATCCTAATCGCTGGTGCGGGACCGCCGCACCACTGGCGGCCGGTCCCAGCACCGCTAGGATGGCGGGCGGACAGAAGTCCGCCCGCCATCCTAATAGGCCCATAGTGTTATCAGACGGCTATGTAAGCAAAAAGAGCAGTGTGATGTCAGTGGAAATCATTCTACAAACTAGTAATTGCAGGGTACCAGCGGTATGTCATCTCACAGGGCCAGCAACTATGGGTGCAGATTTTGCACGCCGCAAGTATTGCGCAACTCGAAATCTGGGTATTGGAGTTCAGAACTGCAGTAATACTAGTTTCTAGCCCATGTAAAAATATGACAAAATGCAAACTATTTTAGCAATGTAATGGAATATGACCACACAGCAATTTAATCCACATGTTAAAAGATCTCATTACGGGGCGTGGCCGGACAAGATGGCCGAACGGACGTAGCCCGTTTCGGCTCCCGGTCCGCGCATTGCTCCAGAGCAGACAGCAGCGGTCTTACCGCATCCCATACGCTGTAAGTTACTCCTAGACACAGCGAAAGATGTGAGGCACAGAGCGGGAGCCTCTGATCGTTGCTAGCGCCGCGGGAGTGGTGCCGTTGAGGAGTGGCGAGAGACCAGCAGACGCAGCCCAAAATGGCGGCTTCCCGACTGGGCTGAGCGTTCCCGGCTGTAGCAAAGCGGGGAGCTCCTGCCTTTGAGTCTCCCCCTCGCTGTCACGGTGAGAGATGCGGTGAGCTTGACCTGGGGGTACCCTTCAGAAAATTCGCCCGGACTGCAGCGACGCCGGCGATTTACCGCACTGCCTGACTTTAAGATGGCGTCTCAACTGAGTAATAAGGACGGGTTCCGTTTTGGGTCCCTGGAGTCCCGGGACTAGCTCCCTGCCGAGCGCTGCCTCAGCAGATGTCGGCGCCTCCTGCGTCTATGAGCCCTGCCTGATGAACAACTGAGGACATACGAACGCCTGTATCAATGTGAGTGCCCTCTCCCCGTTAGTACTTGCTTCCCCAGGAGTGGAGCTCATGCCAGATCGAAGGGGCCGGGACTGCGAATTGGAGGTGAGGAATAAAGCAAGGCTTGAATGCAGCGACAAACTGTGACGCTCTCCCCAGTCCGAGGCTCCGGGGGAACCCCCTGCCACCCAGCTCTCAGGGGGAAGAGTGCTGTCATTTAGCGGGCCTGACCAGGCCGCGGGTCGCCTAGAGCTCCGAACGGGGGCCCCACCTGCGTTGCGCCGCCTGCCTGTTGCCGCTGCCTTGACTCGTACCACTGGTCTTCCGACGACGCATTGGATGGAGGTTCCCAAGGCCTGAATTCCGAGTCTCCTTTCGCGGACGTCGCTGTGGTGGGGATCCTCCCGGGCCAGTCCGTATGCCGCCTAAGAGAGGGACGACTAAGACACCCAACAAGGTATCGGACTTTTTTGGCCCCTCCGATAAACGCCCGACGCTGTGCGGAGACGAGGAGGCAGCGGGCATGGCCCTTACGAAGGCAGATCTCCTGTCTACACTAAAAGATTTCAATACAGAGCTATGCAATGACCTCTCTCAGAACATTAAAACTTCTATAGAGCAACTGCGATCGGACCTTACAGGGAGATTGACCTCCCTACAACAAGATGTTGACTCGGTGGGCACCAGAGTGCTTGACATGGAGGGGCAACAGCAAGAACAGGAAAAACTCTCCTCCGAACTCCGGGAAGATGTTCGCACCCTCCAGGACCAGCTCCACCAGACGCAGCTCAAGGCAGAGGACCTCGAGAATAGGGCACGGAGGGAGAACCTACGGGTCAGGGACCTGGCGGAGGGAGCGGAGGGGCCGGACCTTGAGGCTTTCCTGGAGGGGCTCTTCGCAGAGATGCTGGGTCCACATACCCTCTCAATAAAGCTAGACAGGGTCCATCGCGTGGGAGTCCTGCAACCCGGCGAGAGGAGACGCCCCGCGACATACTGGCGAAGTTCCATTCATATAAAGTTAAAGAGGCGGTGCTCCTAGCGGCCAGGACCAAGGGGACAGCCACCTTCCAAAATCAATCATGTTCGATCTACCAAGACCTAGCACCAGCAACTCTGGCACGGAGGCAGATGTTCCGACCCATTACCACCAAATTACGAGAGGACAAAATCCGATACCGATGGACCTACCCGTTCGGACTCAGCTTTGAGCTCGATAACAAACAGCGTCATGTCACTGACCTAAGAGAGGGCCTGGAGCTTCTGGGTCTCCCGCCGGCTGAGACTGGCTCCAATCATGATAACCCCCGAGAGGCTCGGCGAGGGCCATTACAGACAACGACATGGCTTATGGGCACACAGAGAGGCCAAAAATGAAAATGCCAGCGCCTAAACTCTAAATAGATACTGCTATGCCGCTTGACCTTTTGAGGAATATCTACTGCAGTGCGCTCACACAGCATCTTCTTCCGACGGACTGTGTTACATGCTTCGGTCCGATGTTGACAGTGGGCCGGTGGAACTACGACGGAACGGTTCCCAACGTATTCCGTTGACCTGGAACCTATCGCATGCCTGGGATGGGGCCACAGGCCCCCTATCTATTCTCCAGGGATATAGAACTATGGTTCACCTCTACAACTCCGCACAGAGACTTTTCTCGTTCTCCACAAAGGGCTATGGTGTACATCTCAGCCATGACCGCCTGAGAGATTTTTGGTGATTTACCTCCGGACGGCGCGGACGGGGTCCTCGGACTCTTGATCCCCCTAGTCCCTGCTGGGTAGGTTGCCCACGCTCAGGGACCAGTTAGCGGCCTTTCTGCCGCATTTGTTGTTATTGTTTGTTATGTTGTTTTTAAGGGTTGAGGGGGGGGAGGGTGATGGTGGCAGCTTTTACATTTTATTTCTGGGAGGCTTCTGTGTTTGTTTCAGTCTACATGGGAGGTACGCTGTCATGGGTGATAGACACACTTGGGGAGGTCATGTTCACACATCCGGCTGGACCGGAAGAAGGTGTCTCTGCGTTGTTCACCTCTACTCTAGTTCCATGACGATCACTATAGGTTCCTGGAACGTTAAGGGGCTTAACTCCCCACAGAAACGCCACAAAGTGTGGAAATATATTATAGATCATCACCTTGATATAGTGGCCCTCCAAGATACACACCTGGCCCGATCAGAGGATTCACGCCTCCGTCACAAGCGATATCCCCTAATATACAAATCATCTGCCCTAACAAAACATAGGGGTGTAGCTCTTCTGTTCCATTCCACCACTAACTTTCAACAGCTGGACCATCGCTCAGACAAAGACGGCCGCTGGGTTATGGTCAAAGGCCGCTTGATGGGCAAACTGTGCACTTTTGTGGCACTTTATGCTCCCAATACGGGGCAAGCAGCATTTTTAAACACATTAACAGAGAGGATTTTGGACTTCGGAGAAGGGCAGTTGGTGATCTTGGGTGATTTCAATCTGACATGGCAAAGGGATCTCGATAGTACTCCCGCACTCCGCTCGGACCTGGGCTCCTTTACCCCCACCACAAAACAACATTTTCACGATCTAGGTCTGCTAGACGCTTGGCGAACACTTCACCCTCAGTCACGTGACTACACTTTTTACTCCCACGTTCACCACACATACTCCCGATTAGACTACATTTTTATAAGCCAATCCCTGCAGAGGCGCACTCCAGGCGGCTAAGATATTTCCCATTTCAGTGTCGGACCACAGTATCCTTTCCATTTGCGTTGCCTGGCACGGCAATGTCCCACCATCTCTCACCCGGGATAAAGAATCGCGTACTAAATTGAGGGAAATCATCATCGAGTTTTTTTATTTTAATAAGCCTGAAGATACCTCGGAATACACTAACTGGGACACGTTTAAAGCGGTCACCCGAGGGAAATGTTTTGCTCTCAACTCAGCACTGAACACACAGCGGGCTCGGGAGCGGGAGGCATTGGAGATTGAAGTTGCTTCTGTCGAGCGCACACATAAAGCAAACCCCACTCGAGATAACCTTCGCAAACTAACGGCATTGAGGGGCAAGCTTAGAGCCATTTACAATAATAGGGCAGAATTCACGCTCCTTAAGCTCCGACGCCTCTCTTACTCCCAAGGGAACAAGGTGGGTAGGCACCTAGCTAGGCAGCTCAAGGGTAAACGAGAGCGGGAATATATAGGAGGTATTCAGAAGACCAACGGGGAGACCACATACAAAGATGAGGAAAAGTCCGAAATCTTTGGCTCTTTCTATAAGACGCTATATTCAGGGGATCAGTTAGATCCTGAAGCCCAGAGGGAGTACCTACGGACGCTCAGTCTTCCACAGGTGTCGCAGGACTGGAATGAAACACTTACTGCTCCCATCACGACTGAGGAGGTGAACGCGGCCATACAAGCACTCAGGCCTCGTAAGGCCCCGGGCCCAGACGGTTACACCGCTCTTTTCTATAAAACCTTTGCCCCCGATATCATTCCGCACCTCACTCGCCTGTTTAATAAGATGGCGACGGAGGGTGAGACGACGGGGTCTCTTTCTGAGGCGATGATCTCGGTTATACCAAAACCTGGGAAAAACCCGCAATTGTGCGCCTCTTACCGCCCCATCGCTCTACTAAACCTGGACGCGAAACTCTATTCCTCTATATTGGCTAAAAGGTTGAATGACCTTATGCCTGACCTCATCCACCCGGACCAATCAGGGTTTATTAAGGGCCGGCAAACCCACGATAACACACGACGCATAGTGCACCTCATAGAAAAAGCTAACAAATGACATATTCCCGCAGTGTTGGTGGGACTGGATGCCGAAAACGCTTTCGACCAGGTGGACTGGGCGTTTCTATTTGCTACCCTCACTAGCTTTGGGTTTGCTCCTAAATTTCTCACTATGCTCCGGGCCAACTACGTTCAACCTCGCTCCCGGGTACAGGTAAATGGCATCCCTTCATCCATTTTTTCACACTCTAGAGGTACACGACAGGGTTGCCCCCTCTCACCCCTCCTTTTTGCCCTGAGTATCGAACCACTGGCTGTAGCTATCAGAGCCAACCCCGACATACACGGCATTCCCTCTAGTGTGGATTCCCATAAGGTTTCTCTCTTCGCGGACGATGTCCTCTTGTCGCTCACGGAGCCCGAGCACTCCCTTTCCCATTTACAGAAGGAGTTAGAGCGCTTTGAAAGGGTGGCAGGTCTTAAAATAAACATGGGCAAGTCATATATTCTTAATCTTACTCTCCCACTGGAGGAGGTCCATAGGCTCCAACCCCTCACTCCATTGCAATGGGCAACCTCTTCCATACAATACTTAGGAATACAGTTAACACCCAGGGTGGAAGGATTGTATGCTGCTAACTTCCCCCCTAGTCTCGCACGCATTCAGGAGGAGTTCGGGAGGTGGAAGCCACTGTTTCTTTCTTGGCTTGGCCGCATTCATGCTGTCAAGATGACTCTCCTCCCTAAGCTCCTCTACCTGTTCCAGGTATTACCGATAGAACTCGACAGGGACTTCTTCCGCAGAATTAAATCCATGATCCTTCAGTTCATATGGCAAAAGGGACGTGCCCGCTTGTCGTTCTCGATATTGCGTCGCTCCCGAGCGGAGGGAGGAGTGGCTCTCCCCGACATCAACTTATATTATAAAGCGGCACAGTTGAGGGTGCTGAGTGAATGGTCCAAACCTGAATCAGATAAACATTGGTTGCATATGGACCGTAGTATCGCAGGACGGACGATATGGGATCTTGTTTGGCGCCCCAAGCGAGACAGACCCAAGAACGTGTACTGTAGCACCCCCACACGAACCACCCTGCGAGTGTGGGACTCTGTAGCGGGGGATGATAGATGGACCACTTTTCCCTCTCCGTTTACACCGCTACACTTTAATTCGGCTTTCCCCCGGCATGCAGGAGGGGCCCTTTGATGCTTGGCGGGAGGGGGTTGTCTGGCCTTGACACACCTCTTTCACAACTACGACCCCTTAACTTTTGATAATTGTAAAAGAGACTATGACTTGGCTGACTCGGAACGGTTCCATCATACCCAGCTGCTTCATTGGGCTCTCTCTCCACAGGTTCGGAAGCGGCCACTCGACCGCCCACCAGATTTGAATCCTTCCTCTCCAAGTCCACCACAATGAAGGGGGTGATATCGTTCATCTATAACTTTTTACTGACCACCCTCACTTCACCGCGCCCACGTTACATGGCTATGTGGGAGGGGATACTGCAACGCGCTGTACCAGAGAAAGATTGGACACACTTGTGGTCCGACATTTTTAGAATTAATCACTCCGTAGACCTCCGAGAAGCCCACCTAAAGACCATGATGGACTGGTACCTGCACCCTTCCAGGCTTAAAAAGATTTTCCCCAACACCTCTGACCGCTGCTGGAGAGGCTGCGGCCTCTTGGGTGATTTTCAGCACATTTGGTGGGATTGCCCGACGATAAGCCCATTTTGGGCAGAGATACTAGCACATATTAAAGATATTCTGGGGTACCCCATTCCAACTACTATGGCGGAGGTCCTCTTGGGACTTCGAGACCCTGCTTTAGAACACCAGACACATGCGGACAAAGCCATCATGTGGCTGGGTATAGGAGCGGCTAAGGTGACTTTAGCGGCCGCCTGGAAACAGAGGGAGGCCCCGGCGATCTCCCTATGGCACTCACGGCTATGGCGGCTTCTTAGCATGGAAAGAATGGCTGATATCTTTCAAGACAACTATAAGAATTTTGAATTCAAGTGGGGACAATTGGTAGCTTTCCTTTCCCGGGGGCTCCCGTCAGCTGTCTGTCCCACTTCAACCCGCGCATTACACCTCTTTCAATATTGATTACACTACCACTACCTTCAGCTGCTATTTTAATTTAGGTTCTTGCTGCCATCATAGTTTGGGGGGGGGGGGGGTTTGGGGTTTTTAGGTTCGGAGATTTAGTTTTTCTATTCTTCAAATATTGCCACACTAGATTCCCTCAGATAGAACGTTTGACTAGATGTCCTTTCAGACAAATGCTGAGGTGCCTCACTCTGGTGCTCCATAAGGCTGCTGCCACAGTAGTCCGCCCACATCCCCGCAGTAACAGACACTGTATTTCTCATTAGCGTTTCTTTTAGCAGCGGGGCTGGGCACATTCTGGATAATGTATATTGTTTCACCATTTGAGTGCTATCGATATGTTGGTGCTCACTGCGCTGAGCGGAATGTGATTGATATAATGTGATTTATTTGGCAAAAATTCAATAAACATATGTTTGAAAAAAAAAGATCTCATTAGATATTTGATTAGATATACCATCGTTGGAGGCTGTTTATACCTTAATGTGAATGAATTGTTAACAATTCACTCTTTAAAAAAATTCTCAATGTAACACATTGGCTTGTTCATGACATATACATTTGTATCCAATTTCCCTCCAGGTCTACTCAAGTTCTGCGCCACTTAGAATTGGATACTACGACTCAGATGGCTATAACATGCCGGTTCCATGTATGAGACGAGCAGTACAGGAAACCAAAATGCTCCTTGAGAAGGCTGGCCATACGGTTAGTATATGCTAACTGATACTGCAGCACAGTACATTGCTTAAATAATTAGGGGCAGATTTACAAGCCCCGTACGCCACTTTTGCGCCACCGTTGCATCACTTCTGTGACGCAACGGCGGCGTAAAGCCAGCGCCATGCTGCGGGGTATTTACAACGTGACGCATCTAGGGAGATGCATCACTTTGTAAAGCCCTGCGCCACATGAAACCTGCGTCAGGTTTCATGTGGGCGTTCCGGAGCAGGGGGGGGCGTTCCGGCGCAGGAACGCCTCGCAAAAGTGGCTGAGTGAAATCTACAAGATTCCACTCAGTCACTTTTCCGACCCCGCTGCGTCAAAACCTTGCGCCTGCTTGAAGCAGGCGTAAGGTGTGACGCACCATGTGCAAGATAGGCTGGGTTGGCACAGTGCTGGAGTTGCGTCGTGCCCACGACACAACTCCAGCCCTGCGCCAACGTTACGACGGCAGATGCGACACGCATCTGCATTTCCTTGCGCCATGATGCGCTGCATTGTAAATGCGGTGCATCCGTGGTGGCGCAAGGATTGTGAAGCGTGTCGCAAGTTTCCTGGCGCATCCCTGCTGATTTGCAGGGATGCGCCAGGAATTGTAAATCTGCCCCTTAATGTTCAGCCCAGCAGAACTCCTCTCCACCATGTTCAAATGTCAAGAGCTAGAGGTGAGAATGAAGGACATGATGAAAGCTTTTTTTTTATTTAAAAAGGTGTAAAGATATCAATACATTTGCATATTTGTTATATTTAGCTGCAAAATATAAAGAAAGGCTTCTAAAGTATTCGTCATGAAACTAAACAGATAAATAATGAAAAGTTTCTGGTGTCTAACAATACACAAAGCCAATCAGTTTCATCCCGAACAAACTTGGAATTGGACCCAGTCATCCTCTTGCTTGGGACATTGCCATTAGACTTACCTCCAAAACTCCGTCTCAGCATGATATTTGAGGCAAAGATTTTAGGAGTTATCAGAGGATTTGTTAAGACACTCAGGGGTGTAATATGAATGGTAAATCAAATAGCATAAAATCACCATTGTATTAGAATTGATTGGGAAACAACACATAACAGTGTTTTCTTCCTGCCAAACCTCAGAATAGAACTTGGAAAATAGCTTCTAAACTGGAGGTATTTAACAACGTTTTTTAACTGGAGTTATTTACCAACGTTTCCTCAAAATTTCTCCTGTAGAATTGGGAAGGATAGTTACACTAAACAGCTGTGTTATCTATTTTCTGCCTACTTGTTTCCATTTCCAACCTCCATTAGTTAACTCCTCCGAGGACAGGGTTTTACTTTTTCCCACATGCGTGCTCACTATCTGTACACAGTTCATCAACTAATCAAAAACCTAAAAAAAAGCTTGCACCATCTTAAATTTTACTTAAAAAAAAAGTTAATAGGGGTGTTTAAATTTAAGAGTAGAGCCTTACAGGTTACATTCTTTGGCCATTTCTGCCAGGATTGCAGAGTGGTACTGAATATTGATTTCAGGTATAATTATCTGTTGTAGTTAGCAAGAAGTCCACAACAAAATAGCTGCTAAAATGGGGAAACATTAGCTGCCTTCCTCAAACTTAGTGCTCAATTTCTGTCTAGAAACACAGGGTTTGAAAGAGGGCTTTTGGAGATGACTAAAAAGCATTTCTTTGGAAAACAGAACAGCATCTAAAATAACAACAGAAACCTAATTTTAATTAGGTTTATAAGTATTACACAAGAGGGCGAGGCAAGTGACTCCATCGCTAGAAAATCATCCACAATGCAATTGATCCCTGCATCCATTGCAAAATTGTAAAAAAAATCCTGCACTTACAAAAATTAACCACCTGGGGTGGGCCAGGGCCTTAATTTATTTTGAGAGCAGGGGGTGCGCGGCCTCCCTCCCCAAGCCTCTACAAGGCCCGGGGACTTCATCTCCTGGGACCCTCTCCCCTTAGAGGGTCATGCGGCTCCCTCTTCCCATACCTCACTGAGGCCCATGGCTCCCCGTTCCCCAGGGTTGCAAAATGAAATAAACTTCACAAATTCTGCTGTCCCCCTTGCCGAGCCACTCTAGGGCCCTACGGACTCCATTCCCAGGGTCCGAATTTATTTAAAAAGGGAAGGAGTGCCGCTCCCCCCCGAGACGAGATATATAATTTATATATTAATATATATCTCTATATTGATGTATCTAGATATATATATATATTTATATATATACACACAAATAAAAAACTACATAAATAATATAAATACAAAATTAATTGTAAACTGTTTAAGTACAAAATGTGCTAATTAAGTTGAATAAATTAAAAAGTAAAATATTAAACCCCCTGAAAAAACGCATTTCTTAAAAATAATATAAGCATCCCAACAATAAAATAAAATGAAACAAACGATATTAAAAGTAAGTAAATAAATTAAATAAATAAATAATAATATGCATCTTGTTTCACCAGCAGAAGGGAAAGTGTTGGACTTCGGATTGGTTAGATGTACTATTCCTACTACAGTCTAAGCAACAGTAGGGAAACAGTTGGACTTCAGAGGCTTTGGATTTACTGTTCGGAGGCTTTGGATTTACTATTCCTACTCCAGTCTAAGCAGGAGTATGGAAACTGCTGGAATTCAGAGGGCTTAGATTTACTATTTTCACTACAGTAGGGAAAGGGTTGGACTTCAAAGGGATTACATATATGAAGACAAGTCCTTTTCATTTGCTACAAATATTGTGATACCCAATCAGAAATATTGTATTACAGTACATAAAGTCAACTCTAATATTTAAAAAATATGAAACATTTTTAAAATATAAAATTAAAATTACAAAATAAATAAATTAAAATACATATAAAAACATTCACTCACCTAACTGCAAAAGAAATTTCAAACTTTTAAAATAGTAACAAATTATTCAATGTCAAATATTACTCACAATACAAATAAAAATGAAAAATCATTCGACAAACATGATTTCACAAACACTTACCATTAAATTAATTATGAATTCAAATAAGACAAATAATTAACATAATAAGTACAATAGTAAGATTATACATAACAAATTACCCATTAATCAATTACATATGAATAGCAATTAATATAAAAAATACTAGAACTTTAACATCTTCCCACTATGCCCCTACAAAAAATAACATACTATTAAACCTTACAGTTGAAATAAGCACATTAAAATAAAAATACATATTCATAGAAATAAAGCACTAATGAAAATAAACATTTACATAATTTGCTAATTTACATATTCACATAATATTTATTTATTAAAACAAAATTAATTAATATTAAAATGAAACACATTTTATGTTTGACTTCCATCAATCAAGCAGGGTTTGTAAAGTGTGGCTACTCACCCATGAGGGTCACAAGGCGCTGGGGGAGGGCTGCTGATCCATCTGCGCTATGGTGCTCAGTCTAAAAGACAGGTCTTGAGGTCCTTCCTGAATTGGGTCAGCGATGGGGCTTGTCTGAAATGGGTTGGCAGGGTGTTCCAGGTCTTGGCGGCGAAGGTAGGAGAAGGATCTTCCTCCATTCTCGTCTTGTGGATCCGAGGGACGGTGGGCAGGGATAGATGGGCAGATCGGAGGTGTCTGGTGGGGACGTGGAATGAGAGGTGGTGGTTCAGGTTTGCTGGTCCTGCACCGTGGAGGACTTTGTAGGCATGCATGAGGTGCTTGAAGCTGATCCGTTTGTTAACTGGGAGCCAGTAGAGTTCTCGGAGATGTTCGGAGATTTGGCTGCAGCGAGGGATGTCGAGGACCTGTCTGGCTGCGGTGTTTTAAACGTTATGAAGTTTTCGGAGGAGTTTCTGGGTGACACTGGCATAGAGTGCATTGCCGTAGTCGAATATACTGCTGATGAGTGCGTGAGTGACTGTTTTTCTGGATTCGGTGGGGATCCATCTGAATGTCTTTCGAAGCAGACAAAGCATGTGGCAGCATGATGATGGCATTGATCTGATAGTTCATTGTGAGCATGGAGTCTAGTATGATGCTGAGGTCTCGTGTGTTGTATGTGGGAGAGGGCGGGGTTCCCGGTGTGGAGGGCCATCAAGAGTCATTCCAAGCTGATGGTGCGATACCTACTTGTATAAAGGTTCAATAGTTTCTCCGACCTAAATAGAGGTTCTATCACACCTCAAAGGATGTAGCAGAGGTTCTGCACATTGGTGGGAGTTTCAATGTGCAAACTGCTCGCTGCACCTATCCTTTACCTCTGCTCTCCCATTTCAAGGTGAAGGGTAGGTGCAGCCTAGGTCGGACAACCTATTGAACCTTTATACAGGTAGGTACCACCCCTCGGGGTACTACTCTCTAAACATATAAAGTGTGGGGTAGGCAACTCACTCTTGTTCAAGGTCCTGAAAAAGTGTCACAGATCGTTTTTACTAACAGGAGCGCGAAACATGTTGACCCATGTTTGATCGTAATAAGGAAAACAAACAAAGCTATGAGGGAACATTGCAATCCCCCTAGTAGCACCAACCTATCAGGTTTTTTAACCTGACAGGGGAATCCATATATTAAAGGTTTTAGTGATATCCCCTAGTCAGTTTTAACCCACTTTATCACTAACACTTCACACCACCCCACTAGGACATCCGTCGCACTCACCAAACGGCGTAAAAAACTAAAAGATATCTGCCAAAGTGACCCTTCAGGGGACCTGTAGGGCATTGCAGCGCCGGCCCGACAAGGAGCAACCACCCGATGATGAAGCAGGAGAGGTGTGGTGCAGCGGCCAGGGCAGCTGACTTCGGAGCACAGGGCTCCCGGTTCGATCCCCGGCTCCGGCGGCAGCTCAGCTCAGCACCATGTGACTCTGGGCAATAGCTCACTTAATTTCCACAACGGCCCCCAGCGCCTTGCGACCCGTAAGGGTGATTAGTTCGCGCTTTACAAATACGGATTTACATTTTTATTTTTTTTAAGCATGACATCCCATGGGATGTGTGAGGGCAACAAGAAACAGTCTTGTTGACTGTCCCTTAACTTATGTTCAAGACCTATACTCTCTCTTCTTTTCAGTCAGGAACAGTGACCCCTATTTTTGGTTTGAGAGAAAATGTGGTACGGACATGGATTCGAGCGGGCTCCGGAGTGGATACTGTTTATTTTCTTGAGAGTGTCATCAGTGGTGAGCGGGGTCCAGTTGAGCAAGAGCTGTTGGGGTGCGGAGTGGTTGGGTGCGGTGGTGTCGGGCTTGATGGAAGGGTCTTGGGTGTCGCAGCTGTCGTAGATAAGCCTGATCTTGTGGTGGAAGAAGATGCAGAGTTTGTCACAGAGGTCCTGGAAGGTGGGACGTCCGTGGTCTCGCTGTTGGGCCTGACAAACTCCTTGACGATGGTGAAGAGTTCTTTACTGTTGTGTGTGTTGGTGTTTATTCTGTCCCACACTTACCTCACTTTTCCCCTATACACCTGCTACTAAAATATCACTTATTACTAAAAAATACACTTAAAATATACATTAAAATTAAAAAATGTAAATAAAATATATAATAAAACAATTGATAAAAAGTTACACAGTTAATAATCCATTACTAATTCAATTACAATAATTTAATTAATTGGAGTGTGATCGAAGAATAATAGAAATAAGTAAACTGTTCCAATACAATTTAGTGAATTTGCTAATAAATAAAATCCATACAAACATAGCAATTTTATTTTTTACTAATCAGCAACCTGCTACTAAAACATAGCTTACTATTACTTATAATAAAATTAAAATATACATTTACAGAATTAATATTAAATAAATTTCACAATACTAATCTCAATAACATTAAATAAAAAAAAAATGAAATAACTTCCCACCATATTTCTCAACAAACACAATAACCCACTACCTCACTATAAATTACAAATAAAATTCAAAAATAAATTACTAAGGCACTTAAAATTTCAAACTATATTTAAAAAAATAATAACAATTATACCAACAATTCTAAAACCTAAAATTAATATATTAACTAAAACACATTACATTCATTAGCCAACAATATTTTTGTAGCTGTGCTAAACAAAACGATATTAAAAACAACAATCCTGAAAATGATGTTACATACCAAAACAAATAATATTCTTGACAATAATATTTATGTATCATGATATTTTAAACTCAAAATTGTGTCCAAACACCTGCCAACTGCAATTGTGAAAACCCTTATTCCAAAACTGTTTTCTGGATAACAGTAACCATAAAATATCTGAGGATTTCTGTATCATTAGAGAAGACAAGGTTGCATGCAACCTTGTTTGATGCTACAGAACTTGGAGGTAACTGATACAACCTGATTCAACACTGTTTGCAGGGAAAATATCTTTTGAAATCCTAGATGTGCAGACACACAAAACTATTCCACATATACTTCCTGTAAAGATTGTTGTTATGAAAATAAACATGATGTTCATACATGAGTGAATCCTTGTGTAGAAAAACACAGTATCATCAGTCTTTCTATTTGGATTATTCCTTTCAGAACTTATGAGGAGTTCAAGAAAACTGCCAAATTGCAAGAGGGAGAGAGGACACCCATTTCTGCACCTCCTCAGGTTGTTAATAGACACAACATTGTCTCCATTCAGGACCAGGTCCATTGTTATGCTTTCATAAAGAGTCTGAATAAACCTAGTGAACCAGTCAAAACAATCCATAGTTTTTAATATGTCAGTCAGATATTCCCAGTTCACAAGGGCAAAAGCTTTCTCAACATACAAATACAGAGCAGACAAGGTGCACTAGGACACTCACTGGCATCTACTCTCCTGCAATTTAAAAGGCAAAGTGCATTTGCCACCTACATATGTCCTGAAATTAATAAAAAATTATCTAAGTGCCTACTTCTGTGCATCATACCAGGCCGGATAGAAGATAATAATTTGATAAAATGTTATGACTTTGTTTAACATTGCTGTAGGTCGGGATGATTGACAAGACTTTGGATTTGTATCTGGTTTCAGGAATTTAAATGGACATTAATATTTTGTACATCTCAATTGTGAAGCCACCCTCACCTGGTGCCCTTGGCTGTAGGCAGTGTTTTATTGTGGCGAGTACATATATTAATGTCACTGAATCCTCAAGTGTGATTTGGTTTAAATCAGCCACCTCTGAACATCAAGAAATGAATTTTTCTCAGGCTTGAGGTTCTTTGAATACAACTTATCATGGGATTTTAAGAAAGCATTCCCAATGTTTTTGGAGGTCTCATACCCCTCCACAGTCTATCCATTTAGCACAATCCTTTAATCTGGTTGTGGTCATGACAAGATTTAGCTTTCCCTACTAACAGTGTACCTATTTTATGGTTGTCCTCAAAAACACTAAAAGGCAATTTGTTGATTATCTCTTTCTCGGCAGAGAGCCAGATTACTTCCTCCTGAATCTTATGCTTTTCTGAGGGGCCGTGGAGACTGCTTATTCCACCTTTGACATCCACTTTTCTAGGACATATAAATTCACTTTTTCTTGTATCCTCTTCAAGACACCACTAAAATAAGGTTTGATGGCTTCACTTTCTAGGTGGCACCAATGGATTTTGTGTCTTCCACGATTTCACAGAATGTGTTTAGAACTTGCCTACATCAGTCCTCCATCTCAAGTTCCATAATATAGAAAAATCTACTTTCCGGAGGGATGGCCTGCTGTCTAAGGCCATCTGACCATGTATGTAGCTAACAAATTAAAATAGTTGGAGTTTGATCAGAGAGGAATGGGAATAAGATGTCTTTTCCAATACAATTTACTGAATCTGCTAATAGAAAAAATCCATATGAACCTGGCCATTTTATTTTTTTACTAAGATTGTGTATCCCTTTGTATTTTGATGCACACGACTGCATGCATCCATGAAACCATAACTGTTTTGCATTATGTTTATCAGCTCTCTAATTTGAGCACCCTTTTATTCTTACAATTCCTGGAGGCAAGTCTTGGGCATCTGGCAAGTTAACATTTCCAGCTATAGTTATTGCATCAGGAAACAATGCATGATGAAAGTTAGTTAAAAAGTTAATTTATCTTCTTGGATGCCCACACTAAATCAATTTAAAAATGTTTTTATAAGTTTATCTGAAAAGCTTCTTTCACTTATTTAAAATGTTTCTATATCGTGAACATTATTCAGCAACTGAAGAACTTTATTTTATTAGATGTGATTGCTGTGTTTTTCAAGTCTATCAGCATTATTTAAATTTTTTCTTACATTTTTCTTTGATTGGAAGAATATAAAATAAATCTGAAAGGGTGATTTTCAATAACAAAACAGACCCATTTTGCATTTTTCAAAAGACAAAGGAGCAAGTATTTCCTCAGGAACAAGCAAATACATAGAAAATAGGTCTGGCTCTTTTGTATGTATGCATGAATGTATGAAGTGTTTGCATAATGCAAACCTAGCCAAGAGGCAGCAGAGCAATGTGCAGGGTCAAAGGCAAGCATCGAGGGATAAGGGAGGTAGTTAGATTCTTGGGGAAGAAGTGTACTGTTGCTGCATTGTGATGTAGTGTTCCTTAAAGCTGTGCATCTTCAACTCTTTCCTGAATTGGAGCAGTGCTGGCGCACTCCTGATGGTTATGGGGATCTCATTACAGATCTTGTGTGCATAGAAAGAAAAGCATGCTGATGCCTTGTTTTTTTCTACACATCTTAGTCTCTAGTCTGATGGTGTCCTGACTGGAGATGTCCAGAGAGACATCGGATATTGTGAGCTTGTTTGCATGAGTGATTGGAATGGCTTTGTAAATGATGCAACTGGTTTTGAAGATGGAATGGTCCAGTAAGAGGAGCCACTGGAGTTCCATCAGCATGGAGGTAATGTGGTCATATTTCTTCAGACCTTGGATGACATGTTGTGTCGTGTAGGTGTCCCTTAATATGCTCAACATGGAGTCTGGATGGCCAGTGAACATGGCATTACCTCCATCACGAGAGTTTAGACAACAATTCTGAAGTTGCTTTTGGTGACAATATTGTTTCACTTTCTGTGATTGTGAGCCTATCTAGATCCATATCATAGCATAACATCCTTTTATCAAGAATCCAACAAAGCGGTGTATCTTCAACAGCTCTGGCCTGGTTAAAATCCTTCCTTACCAACCGAAAACAAAAAGTGGCCCTAGGACATTTCCAGCCGAACGCCTGATTACTTAAGGCGTCCCACAAGGCTCTTCTCTCAGCCCGCTCCTATTTAATATCTACATGGCTCCATTGATCTTGTTAATCTCTTCCTTCAATATCGATACAACCGCATATGCAGATGACACACAATTGATCTTGGCCCTGGATAAAGACACTACCAAAACAGAGCTTAATTTTAAGGAATGTATGACAGAGGTCATCCGCTGGATGAGACTAAGCAACCTTAAATGTAACAAGGATAAAACCGAGATATTATTGACAGGAAAAGACAATCCCTTTAACTCGATCCAATGGTGGCCAGAAGATGCACCTGCTCTACCTAACACAGTGGAAATCACCACAAATTTGGGAGTAAAATTTTATACTTCCCTCTCTTTTCTGCCACATGCTCTTGCAGTGGCAGGAATGTGTTTTAATCTCATAAAAACCCTCAAAAAGTTCTTTGATTACAGTTGCACTGATCCTTTCAAGATTAGACTACTGTGATAGCCTTCTTGCAGGAACCAACAAACAAGTAGTAAAAAGGCTACAGATTTTACAGAATGCAGCGGCCCAACTGGTGCTGAAAATGCCTCGTCAATCATCGGCCACTTCAGCTCTTAAGACGCTGCATTGGCTGCCCATACAGAAAATAATTTTATTTTAGATCTTGGTCATTACTTTCTGAGCCTTTAGAGACTCTGGACCCAAATACCTGGCAGCTAAGTTCACCTATTATATCATGACTAGGACTCTCAGATCCTCCACAGCGCACCTTGTTAGGCCTCCCATCTTTAAGTATAAAACCAAAGGAGGAAAATCGATTGCAGTCATGGGAACAAGAGCATGGAATCTGATGCCCGTACACCTAAGGGCGAAAGAATCAGAGACACATTCAGAAAATCACTCAAAACCTGGACATTCGGGCTCACAGATGCATTCTGCTCCTCCCTGGTATAGTAGAATCATTTCTCATACTTACCCAATTACCCTGGCTTCTTCTGTGTAGCGCCAGGATGCTCCCGCTGAAGCAACAGCTGTGCTTTACAAATAATTAAATCAAAATCAAATATCTAAACAAGCCCATTCTCTGTCAGAAAGAGGATATGTTCTCACTGGTCGTTTTGATTTCTTTAGCATCCAAATAATTACTATGCAGATAGAAAAAGATGAACGATCTTTCCTTTCACTCCTGATGGTCCTGGATATGTTTTGTACAAAACATTGACACATTGTCAATAGATCACAATCATTTGGAAAACATGCATTATTCCAGAATGAGATTGGCCTTATATATACAATTCGATAAATGCCTTAAATGGTTGACCTATTGATCTTTGTAAACTCAATACTAATGGTTCCACTTTATACCAAAGTATGTATTATCAGTAGGTTACACCAACACTTGTTTTAATGTTTAGCCTATTCAATTATATAGTAATTGGTGCTCCTTCTTCTGACAGTTTCTTTTTACTTTAATTTTTAATTTTTCTATCCTCTCAAAGTATACATCCTGGACAATGAATGTGTGTGAGAGGACTGATTCTTGATTGAGCCACATGGAAATTGTAGATTTGCTGTGTTTATTGTTCAAGTGTGTTTTCTTATTATGACCGAACATATTAAATTATATGTAATTTGAAGTGTCTTTTAACAATATGTATACTGGAATGTTTTTTATTCAATAACTTATTGACTTGGTTTCAGTAAAAATATATTAGTTAAAAAGGAACTTGAGTCCCACATAAAAGGGCTTTATTTCAAGTTTGACAGAGGGGATACTCTGTCACAAATGTACCGCATGCTGTATTACAAATGCCATAGGCTACCTTGCCTCCACATTTGTGATGGAGTATCACGTGTCAAAGACTAAATTAGTTTTTATACTCTCTTTTCCACCCTACATGGGCTTCAACTTGGGCATGAATAATGAAATGATAATATTATTAATGCCCCCCATTTTGCATGTCTATCTAGCCATTAGTTTTCATACTCTCTTTTTCCACCATACAAGGGCTTTTCAAAATGGGCATGAATAATCAAATGATATATTTTTCATGCCCCCCTTTTTTTAAAAACTCAAGAAGGTCTGCTTCTTTTGTGACCTAAATTTTTGACTTTTTTAAACGACCAATATGGTCACAATATATTCCAATATTATCCACATAGATATTATTGTCTTCTTTTGAGCCTCAGTTTTTAGTTTTTCCCCAAAATAAAATAAAATAATAAAAATATGTTTAAATTCTAGACCCCATGGGCAACCCCGTGGACAGCGGGCACTCTATTAATAGAATTAACAGTACAGGTACTCAATTGTCTCAATTTCCCAACATTCCCAACATGCCAACTTTGGGCATCCAATCAGCTGCCTCCTCATCATCCCAGTAGCACCGACTGGCCATGCGCTCTGTGGATACCACGCCCCAGTATGGCACCCATCACTTTCTCAGCTATGCTGTCCTCAGTCTCCTTACTACTTCCGGTAGAGTGAGGTGATTTGGCTCAGGTTTCCTGACGGGCACTGACCTTAATGAATCAAGTAACATACGTAGAAGCGCCCTGTGTGTGCTGCATGCCGCATTTTATTCACTAAGCCCCTATTTACTGCTCCTGAGTGCCCCCTCCCCCCGAACGTGCTAAGCCAGCACCTTTAAGTTATATGGCATAGTTATTTCCGTAAGAAGAAAAAAATTCAGACAGAAATTGTCAGGAATACCTGTGTGCACTGCTGTTAGATATCTGATTTCATGTACAAACAGTTTACCCAATATTTTATACTCCTTATCAAAAACTGTACATAACATCAATATCAATTTTCAAACTGGATATTTATTTGATCCACTAATCTTGTTTGAATTTAAACATTGTATAATCAAATCAGAAACATAATGAATTTTAAACAATGTTCATTACAAAACGTAAAAATCATTCATAACGCAGTTGATAGCTTCATCTGTGAGGTCCACAGACAAACTTGTTGGGTGCCCTACGCATTTCGGGACATGTGGTTCCTTCTTCAGGGACCACTATTTAAAGAACAACAAAAATTACAATTAGTTCAACAAAGTATGTACTGTTTATGTTTTTCAAAAACCCAACGCGAGGTGCAACATTTCACAACCCCTTGTGCAGTAACAATTATACATAAAGTCAATCACAGACAGATTAAACCATCTTCTAGTGGAATCCAGCATCAAGGACCATTTACTCCATTCATTGTGCGATAACCATCACCCTTATGCAGTTTCGCCGAAGTCAGTTTATCCTATTATTAGTGCCCAACCCAGCGAAGGGTACTTACGTAAGGATATGTGTGACCAGAACTTCCTAAAACAACAACACATCGTATTATACTTCACATAAGTTGAAGTTCAACTGATAATACAATTGACACTGTTAGAATAATAGAGTGTTCGTACATCAAGAGTAATCCGACCTGCTTAATCTTGTCTCGTCTACATACGCTTTTCCAAAAATGTCACTCCCAATTGGTGCAACAAAAAACCATGAGAAAACAACATTACTAATCTGCTTATCACGATGACTCCTAATGTGCCCCACAGTATATAAGGACCTGGCTCCCTAACAAGTTCATTTCTGGGGGCCTCAATCTCAGCTGATAAATCCTGCTTCAGTCGAATGACTCCAAACTCATCAATGCTCAAAGGCGTTGTCTGCCTCAAACTTTATTAGTGTAGCCAGCGTCTACCGATGATAAACATAATAAAAGGACTAACTGATCAGGACAACCTCAGGCTCCAATTAGCGGCCATCTTGCAATCTATCTGATGCCCTGAATGTAACCAACTGAACCCAGGTTGGAAAACCTAAATTCACCGCAACTTCAAACCGCACATCCTCTATACACTCTGCGATATCACCCTAAATCACAAGTTTCATGCGTAATCCTCCAACTGAACAGAATTTTGAAACCTAAACAAACCCTGTTAAACTAGTATCTGTACATGTCGGTGCGACGTGCATGCACGGCAGCCATCCCGATTTAGTATGTGATACTTGCAACTCTTCCTGATGCCTCATCGGATTGTATAAATGCAACCAGATTTACAATGAAATAAACATAACATCATTATATTTAAACATGTTTCATAATGCCATTACTTGATAAACATAACCTCTTGGATAGAAATGCCAATAAATATAAACATAACTCGATGGCCATTCATAATGCATCAGTTGTGTGTACATGTCCAATATGGACACAGTGTATCATGTGTGTCTGCAAGCAAAGAGAGCCTAAAACTTCTTACAAAAAAACAGCTAATTTCAAATTTGTCGTTAAGGCCAAACGGCACCATGGTGTTACATTTTTTAATTCAGAAGGTTTGTCTTTGTAATAAAGTTTTGTTGGGCTCTATCGTTGGATTGAGGAAGACGTTTTCTAGAACTAAAAACCGTAATTGTGCGATGTTATGTCATTCATTCATCCAATGGACTGCTAAATTGGAGTTCATATTCTTATTTCAAATAGTACTTTTGTGTTCTGAAATCCGAATCTTCACTTTTCTCTCAGTCTTGCCTATGTATAGTAGGCCCCAAGGGCATTTGATGCAATATATAACTTTTGAAGAATTGCAGTCAGCCGAATGTTTCACGTTCACAGTTTCACCTGTTCGTGGGTGAGTAATGTTCTTTCCAATTATGACATTATTACAATGTACACAATTTCGACATGGTCTCATGCCTTTCAAATTCGGATTTATGATGTTGTCCCTTGCCGATAACAGTTTTTTTATTTTTCTGATCCGGGTTTAGGCAAACAATGGTCACTCTTTGAATAAATTCTTAAACTCAGATTCAGTTTGTAAAAGGTCCCATCGCTTTAGTATGGCTTTTTTGATCCATTTTGATTGTGTAGAGAATTTTGATACAAATACCATTTTTTGTTGTTCAGGTTTCAACTGTTTTCTGAGTAATTCCTGACGTCCTTTGTGTCCAATTCGTTCTTCAGATTTATTTACTATAGTTTCCGGGAAACCTCGATGTAGGTACCTTAACCTGATCTTAGAGATGGCTTCATCACATGCTTCTTTCTTTGACAATATTCTTTTGGCTATCATCATCTGAGAGAAGGGTAGTTCTCCAGTAATGAGGGAGGATGAAAACTTTGAAAATGCAATGCATTATTCCTATCCTTGAGTTTTGTGAATACACATATTCACGAAACCCACCCTCATTACTGGAAAACTTACCCTTCTCTCAGATGATGAGAGCCAAAAGAATATCGTCAAAGAAAGAAGCATGTGATGAAGCCATGTCTAAGATCAGGTTAAGGTACTGTTAAACTAGAACGCATTGCCCTGTGTAAGTTAGCATTCGCTGCACCATTTTCTTTGCAGGGGCCATTTTAGGCAGTTCGAAACTGTTGGAAAGTGGATTATTGGTAGGGGCAAATGTAGGTCTGCCACTGGCAATAAGGCCACTAACACATGATAGGACTCAGCATAGGGCTCAGAAAATTATCACTATGCTCAACCCCTGGTAACGTGGCTGCGAGCATACAGGCTTAACTTCAAAGACAGGTATGTAAAGCATTTAAAAACACCAATTCAGTAAATAATTAAGACACAACACATAATAAAAATCCAACACCAATTTATACAAATAGGAAATATTTTTATCTTTAAAATGACACCAAAACGACAAAAATCCAATGTAGGGAACCGGAGATATGAATTTTCAAAGTTTAACTAAAATATAGCACTTAGAAGAATATAGCACCATATTGGGACATAGGCTCGCGATAGACCGGGCCAAAGTCAAAGTTTAAGGCCGACCGCGATGGAGCCCTGAGCGGATACCCCACGCGGAAGGTCCCGGTCAATGTTTTTACCTTCGCACTTAGAAACTTTTCTGGAGCTTTTCTCCTCGAGGCCCCTCGACGCTCTCCGTCAGTCTGGATCCGGTGCGGCTCCGCCGGATAGCCTTTCGACGATCTCCCGGTGAACTTCCCTGGAGCGGACTTAGAAACTTTTTCAAGATCGCTTTAGCGGGGCAATCCAACAATCCAGGACGACACGCGATGGAAGGCAGGCGGATTGGCGCTCGCGGTTGTTCCCGGTCCGACTTTCTTACGAGCGGACTTAGAAGCTTTTCTGGAGCTTTTTCTCGTGGGGTCCTCGATGCTCCTCATGTAGCCGGATCCGGTGAGGGTTCGCCGGCTTCAGATTTTCGCTAGTCCCGGTCAATCTCTGGAAGTCGATGCGATGGAGCTTTTAGCGGGAAGAACCTGGTGGGCTTGGCCTGCTCGCGGTTGAAGGCAGGCGGCTTGGCTGACCAGGATGAGTCGGTCCCCCTATGGAGCTTTTTTTCAAAGTTCCTCCAAAGTTCCCCAAACTTCCTGAACTTCTTCCTGAAGTTCCTCAAAGGGTCCCAAAGTGTCTCAAACTTACTCCAAGGGTCTGGAAGCTCCAAGATGGTCCTTGAAAGTTGAGGACTTCAATTCCCACAATGCACTGGACGTCACCCTTACAAATCCACTGGTAGCTCCCCAGGTTGATGATTCTTGGTGGTGAGGGTCCAGATGAGCTCTGTTAACCTGTAGCTTGCAGGGAGTCCACTCTTGACTTCTTTTACTCAGCACAGTTAGTCCACAAAGCTGTAGTTTCAGGTGGTGCAGTCTCCAGAGGTCAGGCCTTAGAAGTCTTTGCACAGCAGAACTTTTCAGCAGGGCCAGTCTTGCTTTCTTCAGTTTCAAGCAGCAGATCTGAGGGGCTGGGCCTCTCTCAGATACTTATTCCACAGTCTCTGGGTCATCCAGGAGGTCAAGCTTCACCAATAGGAGTAGGGTACCCTCCCACTTGAGTGACTCCTTCCTGCAGAGTGTGGCATTATTCTATCCCAGAGTGCAACAAAGCTTCCAAATCCATAATGGCTGATTTTCCAGCAAGGAGGTAAGAGCTGGCTAAACACTCCCACTGAGTTGGCTAATTAACCTAGCCTCTCCTCCCTACATCTGCACATACCTTCCTTAATCCTGCCATCTGGCTGAGGTGGGGGTTCAAAGTTGTAACTGACATTGCTCTGGGCTCTGCCCCTTTGAAGCTCATTGTTTACGACCCCTCCCCTGGCCTGGCATTCCTGCAGAACAGCTCACTGCCCTCCCAGTCCATCTGGCTGGCCCCAGGGGATCTTTATCACCTCTTCAGGCAGGCTGGCTAATCCCCTTAACTCTGACCAATCAGGGCAGAGCACTGGCAGGCTGGATTTGGAACTACAACTAAGAAAGTGTTATAACTTCTTGTCTGTTCACTTTGGGAAAAATTCAATAACATCATATTGTAGGATTTATCAATACCATTCTACTGAGTCTTTGAATGGAATCTTTATCCCTCTCTTATCAGGAGTTATTGTTTAATAACTTTCCCCCATGTTAATCTATGGGGCATGGGGTTTGCAATGGGAAAAATGACTTGGGACATTTTTCCAACACCAGGACCTACAAAAACATATTTTATAAGTACTTGGCTTATTTTCACAGGACCCCCACCCCATAGGTCACCTAGGGGAGACCCTAGGGATGTTGAATCTGTAAAAATATTGCAGATCCTCCATGCCCAGTGCCCCCAGCATCAAAGTCGAATTTGGATAGCACTTTACACAATGGGGAGAGTGAAATATGAATTTCACTTAACCCAGGGCATATATAAACTCATTGTATAAGGGTCTACCTTATAGATACCTGACCCCCCCACCCCTGGGATACCTAGGGGAGACCCTGGGGGTCATTATTATGCCAAAACATTTTAGGTTGACCAGTTTTAAGTGCCCCAAACCCCAAAGTCGAGTTTGGCCACAATTTACATGTTTAAGAGCAATCCTGGTGCCCAGGGCTGCTTTTAAACTGACCACAGGCTTCAGCAGGGCACACATGCAAGTGCAAAAGGCTGCTGGCCTCTAAACTGCCATGCCCCAGGATACTGGGGACTTCTAGGTAGTTTCAATCCCCTGCCCTATTATATACTAGGGGCTTATGGGGTAGGTCATGCCAATTACAGGGGTACCCCACCATCCCATAGTGTACCCTAATGTATGTTGGGTGTATTAACTGTATTCTAATGTGTTCCTTTCAGCTTGGCACTGGCCCTGGGCCTAGTTAGACAGAGCCCAGGGTCAGTCAGAGTCATCTACCATCAGTTCCATTCAGCAAAAAGTTGGGGGTGCCCAGGGCACAGGATGACTTTACAACATACCCCCCCAAACGAAAGGTGAGGGGTTACTAACCTACACCCTGGTAGTCCTCCTCAGCTAAGTGGAAAACCTGGAAAGTCCATCTGCATTGGCATGGGCAACCCCAGGTCTGTGTTCCACTGTAAAGTCCATTCCCTGTAGGGAAATGGACCACCTTAACAGCTTGGGATTCTCCTCTCATCTGCATGAGCCATCTGAGAGGCCTGTGGTCAGTTTGAACACGAAAGTGAGTCCCAAACAAATATGGTCTCAACTTTTTCAGTGACCACACCACAGCAAAAGCCTCTCTCTCAATGGCACTCCATCTCTGCTCTCTGGGAAGAAGCCTCCTGCTAATAAAGGCAACTGGCTGATCAAGGCCCCCTTCATTTAGCTGTGACAACACTGCCCCAATCCCTTGCTCTGAAGCATCTGTCTGAACTACAAATTCTTTTGTGTAGTCCGGGGCCAGTAACACTGGTGCTGAACACATAGCAGCTTTCAGAGTGTCAAAAGCCTTCTGACACTCTGGGGTCCAAGTCACCTTCTTGGGCCTCTTTTTGGAAGTCAGTTCTGTTAGGGGCCCCACAATGGTCCCATTATTTTGAACAAACCTTCTATAGTACCCTGTCAGTCCAAGGAATGCCCTGACCTGAGTCTGGGTAACCGGTGCTGTCCAATCCAAAATAGTTTGGATTTTAGCAGGTGGCCCAGGTACACCACAGAACTCTGCCCTATTTGGCACTTGCTTGCCTTAATAGTCAGGCCTGCCTGCTGCATGGCCTGAAGCACTTCCCTTAGGTGGCTTAAGTGATCTCCCCAGGTAGAACTATACACAGCTATGTCATCCAGGTAAGCTGCACTGAACTGTTCCAACCCAGACAAGACCCTGTTCACCAACCTTTGGAAGGTGGCAGGTGCATTCTTTAAACCAAAGGGCATTACCTTGAACTGATAATGTCCCTCTGGGGTGGAGAATGCTGACCTCTCCTTTGCTTCATCAGTGAGGGCAATCTGCCAGTAACCTGAAGTCAAATCAAAAGTACTCAGGTACTTAGCAGCCCCTAACCTATCAATGAGCTCATCAGCTCTAGGTATAGGGTGAGCGTCAGTCTTTGTGACTGCATTCAATCCTCTGTAGTCCACACAGAACCATAACTCCTTGGGTCCCCCTGAGGATTAGGTTTGGGTACCAGCACCACTGGACTGGCCCATGGACTCTCAGACAGTTCAATTACCCCCAGGTCCAGCATCTTAGCAACCTCAGCTTTAATGCTGGCTCTGACATGGTCAGATGTCCTGTACAGTTTATTCTTGACAGGTAGGCTGTCACCAGTGTCAATGTGATGCACACACCACTCAGTGATGCCTGGGGTCAAAGAGAACAGGCCAGCAAACTGCTCCAGCACTTGCTTACAGTCTCTGTGCTGCTGGTCTGTCAACTTGGGAGAGAGTATCACCCCCTCCACTGACCCATCTTGTACATTAGTGGAGAGGAGGTTGGGCACAGGCTCAGTTTCCTCCTCCACACCCTCATCAGTGACCAGTAACATGGTCATGTCTGCCCTGTCATGGTGGGGTTTCAATCTATTCACATGCAGGACCCTATGAGGGTTCCTGGGGGTGCCAAAGTCAACTAAATAGGTAACCTCACCCTTCTTTTCTAAGATTGGATAGGGCCCACTCCACTTGTCATGGAGGGCCCTGGGAGCCACAGGCTCCAACACCCACACCAATTGTCCTGGAGTATACTCAGGCATAGTAGCCTTCTGATCATACCAGTGCTTCATGAGCTCCTGGCTGGCCTCCAGTTTCCTGTTTGCCTTGTACATGTACTCTGCCATTCTAGATCTCAGGCCTAGCACATAATCAAGCACATTGTCCTTAACTTCTTTAAGAGGCTTCTCTAGAGACTCTCTTAGCAGGCTCAATGGCCCCCTCACAGGGTGTCCAAACACCAACTCAAAGGGACTGAAACCAACCCCTTTCTGTGGCACCTCCCTGTAGGCAAACAGTAAGCACGGGAGGAGAACATCCCATCTCCTCCTGAGTTTCTCCGACAACCCATTTATCATGCCCTTCAGGGTTTTGTTGAATCTCTCAACAAGACCATTTGCTTGTGGGTGATAGGGGTGGTGAACTTGTAGTTGACACCACACTCATCCCACATAGCAGTCAGATAGCTGGACAGGAAGTTCGTGCCCCTATCTGACACCACCTCTTTGGAAAACCCACTCTGGTGAACACACCAAGTAGTGCTCTAGCCACTGCAGGAGCATCAATGGTTCTAAGAGGTATGGCTTCAGGGTATCTAGTGGCATGGTCAACTACCACTAAGATATACCTATTCCCTGATGCAGTAGGTGGGTCCAGGGGACCAACAATGTCCATCCCCACCCTTTCAAAAGGAACCCCAACCACTGGCAGTGGTACTAGGGGAGCCTTTGTCTTGCCCCCTGCCTTGCCACTGGCCTGACAGGTGACACAGGAGCTGCAAAACTCCTTTACCTTTTCAGACATATGGGGCCAGTAGAAATGGTTCACCAACCGGTTCCATGTCTTTGTCTGTCCCAAATGTCCTGCCAAGGGGATGTCATGACCCAAAGTCAGGATGAACTCTCTGTACCTCTGGGGCACCACCAACCTCCTGGTGGCCCCCTCCTTGAGGTTTCTGGCCTCAGTATAAAGCAGTCCATCTTCCCAGTAGATTCTATGAAACCCACTGTCATCCCCTTCCTCTTGCTTAGAAGTGATCCGCCTCAAGCTCTCAAGGGTGGGACAGTCACGCTGTCCCTGACTGAACTCCTCTCTGGAGGGTCCACCTGCTCCTGTCAGTTCTGCCAAATCTGACAGCTCTGGCAGGGATGGAGTCCCTCCCTCCGAGGCCAGATCCTCCCCAGCAGGGTTGGATTCTGCCTGCACCTCTGGAGTTCCCTGGGCTGGCTCACCAGGCCCAGTACCCTTGTCCATGGATGCTTGGCCCTTTGTTCCAGGGTCCAAGTGTCCAGCCCCTCCCTTCTGGCTAGTCTGTGTCCTAGTCACAGCACATACCCACTCAGGGAGCTCCAATATTTTCATATGGAGTCCTCTCTCCACCTCTGACCACGCAGAGGCTTCAAGGTCATTGCCCAGTAAACACTGGACTGGGAGCACCTTTGACACAGCTACCTTCATAGGGCCTGTCACACTCTCCCCATTCCAAATCCACCACAGCCATGGGATGGATTTTGGTAGTGTGTCTGCATAAGTCACCTGGTGAAACTCACCAGGTATCACCCTCTCTGGAGGCACCAGCTCAGCCAGGACCATAGTTACACTAGCCCCAGTGTCTCTGATAGCCTCAACCTCAGTCCCATTCACTTTAGGTCTCTGCCTGTACTTCTCCATGTTTGGAGGTAAGGCATCCAGGGTTGCAATATTCACTCCACCCAGGGACACTAAGGTTGCTGCCCCTACTGGAATACCCCCTTCTGGTGTATCACTCTCCACCCCTACACTCACACTGGCAATCCCTGTAGATGGCCCCTTAGGGGGGAGCTTCTTAGTGCAGACAGCATCTCCCTGCTTGTGCCCTGGCTGATTACAGTCAAAGCACTTACCCACTTTTGAGGGATCAAAGAACCTAACATTCTTTCCTTGAATCCACCTCCCTTTGGATTTGGGTTGGCTCGGGGCCCCCCCTCCTTGTGCAGGTTTTTGTGGGTCTTTGGAGGACTCCTTAAGTTTTTGACCTTCATTTCCCTGGGCTTTCCCTTGGGGAGGGACCTGTCCTCCTTTCTTCTGGTCACCCCCCTGGTGCTGAATGGAAACCCGGGTTCTCACCCACTCATCAGCTGACACCCCCAACTCTCTGGGGTCTGTTAGCTTAGAGTCCACTAGATACTGGCGTAACTTCTCTTCTGCACAATGAGTCAAAATGTGTTCTCTCAAAAACAAATTATACAATCCCTCATAAGTGCTCACTTTGTTACCACAAATCCAGCCTTCCAGTGCCTTCACTGAAACATCCACAAAGTCTATCCAAGACTTGGAATTCAATTTCTGGGTGTTCCTAAACTTCACCCTGTACTGCTCTGGAGTCAGACCAAACCTCTTGACTAAGCAGGCTTTCATCTGCTGGTATGATTCTGCATCCTCTCCCTTCAGGGTCAGGAGCCTATCCCTCCCAGCTACTGGAATCAACTCCCACAGGAGTGCACCCTAATACCTAGAGTGGACCCTACTCATCTTAAGGGCCCTCTCAAAAGCTGCAAGCCATTTGTCAATGTCATCCCCTCAGTGTACTTGGGCACAATACCCTTTGGAAGTTTAGGTTCAAATCTGCCACCCCTGGACATCTCAGCATCTTCTTCGCTTTCGCTGCCACCATTTCTCTTCTCCTCCTTCTCCCACCTCTTCTCAGCCAAATCCAGTTTCCTTTGCTCTAAAGCTATCAAAGCTAATTGAGCCTGAAGCTGTCTCTCTGCAAGGGACCGTAGTGGTTCCTGAGTAAGGGACCCTTCCCCACTCCCACCATCAGGATTCTGTTGGCTTACACTAGTTATAATGGAAGAGGCATCATCCTCAACCTCCTCCCCCTCTTGGAGGAGGTAGGGGGGGACACCCTCTATCCCCCCTTGATTCCCCCCAGCTGCCTGGTCATGGGCTTGTATAAACTGAAACAACCCTGCCTTCCTATACCTCTTGGAAGCAGGCAGCCCCCTAAGCCTACACTGTTCCCTAAGCTCAGCCAGCTTACACTGGTACAGTTTAGCCAGGTCCAACTCCATGGTTCCCTAGTTTTGGGTCACAACACTAGGCACAATAGACTTAGAACAATTTGAAAAAATCTAAACAATGGATTAAAAACAGTTTAGTCCAAATTCCAAAAATCAAACTCAAAAGTTTTGTTCTAAGGCAATTTAGAGGATTTTTATCATCTCAATTCATTCACTGAAAGGTGTATTTTTTAAACACAAGTCCACATCCCACCGCTGCCACCAAATGTTGGAAAGTGGATTATTGGTAGGGGCAAATGTAGGTCTGCCACTGGCAATAAGGCCACTAACACATGATAGGACTCAGCATAGGGCTCAGAAAATTATTCCTATGCTCAACCCCTGTTAACGTGGCTGCGAGCAGACAGGCTTAACTTCAAAGACAGGTATGTAAAGCATTTAAAAACACCAATTCAGTAAATAATTAAGACACAACACATAATAAAAATCCAACACCAATTTATAAAAATAGGAAATATTTTTATCTTTAAAATGACACCAAAACGACAAAAATCCAATGTAGGGAACCGGAGATATGAATTTTCAAAGTTTAACTAAAATATAGCACTTAGAAGCATATAGCACCATATTGGGACATAGGCTCGCGATAGACCGGGCCAAAGTCAAAGTTTAAGGCCGACCGCGATGGAGTCCTGAGCGGATACCCCACGCGGAATGTCCCGGTCAATGTTTTTACCTTCGCACTTAGAAACTTTTCTGGAGCTTTTCTCCTCGAGGCCCCTCGACGCTCTCCGTCAGTCCGGATAGCCTTTCGACGATCTCCCTGTGAACTTCCCTGGAGCGGACTTAGAAACTTTTTCAAGATCGCTTTAGTGGGGCAATCCAACAATCCAGGACGACACGCGATGGAAGGCAGGCGGATTGGCGCTCGCGGTTGTTCCCGGTCGACTTTCTTACGAGCGGACTTAGAAGCTTTTCTGGAGCTTTTTCTCGTGGGGTCCCTTGATGCTCCTCATGTAGCCGGATCCGGTGAGGGTTCGCCGGCTTCAGATTTTCGCTAGTCCCGGTCAATCTCTGGAAGTCGATGCGATGGAGCTTTTAGCGGGAAGAACCTGGTGGGCTTTGCCGGCTCGCGGTTGAAGGCAGGCGGCTTGGCTGACCAGGATGAGTCGGTCCCCCTATGGAGCTTTTTTTCAAAGTTCCTCCAAAGTTCCCCAAACTTCCTGAACTTCTTCCTGAAGTTCCTCAAAGGGTCCCAAAGTGTCTCAAACTTACTCCAAGGGTCTGGAAGCTCCAAGATGATCCTTGAAAGTTGAGGACTTCAATTCCCACAATGCACTGGACGTCACCCTTACAAATCCACTGGTAGCTCCCCAGGTTGATGATTCTTGGTGGTGAGGGTCCAGATGAGCTCTGTTAACCTGTAGCTTGCAGGGAGTCCACTCTTGACTTCTTTTACTCAGCACAGTTAGTCCACAAAGCTGTAGTTTCAGGTGGTGCAGTCTCCAGAGCTCAGGCCTTAGAAGTCTTTGCACAGCAGAACTTTTCAGCAGGGCCAGTCTTGCTTTCTTCAGTTTCAAGCAGCAGATCTGAGGGGCTGGGCCTCTCTCAGATACTTATTCCACAGTCTCTGGGTCATCCAGGAGGTCAAGCTTCACCAATAGGAGTAGGGTACCCTCCCACTTGAGTGACTCCTTCCTGCAGAGTGTGGCATTATTCTATCCCAGAGTGCAACAAAGCTTCCAAATCCATACTGGCTGATTTTCCAGCAAGGAGGTAAGAGCTGGCTAAACACTCCCACTGAGTTGGCTAATTAACCTAGCCTCTCCTCCCTACATCTGCACATACCTTCCTTAATCCTGCCATCTGGCTGAGGTGGGGGTTCAAAGTTGTAACTGACACTACTCTGGGCTCTGCCCCTTTGAAGCTCATTGTTTACGACCCATCCCCCTGGCCTGGCATTCCTGCAGAACAGCTCACTGCCCTCCCAGTCCATCTGGCTGGCCCCAGGGGATCTTTATCACCTCTTCAGGCAGGCTGGCTAATCCCCTTAACTCTGACCAATCAGGGCAGAGCACTGGCAGGCTGGATTTGGAACTACAACTAAGAAAGTGTTATAACTTCTTGTCTGTTCACTTTGGGAAAAATTCAATAACATCATATTGTAGGATTTATCAATACCATTCTACTGAGTCTTTGAATGGAATCTTTATCCCTCTCTTATCAGGAGTTATTGTTTAATAACTTTCCCCCATGTTAACATATGGGGCATGGTGTTTGCAATGGGAAAAATGACTTGGGCCATTTTTCCAACACCAGGACCTACAAAAACATATTTTATAAGTACTTGGCTTATTTTCACAGGACCCCCACCCCTATAGGTCACCTAGGGGAGACCCTAGGGGTGTTGAATCTGTAAAAATATTGCAGATCCTCCATGCCCAGTGCCCCCAGCATCAAAGTCGAATTTGGGCAGCACTTTACACAATGGGGAGAGTGAAATATGAATTTCACTTAACCCAGGGCATATATAAACTCATTTTATAAGGGTCTACCTTATAGATACCTGACCCCCCCCCCACCCCTGGGATACCTAGGGGAGACCCTGGGGGCCATTATTATGCCAAAACATTTTAGGTTGACCAGTTATAAGTGCCCCAAACCCCAAAGTCGAGTTTGGCCACAATTTACATGTTTAAGAGCAATCCTAACGCCCAGGGCTGCTTTTAAACTGACCACAGGCTTCAGCAGGGCACACATGCAAGTGCAAAAAGGCTGCTGGCCTCTAAACTGCCATGCCACAGGATACTGGGGACTTCTAGGTAGTTTCAATCCCCTGCCCTATTATATACTAGGGGCTTATGGGGTAGGTCATGCCAATTACAGGGGTACCCCACCATCCCATAGTGTACCCTAGTGTATGTTTGGTGCATTAACTGTATTCTAATGTGTTCCTTTCAGCTTGGCACTGGCCCTGGGCCTAGTTAGACAGAGCCCAGGGTCAGTCAGAGTCAGCTACCACCAGTTCCATTCAGCAAAAAGTTGGGGGTGCCCAGGGCACAGGATGACTTTACAAAAGAAACTAAGTTAATTTGTTTCCGAGAAATGCTTCACTATAAGTTTCGTTTTCTGCCATGTAGGTCTGTTCCCGTGATGAGTACACTGTTCCTATTAGCGCATACCTTTCTCACTAGATAGAGGCCCTCTCCCACCTCTCTGGTGACGGGCCCGACTGGAACAACCTTGGACTTTGCAACTTTGTGTAAGATATGAGTGCTGAGACCTGTCCGCAGCATTGACTGCGTGGCACATCAACACCTATGGAAGGTAATGGAAGAAATGGGCATAGATGAGGCTATTACACTTTTTATTAGGCAACTTTATTCATCAGCCACGGCCAGTGTCAGATATGGGAGAGAGGGGGAGTGCACCAGGGCGTTTCCAATCAACAGAGGAGTCTGACAGGGTTGCGTACTCGCTCCATTCCTTTTTTCAATTTATACTAATGGGGTAGAAGCTCCCCTGTCGGACTCTATACCAGACGTTCCCAAAATTAACAATGTTTGCACCCCAATTCTCCTGTATGCTGATGATGTGGTGTTAATTGCCCGCCCGGACCTTGCCCTGCAAAAGTTACTAGATATCTATGTAACCTACATGCAAAAACTAGGGCTAAAAACAAATGAGGCCAAATCCTTTATTTTAATCACTGGCCGGAAGGACAGGAAGGTCCCAAGCTTCTATATATCTGGCCAGAAAATAGCCCACACTGACACCTTTTCTTACTTAGCTGTAACATTTGATAGGCAACTATCATGGTCCAATATACTAGCCAGTAGGGGTTTATCACTTGAGAGAAGCATTATTGCCCTTCATTCTTTTATTAAAAAATTGGGCGCGAAACCCATGGACATGGTAAAAAAAAGTCTATGCAGCCAAATCAGTGTCAGTAGCAACTTACGGGGCAGGCATATGGGGTTATACTAAACCCTCAGTCCTCCAAACCATAGAGGATACTTTTTGGAAAACACTAGTAGGCCTCCCCGTAAGCTGCTCCAACTTTATTGACCATACAGAATTGGATGTCCCATATGTTACCGATACAATTAACTTGGCTCCAATCATCTTGTGGCACTCTATCTGGGGAAGGGAATCCTTTCATGTCACCCAAAAGCTAATTGAAGATTGCCTATCTCTGGAAAATGCCCATAGGATCCTGTGGATTTCCTACATTAAATCCACTCTTTCTTCTCTAGGCCTAGAGCGTCTATTTGCTACCCCTAGCGACTGCTCCAACATCACAAAACGGGAGATAACATCCTGCTTCCTTAACCAAAGGGCCAATGCAAGATTGAAGACAAACTCCACAAAAGTGTCTGTCAAATTATATTTAGAGGGACCAATGGCACATGAAGGGTCTTTTTCATACTTATCCTCTGTGACAAACTCATGTCATAGATTCTTTTTAATCAGATTTTGATTGAATTTTATCCCTTGTATGTTGTCCCATCCAGCTGGAATTTATTCCATAAACGAATTACCTTTTTGTCCTTGTGATGGTGTTTCTGTACAATCAAATATACAATTTTTTTCTTTTGCAAATTTTATATGGAACCTCGCAAAAGATTTATATTGCCACTGATGTGTAAATACCATTTTAAACAATGTCGTGTAGCAATGTACTTTTTTACAATCTTTGTTTAACCCCATGGTCTGTTTCTCTGTGGTGTCTTTTTTAATTCAATCACGAAAGATCAGGCGATTGCATAATATTTGAGAATGAATTCCAAACCTTTGTTTTTATCAGCTGGGTTTTTATTAACTGTCTCCTAATTATGAATGTTACAAATCTTTTTACTATTTTAACTGGTTCTGTAAATAATTCTTTCTTGTATGGATGTTTTTAATTGTGTTTACCTGTACTTTTATGATCTTACAATATAAGTATCGAATAAAGTGAATTGACTGACTTACTGAGTGCTGAGACCGTTTTTGTATTCCATTGCCTAGCGGCACCTGCCTGGAAAATTCCACTGTGGGCGTCTTTTAGCCCAGTTAAGAAATGTACCTAACGTATCTTTATGCTTGTCAATTTCAGTCCCTCTGCAGCACTCCTAGCGACTGGGCAGACTGGGCTCTGCTCTGATAGTATATAATAAACAGTTATTGGTTTGTATTCTCTACTGTCTGACGACTCTTCATTTGGTATGGAAGCTTGAGAGGTGGTCATTAGTGACCCGGGTGACCCTAATCGGGCCACTTCTTTCAGTTGGCGCCCGAACAGTGACTCCTTAGGGTGATTGATCCATCCCCTTTCCGCAGATGGGGGGGGAGGCCGAGGACATTGTCGGGTCGGACTGACGGCTCAGGGATCCCTGCACGAAGAGTAATATTTGCTCACAGCTGCCCCTTCTGATTATTACTTACAAGTATAAGGTACATCAATGACCAGTTCCTATGTGCCCATATTAGCAAACTCATACATATATCATTTTGAGAGTTGAATTGTGTTTATTAATTTCAATCAATGTGAGCTAAATATGTCGCTGGAAACAATACAATGATGATATATTGATCGTTTGGAAAGACAGTGAACACCTAGATTTAAACTTCATCAACTGGATGAATACTTCAGACCCGCATCTCACATTTACCATATCATGGAATGAAAATGAGTTACCCTTTTTTGATATTTACAGTGTGGCAATGGACGGTAAAGTCTATAGTAAAGTACACTACAAACCTGCTGATAACAATGCTCACCTATGTTTTGACAGCATCCTCCCTATAGCCTAAAAATACATTTCTCTTTGAGAGATTCTGAGGATACATTGGAATTGTTTTGAACTCTGGAATTATAAACAGAAAGATGACACTTTGCCCAATGATTTGGAAACCAGAGATAATAAAAAGAGAATTATACAGAGAGCAAGTAAATGGCTGATAATAATAATACAGAATCTCTGCTAGAGAAAATGTAAAAAACACATAATAAAGTTTTACATGTGGAAGTATGTATAGCCCAAAGACTAACTAGGCCAAAAATTCATCAATAAGTATTGACTTTTCTTAAACACTAGCCATTTAAATTTACAGAGCATTATTCTTGCAGCTAAAAGGGTTCAACATTTTAGGGATCATAGTATTCACACCCCACTAAGCCTTCTAATCAAAAAATGCTGAAAAGCAATTTATGGACAATGCCCTTGTTACAGGCTATTTAATTTTTTTACCATTGTGGAGTATGTAGAAACACTGCTTCACAAAAGACCATTGAAACTGGCCTTAGGACACTGTGGGAACAACAAAGAGTGTGGAACAGTCCCAACAGCAGCTGCAGTGGAACACAACTGAAGAGTGGCGGGATGGTAACAGGTACTGATCAGTAAATGGGCAGTAGGACATAATGAGATCAATCAAAACTGATGTAAGTGAAATTAGCAAACACAAGATGATGACGAAGCGCTGAACCTTTTCAACCAGTCACCCCAGTCACAGATCTGGGTTTACTTCATCATTCTTTTGCTCACTATGCCACCCCAGTTTGGACCTAGCAATATGCAAATCAGTCTTGACCCTGTTCCTCATGGGAACAGTCCAGCCCAAACTACCAGGCTAGTTCCTCCCTGGACCAGAAACAAGCATCCTGAGAGTGGTTTCAGGGTATTACCTCTCATCAGCCAGGCTAGCTTGAATCCAGTGGCGCAGTGAGCATGGGACCCACATTTGGGTATACCCTTGGCCACTTAGGGCGAACATAGCAAACACTTCAAGATAATGGAGGGAATGCTGAAACTTTTCAATCACTCACCCCGAGTCACAGATCTGGGTTTAATCCATTGTTCTTTTGCTCACTATGCCACCCCAGTTTGAACCCAGGGATATGCAAATCAGTCGTGACCCTGTTCTTCATGGGAACAAGCCAGCCCGAACTGCCAGGCCAGGTTCTCCTGGCCTGACATAAGTGGAGAGCAGATGAAGAGTGAGCCAGATGGACACATTTCTATTGATGCTCACTCCTTCCCATTGCACATTTTGAAGTAAGCAGGAACCTAAAGACATCGTTTAAACACACATGAATGCCTAAAAACTAAAATAAAAGAACAAAATTAAAGAATAAAAAGAAAAAAAGACATTGGCAAAGTTTTTTTTCATCTATATCCAAATGTATTTAATTATTCAGTCTTTATAATACCAACACGTATCGCAATTACCATCTGAATCATTATTTTATTTTTTTTACTTATTTTTCATTTTATAACAACAACTAAACGGGCGAGCAGTATTGAATCAGCATGAATGACATCAGCCTGAATAGATTTACCATTGCCACAAGAATTACCAACCGCCGTGACTCACAATATATACGATCCTGCACTTACAGTTAGATTAGGTGACAGGGAGGCACCAACCTCTGCGGTATCTTATTTCGACTCGGCCCTCACTATTTGTCTCGCTATCGCTAGCGTTTGAGTCTCTTTGCATGTCTTCATTCCCCACTAGGCTGAGTAGCTCCCTGCATAATTCTCTCCAACTGCTAATATCCTCCTCCAACTGTTCATCTTTTCTGCTTGCTTTTATATGCATCTCCTCTGCCAGAGACCACTCACACACATCTCTTAGCCAGCTCTCTATGGTCGGTGCGCAACTACTCATCCAGACTATGGCTACCCTCCGTCGTCCACCAGCATGCCATAATGCACGTGCTTATCTTTTTTTACTTTACGTGACACTCCGTTAGTGCAGCGACGGCAGTCAGACGTCTTTCCACTTGTCAGGATTGCATGCATGTAATTAGACTCCTGTGGTGCTGGTTACTAGCCATGAACAACTACTTTAGTGTGCTGTGCATGTTTGGCTAACCTCACTGTCCACTTTAGATCATAACAAGAAGTATTTTGTTGATTTCACACGTTATCTCCTTTTTGCATGACCTTTCCTTTGCACAAAGTGCTTGATCACCTCATATTTTACGGTTTGGTTTACTTCACAAAGTAATTTTCTTCTGCATGACTTCTCCAAGTAGAGCCCTTGACTACTCGCTTTTCATCATTTTAATTTCTTACATTAAATGCGTGGATCAGGGCCATCACCCTCATCACTTGTGTGGATTTAATACACAGCTTTACTTTCCATCATTAACCTGTCGTTGTACTTGCGAGCAATAGTTACAGCCGTGGTTTTCCATTTCATTTTATAGATTTAATTTCCCCTGACGAAGGGTTCGCCCGAAATGCATTGGGTTGAACAACTTGGGCTGAATAACATGTCTATGATGACATTGTTCTCTGAAGGAATTTGAATTTTGATTTTCAACATCATGTAGAATAAACATTATACGACTTCTACCAATGGTTTATTCCTTGATCAATATTGGATGAACCTCCTACTGGAGTTTGGCTGTGCATACAGGAGACGTTACCTGGTGGGATAACGCTTTCTCAGTTCATTTCTATTACGCTGGTGATCAGTCCAGCGATACCCTGGTTGCACGCAGAACCTCAACCTAAACTTCTTAAACTCAGTTTACGCTTTGGGTGTGCATCTACCAACACTCTTCGATTTCGTCTTCTGATCTGGTATTTGGCACCCTATCGACAACATGCCGTAAGACGACATTTCAAATATCACTGAAAGTCGCGCAGACACGTTTGCTTTCACAGAGAATGAAACACAGAGAATATACGCTTTAATAAATGAAGCGGAAACCGACAGCTCCAGTACAGGCAATGTTCAAAGCAATATTAAACAGCTATTATACATAACTAAAAGAGAAATCAGTCAGCGCTTACACACCAGTACCCTCATTAAATACCATTGAGTCCAACATATTCCTCGAGAGTTAAGAATCCCACTCAAACCTTCTCTTTGTAAAAACAACTCAAAATTCATAGAGAAGTGGTACGCCATCCTGAATAAGTGTTCCCTCGACCTGATTCTATTAATTGTGGAGGAACTATCCAAACTACTGGAAGAACTCAACAGTGAAATTCACCAATTGAAACAAGAATTGTCTACTAAACTAACCACGGAAGAACTGAATAAAACTTTAGAGGACATCAACTTGCAATTGGACAAACACACTCAAGCAATAAAGGAACGGAAGATACGCAAATTCAAAAGAGATACAATCGATTATAAATTAGGGGAGGTTTATAACTGGACTGAAATGTACGTAAGGAGACGACAAAATCGGCCATCGTATAAGACTTCGGACACAGAAAAGTCTTCAACTGACGGTGAATCAAACACAGGCAATCGCAGAAGCATCACACCGAGCGGAGCTCAAGCACCGCCAGCACCGTTGACCAGCAAGCAGCAAACCAGTGATATCTCTCCCCAGGTTTCTTTTTAAGACGAACCAGACGGGGTAAACAGAGAAACAAAAACAAGAATAGATCCCCTGTCCTCCAAGAGAATAACCAGGAGCCAACGAACCTAGCACACAAGAACTAGTCATCAACATTTCCTCTTATCCCTTGAGTTCAGCGGAAATCAATACTCTCCAAAAGGGCACATCATTTGTCCCTACCTACCAATCCAATCCGCTTGAAATGGAAGTCAGCTTCTTCAAGTTCATGCGTACCCTCTGTCTTAAACACTTCTTTACCAACATTACAGACAATCAACCACACCAAGAACAAGGAACACTCAAAGGATTAAAAATGAAGAGCAATTATATGCCTCCCGTGAGTCATAAGATTCTAGACTCATTTGAAATTTTGATTAAGCATGACATACAAAAAATATTCAAAGGAAAAAGACCTAAACATTCAAACTTTTCCATCAAGGAACGGGGTATCTTGGAAAAAATTACCAACAACACCGCTATTACATGTAGTAAAGCGGACAAGGGAGGAGCTCTTGTGATCATGGATTCGGTTTTCTATCTACAGAATGTCCAAGAACATATCCAAGATCCTCTAACTTACATGAAGTTGGACAAAAATCCCATTGATGAATTTAAGACAGATCTCAAACGCATCCTTGATACTTCTGCCATGAACGGGACCATCACTGAGGGCGACAAGCGGTTCTTATTGCTGGACAATCCCAGAAGTCCCCGGATATACATGCTGCCGAAAATTCATAAAATTGTCATGAAACCCCGTTTAGACCCATAGTGTCAACATCTGGAATGATCCACGAACCCATCTGAAAGTACTTAGACAAGCATCTCCAACCGCTGGTACAGCAAATGACGACATAAATCAGAGACACCAATAACTTCTTGCTTACGATCCGCTCCATTAACATGGGGGGTGTTCAAAACATGTTACTCTGGACTACTGACGTCAAGTCATTGTACAGATCCATTCCCCATGATATGGGCAGGGAGGCCGTTGAGTACTTCCTCACCACCACAGAATTGGACCAAGACCTGAAGATTTTTTTACTCAAATTGCTGCACTACACCTTCTACCACAGCTACTTCACGTGGGAAACTGAGTATTTCCTTCAGCTCAATGGAACTTCCATGGGCAATTGCGCAGCACCATGCTACGCTAACTTGTTCATGCACAAGTTTGAGCTTGATCACATCCTTACTGTTGACCCTTAGATAAATAATCTCACCATGTATGTCAGGTACATCGACTACATTTTTTTGTTATGGAAAGGATCTCATCGTGATTTGTTAACTGCCATACAACAGTTGAATCGTGTGAACGACCGGATTGAGTTCACTCACAACATCAGCAACACTTCCATCAATTTCTTGGACGTATCCATCATTAAAGCTGGCAGTAAACTGGAAACCAACACTTTCTGAAAAGACACTGACCGTAATAACGTATTACATTATAACAGTTTCCATGAGTACTCTTTGAAAAAATACCTGCCATACTCCCAATTACTCCGGGTCAAACGGATCACATCTAATCCTACTAAGCTCTCCACAAACACCACGGAAATGCTTCAACGATTCAGCAATAGAGGGTATCCTCAAGAGATCCTTTCCTCGGCCTTAACAAGGTCCAGCACTAAAACTCGGGACGAGCTTCTTACATCCACTCAGCAGAAAAAAAAGACCGGATTGTGCTGGTTCCGAAATTTTCTAGCCAAAGTTCTATATTAAAAAAAAGTATCTTAAAGCACTGGTCGATGTTACAGCTAGAGCCTGATTTTAAAGGGATTTTCACTGAACTGCCATTGTACTCTTATGAGCAAAGTAAGAACATCAAAGAACTGCTCTCCAAATCGAAATTGAACCCCACCACTACGCCCCATCAGGGCACCATTCCGTGTCTCAACTGCAATAATTGCAACATCATCATCAAGGGTACATACCTTACTCACCCCCGGAAAGGTAACAAAATCAAGCTCAAGGTCACAGCAACGTGTGATACCAAGAATGTAGTGTACTTTTTAAAATGTTCCTGCGGACTCGGATACGTTGGGAAAACTGAACGTAAGATAAAAACCAGAATGAATGAACACAAGAGCAATATCAGGACCGTGAACCAGAAGTCCGTGATTGCCACGCACTTTCTGGATGCCAAGCACAACATCAGTCAACTTCGTTACCTGGTTTTAGAGACTGTAAATGTCTGTGAAGGTCGTGATAATCACAAATATTTTGTCCAACGAGAATTGTTTTGGACTAAATTACTGGACACTATTTTACCGAATGGTCTTAATGACCACGTTGAATTTAGCTGTTTTCTTTAACTGCTCTGAATTTCCCTCTCCGTTTTGCTGACTCATGACTTTTCATCTGACCTTTTGCTCATACCATGTTTCTTCAATTCTCTTTTTTTCTTTTTTCCGCCTTTTTACTCATGTTTATGCTTTCTCATATAGCTACTGCTTGAGCACACTTGACCATCTCTTAATGGTCCCTTATGTATTTCTTTTTGTCGACATGGCCTTCACTAAACACACTGTCTAACCATTTCAATATGGAACCTAAGTAACGCTTGATTATTTGGTTTCCAGGTTCCCCTGGTTTATGTGGTGCTACTTTTTCATTATTTTGCCTTTATCTATTTATTCATTTTCTTGTGTACCACTGTCCACATTCTTTTTTAGGTCTCGCCTTGGCAGCGCATGCGATGCATGCGCTGTCTCAGCGAGACATAAAGTAATCTGTATGTTGGGTGAAACTCTGTGTAATTTGTCATACCACTTGCGATTGGTTTAACTGTGCCATTGCTGTTCTTATCTTGCTTTCTGTTGGCTGTTGATCCGATACGTAACTTCCGTCTAGTCCGGAAGCAGCATCGACCAACTACAGTAAACTTACACTGTATCTTTCAATGTAAGCACTACTTCGTTGCACGTGCTACACTAATGGAAACTAAGTCCCCGCCCCGAACAAGTGCAATAATGTAAACATTGCACAGGCTAAGCTCGGTAACGCAGCTCGGAGGACAAGTCTGCTGCTTCCATCTGTTCATACAGGGGAAGCAGTTTATTTTCCTAAGAACTGCCGAAAGAGCGAGGTGCACGAATCTCCTTGGATTCGAATCCCATACGCTTCGGCTCTCTGCGAGGCTCCGCCCTCTTCAAGCACTCCGGGTCCCTCCTCTGTGCATCTGGAAAACACACTGCTTGGGTTATGACAGAGTGAAGCTTTGCCACTTCACCTTCATTGCCAGAGTGTGGAAAGCACGTCGCCAGATAGAAGAACCTGCTGCATTTCTTCTGATAGTACCTGCTAGAAGGACTATAGCTGCTCTCCAAAGGAAGAGCATCTCGAGGAGAGCGGAGTTCAGTGCGAAAATCCATCCTTAGGAACATACTGGTAAAAATGTCACCGCAGGTTCCGCCTTCAACCCTTGTAATCCGTGTGGCAGATAATGCCAGGTAGGTGTGTGAGCACCTTTTAAAAAATATCAAACTGCTTTCTACGTGGGGCATCGTTTTAACACATTAACAGTTCTAGTCTTTATTAGAACCACTGTCACTTTCTGGGAAATGTAGTCCTTCAGTTAAATCAATGGTGCGAACGCACTACAATATGAATTGTGATTCGAAATATACAAATACAGCCATTTATACAAACAACTTTATATTACAGCGTGTGGTTGTGGAATCTGCTTATTGTGGGACGGGTTTATTTTAGAATTCTGACATTTTCCTCCTGCTTAGGGGCCAAGCTGCGAGCACAGTGAACGTGCTTCATTCATAGCCCTTTCTCCCCAAATAGGAGTCACGTTTTTCTTTGTCGCGTTTTTTCGCTTCATCTCAGGAAACTGAGTGTTGTATCATGTGACACGGCTTCGTCAAAAATCTCTGCGTCAGCTGGCATCGCACCGAAAGACAGGAAGTGAATCTGTCTGATTCAAGCTACGGCTGCAGGGCAATTTTAATGGTGTAGGCATGTGTACTTTAAAGACCTCTTTTGGAGAAAAAAAACCAAGCATTTGCAATGCAATAGGTCTCGCATTTGCGAGAGTTTAAGCAACTGGGATTGTGTATAATGCATTGCATTTCAATCTAAACGTTTCTATTTCATTCTAAATTCTGCCTTTCTGGACATTAAATGTAAAAATGTCAAACTCAATTCAGAGTGATGTTAGTCTTGGGTGCGCGCGGTGATAGAAGCATGGCGGTCACTGGTGCCAGCAAACTGGAAGGCATGCCGCCGGGTGCATAGTCCCAATACCGGCAACATCCCCCCACCTTCCCATAGGCGAACGTGCATAAATAAACCACAAGACACTTTGTTTATGGGAAAAACTTGTCGCAGGTTTATTCCATACAAGGGTATGCAATAAGGTGGGTTATGTTACGGGCGATCCATGGGCAGGCAGCCGTCCAACCTATGCTGCCCCTGCCCGCCTTATGAGCCAGCACTGTGGGATGTATGCCCGATCAGCGCTACACCTTTGTTGATCCACCACTGGATCACGTGTCTCTTGTTACCATCCTACTCACGCCCCTTTCAGGGCGGAGCGTATCAGGGCAAACCCCCGGTTGGTCAGGCCCCCAACCGCCCGAAGGACTAACGGGGCACCGTCGCGGTTCTCCAGGACCCTGCCATGAGGATCCTGGTCTTTGGCTCTGGCACCCCTATTGTGCCGCGCAGAGGTACCCTTACTGTATCCGTCTGCCGCAGAGGTACCCTTACTGTACCATACTGCTTCCAGATCGCCCTGCAACTCCGCCACAGCCCTGGAGGCGGCCACCGTCGCAGCCAGGGCCCCCCACCACTGCACCTCCTATTACCTGCAACCTGCCCTTTCCAAACATTCCTTTAAATCCAGGAGAAACAGGTCCATCCCCACCGGGGACAAGTGGACCCCTTCCTCCTCAAAGTACCCTTTAACATTTGCCTGGATGAGCTTGTGTCTGATGAAACCCAGACCCCACTGGTCTGCGAGCTTACGCCATGAACAGTTCACTCTTACAGGGATGTTCAACGGCCTCCCCTGACTTAGCTCCATGCCACCTCTGGGGGGGATCATCTCCGCCCATCAGAGCTTCACATTGCCCCATGTAGTTGCTGAACTCACCAAACAGCGCATTACAACATGCGACCGCTCATTTCCAGGCCTCCTGCAAATCTAAGGGAAGAGATCACTCCCTACTGGTGATAGATGAACCCCATCTCTATCACAATAGCCCTTGACTTTCGCCTGGGTCAGCTAGTGTCTGCAGAAACCCAAGACTCTTCTGTCCTGTGAACCTGTGCCAGGAACTATTCACCCTCCTGCGGGAAAGTTCCTCTGCCTCACCTGACCTAGCCCCGTGCCAACTTTGGGCAGGGCGATTTCCAACACCAAGGATCACATTGCCCCATCTATTTGCTGATCCCACCTAGCTGCCGTCCTTCTAGCACTGTGTGTGCCTGAACCCCTGTGTCCCCCCATCTATGGGACCGCAGCCCCCTTGTTATGTAACCGCTCCCACCCCCGCCTGCCTGCCTTGGCTCTTCGGGCGAGGAGGATTATGCTTGACCTTGCAGTCCCTTTGCTTTTTAAATCATGGCGCACAGGAATGTCATAACTAGTGGTATGTGAAAATGAGCAAGGGGGGGCCCACCTGCCCATGCCATGCATCTTTTGTTCCTTATGGGAATTCCGCCAGCTCAGCTCCCTCTGAGGTGAAACCCCCTAAGCAAACCAGCTAAGAGGATCTGTCTGATTCAATACAGTGCGCACTGAGCTATATGGTGCCTAACCTTGCGGATTGTCTAAGTCCTACCTAACCTGCCAAAATAACGGAAACCAAGGTTCCCAGTTCCCTGTTTAGCTGAAGTACACCTACAGTGGGTAGGCTAGGAGATACCACGACCACATTGGTCATGTGAACCTTAAGTACACAATTTTCGCCTGTGCGTCCCTCTAAATGAGACAGGCTCCACACCGCTGTGAGGCCAGAGACACACACATATGTTGTGCCCACTATTGGAGACAACTCACCTCTTCTTGGAGTGACAACTACCCAGGTGCCTGCACAAGTCACCCAACAGGCAAGATGGCCCTGACTACCTTGTGTTCTGGTGCCAGGTTTGGAAAGCACCTTGCCTACACTTGCTGCCCCCTGGGAACCACACAATGCCCGTGCTCTGGCCGCAACGCGGCAATGCCCTAGTGTCACATTGAACCCCTGGTCAATTAAGAGTGCCACTCCAACTATTTAAACCTACCCCTTGACCATGGGCGGAGTCCAGCTCTCCCCAAACTTTTGCTGGTATAACCCGCGGGCAAGCCTCCTGTTTCATTCAATTTAGTAATTCATGGCACTGACCCACAAGGGCCTAATAATGGGCTGTGTAAATGCGGCCCAGGTTGACCTTAAACTCTCGGCTTGGTGTGGATGGGTGCTAAAAATACCTGGCTGAAGTGCAATCCCTTTGACAATCACTCCTGACAAGATGTGCCAATGCAGGTGGAAGCAAGAGTTATCCAGCCCACCTTACTTCCTGTCCCAGTTATCTGAGTAACTCAGTGAAAGATGCACATTTGAACTGGTAGCGGAAACTGTTACTTACTCCTGCAAACGCTCTGCTCAGAGCAGCCCGCCAGACAATGGCTTCCATTGAGAGGCGGTGCCAACAGACCTCCAAGCACTTAAGGCGGTATCCCCGAGTAGGGCTCTAATCTAACAAATGCCCCCGTGCTTCTGATACCGCCTCTGGCTGTAGGCCGCTCAGTGCTACTGATGCCTTGGCGCTTCCTGACCCACAGCCAGCTCACCCTGATACAATCCGCTCGTGACTGGGACTCAACAGTGCGGTGAAAGCACGAGACATCCTAGCCTGACCTTAGCTCTTCACCAGGCTCCCACACAAGAGCCATCCACAACCCTGTGGCCTAAAACATTCGCCCTGTGGGGCGGTTGTGAATGGACTGCAAACAACTCCTAGGCATTCTCTACTCCTGTTGAAATGGAGTTACTAGTTGGCTAGGGTATGCGCCTAAGCCTGGCCCACCCACCTCTCTAGTCAGGAGAAGGGGGTGCCCACGATGCTGACTCCTGCGCACCCCTTAGGTGGCTAGGCAGAGACTTTGGCTTATCCCAGAGGCAGTGTAAATATAATGTGCCAACCGCACTCCCACAGTGGCACACTACAGCAGAGACTCCATACCAGGTTAATTTAATTACCCTTCGTATCGTCCACCCAAGAGAGACTTAGTACCATCTGCCCCCATTACCCTGTGCTACCAACCTCATCATGGCATCACAGGGATTACATAACTCACTAGTTCAATCGGGCCACCATCCTACAGCTCAGTTAGCACAACCCCGTAGTTGCTGGCAGGAACTGTACTTAGCATAACACAGCACAGAGTAAATGAAAATTGTACTTTCCCACCCTTGGGCTGGTAACCAACGGCCAAAAGACAGAACCTGGTCATGAGATCCCAGTTTCCTAGGGTAAAACAATAATTATCCGCAGCATTAACAAAGGTGCCACATGCACCCATGCCCAAGCCACCTGTTGCTACAGTGGGCAGCCACCCCCCTGGAGGCAGTGGTCTTTCCAACTCTCCTCCGAATTTCTCAGCTATAGGGGCTCCAGATCATCTCAGGTGTGAGAAAAGTCTTTCTAACGTAGCCAACCGACGGTTTATACGTGTAAGTGACTGGCCCCCCAATATGGTAAGACCAAACCAAGGCTGAAGCAATAGGAGCCTGAGGCCTTAAGCAACGGGTGTCTTTGTGTACTGGAAACATTAATTAGCCACGCAAAGAACCATGGACATCCCCTAAATGCGAGTCACCAGATCATCAAAGAAATATTGATGGATTTGAGACCTCTGCACCATCCAAACAACCAAATTAAAATTGGCGAGAATAGTTCTTTGAAAGAAAAGCATAGAATGACCCGCTCAAAGTCAAAGGGCATATCAAACCGCTTTGGTCTACTTTGCTGAGAAGGATGGAGCAATGCCCATTATCGGTATAGTGAATGAAGGCATTATTTATTCATGTACACCAAAGTGGGGAACCCTGCCCCCAAGTGGCCTTCCCACTTTGTGGCACCCTGGCAGTATAAATTGGTTTAACGCACCAATAATCAACCCCAAACTGATATACTGTTTTGCCTCACCCAGGGCACCCTATCCGGTTGCCGCCAAGGCAGACCCCGCGACGCCAGCTGAAGGCAGGTCCGGTCCGCCATTCCTAGTGTTAATCTAACGCGCATTGATAATTACATATTAATTACACAAATGTAACGTGTATGTAAATGCCACGGGATTGAAACGCTATACATGAGCGCCAGTTACATTACATATTCAGCACAACTATCCTAATGTGCCACCTGACCGCTTAAAGGTACTTAGTACCGCCACACAATTATTCGGGCCCGCATCACGGACCAAGGTTTACTCGCCCAGTCCTACTTCCCTTATTGCCCCCCTGTGAGGGTTACCAATCTGACTACACCCGGGAACCCACCCTTGGTGCTGCACAATTATTAGTCAATAATTCTAAAGATGCCATGACAGAGCCGTTTTCCTTGCACAGTGATGTTCACAGGCCCCCCTCGCGTAGATCGATCCAGAGATGTTATAGGAAATCTATGTATGAAACGACAATGCTGTTTACTCACACATTACCTCTGCATTATTCACAAGAGATACAAGTCCAATACATGTCTAATGAATCGGGCCCACACCATGGTTTCCTTGCCAAGTTCTCCAACCCTCATTGCCCCCTTGTAAGGCGTGCCAAGCTGTCTGCACAAGGGGGACCAACACTTGATGTTCCGTCCCAAACTGGACACTTTGGCACCTGGGCATGGACAGCACTGCCCTACTTACTGCTCGTACCGAGGTTTACGCTGCCTGGCGCCGCGAGTGGGTCCTGGCAGATTGGGTGCGACTGAAAACTCGCAGGATTACTGGGGAGGAAAGAACATGCAACTATCTCTGGGGTGGCACCCAAATTAATGGTCCGTGCCGTCTGCAACTATCCTACACAGAGCAGGCCCGACTTTGCTTCCCCGGGTATATTTAACCTACATTTCTAAAATGCACTTTACAACTGTAATTAACCCTTGGCGCTAGACCAAAAGGTGTTTACCCAATTAAGTTATTTTCCTTCATCTTAGAAAGAGGACGGTTGTTATGTGCTAACCTGCAAGTCAGATCTAGGCAGCACTCGCAATAACCACCTGAGCTACACTCTCAGACTCGGTCCTACAGCGATCTCCGCTGGAGGCGGTCAATGGGTATACCCTCAGTAATATCCATCCACTTTATTTTCTTAAGGAGGAGCGCAGGCTCAAAGTGTTCCAACCGCCCCCCTGGAAAATTTCATTTCACAGCAAGCTCCTAGAAGCTTTCTTCGGGTGACAGCGCTCTACAATGTAGAGAAACACCCGCCAAAACCGATGTATTCCCTTTCGCCGACTGCGCAACCGCTGGCCCCTGCTCCAGCAAAGGTAAGTCATTGGTCAAAATTAATAAATAATTAACACCTACAAGGAGTAATAGAAAGTTACAAAAGGTGCAACACTCACATCCCCTACGGTCTGAATCCAAGGATAACACTCAAACGTATGCTATCATGGCAATATCAATGTCTGCAGGCAGTTCAGCATAGTAAAATAAATATGCGAACTTGGCATTTGAAACACATGCACTAAGCATAGCATGAATACTTTAATCATGAATAGCACAGAAATGATGCTAACCTGGTGTTACAACAATCTCAAAATGGCACTAAACGTCACTGTTGGAGAGCGTTTTAATCCTATGTACAGGACCTTGAGCAGTGTCTGCGCACTAGGCCAGATGTAAGGACTCACACAGCAATAAGATTGCTGTGTGTGACATTTTCATCATTTCCGTGTGATGGGTGATATTTCACCAGCTATGAGTGACCCCTTTTCACGAGCATAGTCAAACCATGAAAGACGATACAACATATTACTATCAGAAAATACACCAATCTAGGGCAACAAAATCCCTAAGCTGCTCCTACCCCTGCTGCAAAGCACCCGAAACGGGAGGGACCTGAGCGCTGTACGTTTGCCTTTTTGGAAATAATGGAGGGCAAATGACCGAAGGGACTCCCACGTCGCGTCTACATCTAGCCTCGAACCCCGGTCCCCCGGACACAAGTCCGCCACGCCACCAGGTGACCAGGTTTGAATGTTAGGTTCCAGCTGGCCTTCTTTGTGACCGCGAAAGCCCTCTGTGAAAATACACCATAATCATAGCATAGGACAGTGAACTATTAACTGTCCTCAAAGAGCTGCATGCAAACTGCAAGTTATAGATTAGAACATTATGATGTTTCCCCAGTCTTTCGTCATCCTGATGCTGCAAAAGGGTTCATTTGGGTAGAAATCAATTCTTATTATTAATGGTGTTAGCCTTTTAAATTCTGACTTTGTGCTTCTCCAGACCAGGCACTCTATAACTATTATGCCTACCAGTATGGATGACTTGACTCTTACACCTTGTAGTCCTCTGTCTTATGTAACATTTCCAATACATCGATTTACACACGTATGATTGATTATCTCTGTGTAATCAGTGTGTGATGTTAAGTGCTCTGACACCCTACACAGGTATGAGTGGCGCTATAAAACTAATAAAATGCCTCTAATAGAAAGTGGTTATACACAGAAACGCTCTAAGCACAGGAATCAGTGTAAAGTTGTACTTGTCCATCATCTTGTGGCCGCCGGCAAAGAAAACCGAACCGGAGCAATTGCTCTCAGTTCCCTAAAGTAACAGAAGGCTATCGCAGCATGTGTCCACATGTTAAAACTTCTCCACTTGTAACCCTCGTTACTCACAACCCGGTATTCGATACTCAGGCAGTCCAGTCAGGACCCCTTCCGCTTCTACTGAGCACAAAACGATCGAAAGGAGCCGTTGCCTTCTGAAAACAGCATGAGGGACAATGGAAGGAGTTCCTTTGTGCCTTAAAATTCGAAGATGCTTCAACAGTGGGGTCTGTTTGCCTATTAACCGCAGGCCGTCCAAATTCCCCGAAGCGTAACAGGGACCACTGCAGCTGGGGCATTTAACATGCATCCTGCCTCACACAAGCCTGCTCGAAAACAAGGTATTTCCTACAGTTAAAACGTGCAACAACCCAGTTAACTGAAAGGGTGGGACACATACACAGCATCTTAAAGGTTGTGGGCGGCAACCCCTACTACGGGGCGTTACTTGACACCATTTATTGCGCTGCCTGCCTCAGCATAAAAGTGCTTGTTTTTAATTTTATTCTACGGACAACCCAGTTAGCCTCTATGAAGCCCGGCAGGAGGAACATTGGAATCCTTCCCATGTACACAGACAGCCTGCTGGGCGTGAAAAACCACATCAGCAGCGCACGAATTGCCACCGGAACCACAGGATGTTGAGCCTCCCTTGAAGTGTGTCGGAGCCCCCACGTGGCATCGGGCAAGCTAAGCCCGACTACCCAGCAACTGGAAAGTGTGCCCAACCAGCGTTCTGCCCGTGAAAGGCTCCTGAAGGCCCACAGTGTCACCTGTTCCCCGCTTCCAACAACCACTCCGGACAGGGGCCGGGGCAGCTGACTGCACCCCCCACGAGCCACGGCTAAGAGTTATTGGCCCCTAGAGAAACAGGCGGGTCTAGGGTCATGCATCACCGGGCTAGGAAGAGAATGCAGGATTTATACCCTGGCGGGGGGAGGGGGAGGGGGAAGGTGGTGCATTAGCAGTCGCAGTTCCGCTGAGCACGCCAGGATGGAACATGTCGACTTGCCCAAGGTCAAAGATGTTGAAACACGCGAGACCCACCAAACTCTCCCGCACTAACGTCGGCTGCTCCTGGCCCTGACGGCACCATCTCTCCGACCGCACCCCATGCCAGCAGCAAATCAGCATGCAAACTCCTGCCCGCACGCAACCGCGCCCCTACAACACATCGCAGGCCTCGGAGCTCGGGACATATCGCTCCCGGATTCGCCCCCCCTCCGGCAGCCACTCTCTGCTCACCGGGGCCGACCCTCCCGCCTGCCTCGCCGCCGAGGGACTCTTCAGCCTGCTGCTCATTACCGTGTGCAGTCGCTCTTGGGCCACTGGAGGCCCCGCTCACCCGTTCAGAGGCCCGTGCCCCGCCCTGCTCACACAGACCGCTCTGGCCTCCACTCCAGCAGGATCTGATTACCGAATCAACAAGCGCTGGATTAATGAGTCTTCTCTGCAGACGGCCGGGTACCTGTGCGGGAGGCACTCCCTTCGCCTGATGTGTAACCTCATCCGCTCTCAGTCTGCCAGTACACGGAGAATTCCCCCCCGCACAAGCAGGCTCCAACAACGAGGTAGGATCCCCAATCAGATGAGGGCAAAACTAAACAGTGGGGGTTACTAATAAAGCGCACGACTCGCAGAAACAAACGACGCCCGCAGCATCGCCAGACCAGGGGACCGGACAGCATGTCCAGCCGGGGACAAAAGTCCCTGCGGCTCACGTGCCCCCAGGTAGACGGCCCATACCACCGATCGGACTAGTGCCCGATCACCCAGTCCGAACCAACAATAACCTCACCGGAGCGGTGAGTGCCGCCACACTGCGGGTGACCGGGGAAGGCCTGCGGCCCCTTCTGGCGGCGCCCGATCGCCCGTGGCCTTAATTGACTGCCGGGTCTGGCACTAAATAGCTCAGCAGCAGAAACAAGCACACGCCACCTATGAATATTCAATTAATCTATACAGTGCTAATATAACAGGTGTTTCTTTAAAAGCAATGAAATCCTGCTACAAACAACTCCAATCCTGCGCACTACCCGAAACCGTGAAGCTGTGGACATCAAGGGGTGCAGGGCAGGGGCTTTGCGCACCCGGACCCTAATACCCTACGGTCACCCCCTTACCCCCGATGTCCACCATACAGACGGCGAGGCTGGCGGCAAAGAGGCCTCTGGGAGGGTCAGAGGGGTATACATACCCTCCCTCCCCCCCCTGGGCGTACCGGAAGTGACGCCCACACCCCCTGAACAGCGGGCTCCAGGCGGAAGCCCTCTGCTGCTAGAGCGAGGGGTAGGCTTGTGCCGCAATGGCACTAAAGGGCCGCCCTTTTAGGGGGGCCCCCTTCGGGGGCGGCGGGCAGCCACAAAGATGCTGGGGTGCAAGGAGGCTTGGGGAGTATACACGTCAGGACTGCCATCTCCGCATCACGACCATCACAGAATTTATGTAAATTTAACCAGGGAGTCATCAGGACGTTATGAAATGTCCATAACTATGAGAAAAAGGATGGAATTCGTACACGTCTGCCCAAAATTGGTAATTCTGTCTTCAGCTCAGAGTCTGCGATTTGGCAAAGTGACGATTCTTGAAACATTTAGACCAGAGAGATAAATACTGACTGAAGTACCCGTTAAAGAGAGTGAGCGTTGGTACAGAACAGTGAAAAAAGCACAGCTGTAGGTTTTATTTATTTGTTTGAAGTAAGTTTATAATTTTGATATTCTTGTCGATTTGGCAAGACAAACTTTTCATATTAAAATGCACTCATAATTTTAAATACATTTTCCATCCATAAATGAATGCACGTTTTAAAAAAAAATATATATACCCATAAAAGACAAAAAACAGTCACCCATCCGGTCAATATAGTCTGATTGCCAGTGCAGGTACGGCAGAGAAGTGCAAAGACAATCTATCATCCTGGCAACATTTTGTTGCTCAGTTTTAAAATCCCTTTGCTGCACCTCAATTGCCCAGTATATATCCAGGTACCCATCCTGGCCTCATTTTTAAAAACTCACTAATTAAAAGTGCCAAGTGTAGGGGCATTTATCAGCTTCAATACAGCAACCAAACTATGAAATACAAAATTAAAATGCAAAACTGGCACGTAGCCTAAGCAGTATCAAAAAGTCACAGATCCAAAGTGACAAGTGCAGGGGCATTTCCTCAACCGCAAGTCGCCAACTGCACTATAAAGTACAGAGTTAAAGTGCAAAAAATGATACGTGACAATTTCACAATTTCAAAGTACATTTGTTGAGAAACTACAAAAATAATTTACCATCTTCCTATCATCAATTTATACTTCGCTTGCTAATACAAGGTCCTTAAACCTTTAACAAACATTTGCCTAGCTTGTAACATACATAACATTTTCCCATTTCATAACAGAAATGAACAATGCAGTAAAGACCTAATACCCGGATCTCTAAAAACTGGGAGCAGAAGCCTCCTTTCACCTGCACACGACTAACAGATGGCTCAATGACCATAGGCCACTTTTACAAAATGGGCAATTTCTAAACTTTCTTGCAGTGCACGGAAAGGCACTTTTTGGAGGCTGCGAGTCAAACTGTTGCATCTGGCCCAGCCTCACTTTAATCATCCAACATCTGACCCAGCCTCACTTCAATCATCCAACATCTGACCCAGCCTCACTTCAATCATCCAACATCTGACCCAGCCTCACTTCAATCATCCAACATCTGACCCAGGCTCACTTCAATCATCCAACATCTGACCCAGCCTCACTTTAATCATCCAACATCTGACCCAGCCTCACTTCAATCATCCAACATCTGACCCAGGCTCACTTCAATCATCCAACATCTGACCCAGCCTCACTTCAATCATCCAACATCTGACCCAGCCTCACTTCAATCATCCAACATCTGACCCAGCCTCACTTCAATCATCCAACGTCTGAACCAGCCTCACTTCAATCATCCAACATCTGACCCAGCCTCACTTCAAACATCCAACATCTGACCCAGCCTCACTTCAATCATCCAACATCTGACCCAGCCTCACTTCAATCATCCAACATCTGACCCAGCCTCACTTCAATCATCCAACATCTGACCCAGCCTCACTTCAATCATCCAACATCTGACCCAGCCTCACTTTAATCATCCAACATCTGACCCAGCCTCACTTCAATCATCCAACGTCTAGTCCCCCTAGCCTTTATATCCTGAGGGGCATATTTACAAGCCCCTTGCGCCACTTTTGCGCCGCCGTTGCGTCACTTCTGTGACGCAGCGGCGGCGTAAAGCTAGCGCCATGCTGCGGGGTATTTACAACGTGACGCATCTAGGGAGATGCGTCACGTCGTAAAGCCCTGCGCCACATGAAACCTGCGTCAGGTTTCATGTGGGCGTTCTGGCGCAGGGGGGGGCGTTCCGGCGCAGGAACGCCTCGGAAAAGTGGCTGAGTGAAATCTACAAGATTTCACTCAGTCACATTACCGACCCTGCTGCGTCAAAACCTTGCGCCTGCTTGAAGCAGGCGTAAGGCTTGATGCACCATGTTAGACATGGGCATGGTTGGCACAGTGCTGGAGTTGCGTCGCGCCCGCGACACAACTCCAGCACTGCGCTAACGTTACGGCAGCAGATGCGACACGCATCTGCATTTCCTTGCGCCATGATGCGCCGCATTGTAAATGCGGCGCCTCCGTGGTGGCGCAAGGATTGAGATGCATGTCGCACGTGTCCTGGCGCATCCCTGCTGATTTGCAGGGATGCGCCAGGAAACGTAAATATGCCCCTAAAAGTATTGCAGCATTTTTCCTGTCCTCCGGACTCAAACAAATGTGTAAGATGCGGGCATTTCCCCACAATAGCTACTGTCACAGAGTAGCGAAGTCTGTAATGAGACGTTTAACTGTTTCCTTGATAACAGCATTTTTACATACAACGGTATTCCAAGACCCATTTGGAGCCACATTACTTAAAATTTTCCTCAGGTTCCGCATCCATGGGAGTGAATTTTCAGCTTGAAGGTAAGAACTCTAGAAGTATCTAACTTTGCCCTCTACAACTACAACCATTATTCTCCAATAGTTTAAAAATCTTTGATAGTATTTATATTTGATACTTATAAGCCCCAACTTATGTCGAATCACTGCATTAACTGACTTTCCCGAAAGACCTAACCACGACTTTCAAATATTCATTTCAATTACTTCCAGTTGTTTTATTTCTTTCTCTACCAAAGTTTCGGAGCCATGGAGATGCACACTTGCAATTTTCAAGTTCTAGGCCTCTCTTAACATGTCCACAGAATTGTTACCCAGCTCCATCTCTAGTCTCGCCACTGCTGGAGCCCCGTGCTTTGTCTTGGACTCTTGCGCTCTAAAATGCGAGATGAATTTGAGGTTCCAACTAAAAATCATACCCAAGTATTTATAAGCTGAAACAAGCTCCGTATGCCATTCAACCATAAAGTATGCCTAACCGATTTGCGTAAAATACACCTATTAGAAGTAAAAGCCATAGCTTTTGTTTTTGACACATTAATAACTAGATCATTCTCCCTACATTAACCAGCAAAGGCCTTTAACGATCTTGGCATACCCACTAAGGTTAGATCCAGGACGATAGTATCAGCGTAAAATAAGTGCAATATTTTCACCTTTTCCAATCTTGGTGGAAAGGCATCACTTTCTTTAAATTACAAGGGATATCTGCCATTGATATGGAAAATAAAAGAGGAGCAAGGATACAGCCTTGCCTACGGTCGTTGGGAGATTCAATTTTGCTTGAAAGAGCTCCATCTTTCCACAACTCAATTTGTATCCACAACCCTTCATGTAATTGAATTATCAGTGCCAGAGGTCCCTTCTGAGATTCCCCAATTGTTCTATTTATTCCACAGCCTTGGCCTATTGGTAGTGTCAAATGCAGATTAAAAATCAATATATGGATGTAAAGGACCTGCTTCTTAATCAAAGAATACGTTTCTACCAGCACCTTGAGAAGAAAATAAATAAATAAATACTTTGGTCGTGGAATGGCCTTTCCTAAAGCCAATCTGTGTAAAAGGAAACCTCTTTTCCTCTTCTAGATTTTTCAGCAGTAGTCTGGCATAAATCTTTCTCAGGACATCATGGAATGTTATCATCCTATATTTCTGTGGGCAGTCTCTTGGGCCCTTTTTATAAACTGGAACTCTTATACTACCACGCCAGGACTCCGGAATTCTACTTTCTTTTAAAACTGCCCCACATAAAGGTGAAGAACGTGGGCCCATAATGTAGGATTTAACTGTAGCATTTGTGCAAACAGACCCACAGGCCCCTGGGGTCTGGATTTCTTTAAGCTCATAATTAGAACTTCAACCTCCTTAACAGGTAAGATCTGGACTGGCTGAAAGACTGCCACCCGATCATCCTCAACCACCCTCTTCCCTAGTAATTCGTCTATCTGATTACCAGCATCTTTTACTCTTTACAGTGTATTAACATATTCAACCTAGGTTTCTTCCCCTATGAGGCTAGCAGTAATCTTTTTGGGTTGTACCCAATGTATTTCCAACCATTCCAGAAGGTAAGGGGCCTTTGCTCCCTCAGGTAGGGTAATAATTTCTCTGTTTTTCTCCTTTAAGCCAGTTAATTCTCCTCATCTCTTTATGTAATGACTTTCTGGATGATTTTATTGCTACCACTCTTTCAGTTGTTAGAAGTCTACGGGCTTATCTTAAGTTCTTGTTCAGCTTTACTTTTGCTTTATCAAAATCCGATTTCCTAACACACGAGACGCTTCCGCCCGTATCTTATCTGTACAAATCTTTATGTTCTTTAGCAACATTCCATACTTCTATAGGCTCTCCTCCAGATATTGGTCCCCGTAACCTTTCAAAAACCTCAATATCCACCTCGGTTTCTCTTCTCACCCTGGTCGTCCGCATAATCCTTCTTGAGTTCTTACACCGGATCCCTTGGCTGTTGGCCCATAATTCTCTATTCATTGCAACCAAATTAAGTATTACTGGTAAGGGCTTATTATCGCTATCCTCCTTGTCCTCTATTGATAAATCCATTACCCAAGAAAAATAACCTGCAGATATGATCGCATTATCAATCATTGAGGTGCTAATTCCATTACCAAAGCGACTCTGAGCTGGGCAATCACTTACAGCTCCACCATTAATGATAGTCAAGTTGAATTTCTTTAAGGCTAAGCTCTGTAACTCCACTTTGCTCCACGCCACTCCACTTTGCTCCACGCCACTCCACTTTGCTCCACGCCACTCCACTTTGCTCCACTCCAGTTAATTAAAAAAAGATTATTCCACCCCACAACACAATTCCACTGCACACCACATATATTCAATTTAAAACACATAATTCAACATCATACCATAAAATCAGCACACCACTTAATTAAACTCCATTACATAACACTCCACAACACAAAATACCATTAGTCATTACTTTTCATTACACACAGTCCCACTGCACATAATTCCAATACACTCAAAAACACATAATTTCTATCCACATAATACAATTGTACACCATGCCACATAACTCCACTACACAAATCCACTCCACACCAATTCCATACCACACAATGCCACAACTAACAATTCCAGTCCAACCCACATAATTCCACTACCCAACACATACATCCACTCCAATACATAACATATGGGTAAGAGACATTTACAACGCCAATAGTGCTAAGTCTCTTTCTTTTTTTTAACACCCAAACACACAGATCTGAAGCTTAGATCCTACCTATTTCTTCATTTTCATCACCAACGAGGTAACGCTATCCACACAGTTCCACACCACACAATTCAACTCCACATTTGCAATCCACACCACATACTTCGACATCAAACTGCAGAAAACAACTCAACACAATTGCACAACACACTACATACATCTAATCCACACCACACAGTTCCACATTGTACCTCAAAATTCAACAGCACGCCATATAATCAAACTCCACTACATAACACTCCACAACACAAAATACCATTGCACATAATTTCAGTACACTCAATACCACATATTTACTATCCATATAATTCCACAGCACACCTTTCCACATAATTCCACCACACAAATCCAATCCACGCCACACCACACAATTTCATGCCACACAATTACACAGCTAACTAATTCAATCCAACACACATAATTCCACTACACACCACATACATACATTCCATAACACATAAGTAATAAACTTTGCCATTTACAATGACAATAGCTCTAACTCAAACAAATGCGAGACCTATTGCATTTTCAATGCTTGTTTATATTATGTTCCTTTTTGGGTATTCAATGCGTTAACGACTCGCGCAGGGTTAATTTCCAGGTCACTTTTTATTTCTTTTTACCTCACGTTAACGCGTCCGCATTACATTTCCAGACTGTGCTGTCACGGCGGTAAGATCTTTACCTTTAGTCTATTTCACCAGCATGCCATAATGCACGCGTTTATCTTTTTTTACTTTACGTGACACTCCGTTAGTGCCGCTACGGCGGTCAGACGTCTTTCCACTTGTCAGGATTGCATTCGTGTAATTAGTCTCCCGTGGTGCTGGTTACTAGCCACGCACGACTACTTTAGTGTGCTGTGCATGTTTGGCTAACCTCACTGTCCACTTTAGATCATAACAAGTCGTATTTTGTTAATTTCACACAGTATCTCGTTTCTGCATGACCTTTCCTTTGCACAAAGTACTTGATCACCTCATATTTTACGGTTTGGTTTACTTCACAAAGTAATTTTCTTCTGCATGACTTCTTCTCCAAGTAGAGCATTACATTAAAAGCGTGGATCAAGGCCATCACCCTCATCACTTGTGTGGATTTAATACACAGCTTTACTTTCCATCATTAATCTGTTGTCGTACTTGTGAGCAATAGTTACAGCCGTGGTTTTCCGTTTCATTTTATAGATGTAATTTCCCCTGACGAAGGGTTCGCCCGAAATGCATTAGGTTGAACAACTTGGGCTGAATAACATGTCTATGATGACATTGTTCTCTGAAGGAATTTGAATTTTGATTTTCAACATCATGTAGAATAAACATTATACGACTTCTACCAATGGTTTATTCGTTGATCAATATTGGATGAACCTCCTACGGGAGTTTGGCTGTGCATACAGGGGACATTACCCGGTGGGATAACGCTTTCTCAGTTAATTTCTATTACGCTGGTGATCAGTCCAGCGATACCCTGGTTGCATGCAGAACCTCAACCTAAACTTCTTAAACTCAGTTTACGCCTCAGGTGTGCATCTACGAACACTCTTCGATTACCCTCCGTCATGCCAATACCATGGTCAGTTACAGCAATTTATATGCCATTTTGCGCTTTTTAGGCCTTGGAAATTGGCCTAATAAACAGTGTGGGGGGCTAGCCTCCACATGTATACCATTTCTTGCACGCACTTTCTCAACCGCTTGTACCCAATACAACTGCAGCTCCGCACATTCCCATATCAAGTGCAGAAAACCTGCTTGTGCCCTGTTACATGTAGGGCACTCGTGAGAGCTATTAGGGTCTATACAATGTAATCTCATGGGGGTCATATAAACCCGCTGCAGAAATTTGAAATGTATTAGTTTTAGACGGGTGATAAAGGATACCGTACGTGGTAAGGAGCATGCCCTCGCCCAAGTCTTCTCCACCAAGGACGTCTGCAGCTCCTCATCCCATGCAGCCCGCACCTTAAGAGGAGGGGCCCTTGAATCTGCCCTAATGGCCTTGTATAAAAGTGCCACCAGCCGTCGCCCACTCGCACATGTAAGTAATACATCTAATGTTTCAAGTCATTTGCGGAGCAATCGGATACGCAGGCTATATTGCTCTGACCAGTTCCGCAAGGCCCACAAATTGCAGATACTGCCCTTGTCCCAGACCAAACCCCTCGCATGCTTGTTTAAAGGTGATAAAGGAGTTGTTAGTATACAGGTTCGCCAGCACCTGGCACTGCCCTCTCTCGAAACCTGAAATGTCATATTTATCGCCATTTTCCGAACAGGGGCTAGAATCCAGACGCCTAATTCCTGGTGAAATGGCGCCTGTTTAAGCACTCACTCCACGAACATTTGGCAAGTGTATGCTATCTGCTTAACGATATATGGCAAATCTGCGGATGCGCTTGCCCCCTCCATCAGAATTGCAGCCAGGTTTTCTGGCTGTATTCACCCGTTGAGTAAATGCTTCTCCCAATTATCACCTTCGTCTAACCACCACCATGTTGTATCTGTGCCGCATAATAGTAGAGGTCTAATCTGGGCGCCTCCAGGCCCCCCTTCCTTATATCGCCTCGATAGAACCTGCAATGTCACTCTACTATGCTTCCCTGTCCAGTATAGCGATACCAACAGCAAGTTCAATTGTCTGAAGGCTGCTATGGGTATACTGCACAACAAATTTTGTAGGATATAGAGACACCAAGGCAATACCACCATTTTGGCCACAGCAATCCTACCCATGAGGGACAATGGAAGCGTGCTCCAAAAGGGCACAGCACGCTTCAGGGATTCGAGCACCCGATTCATATTTAAATGTAGCACTTGTGAGTCCCCGTGTGCCACCTGTATTCCCAGGTAACGGAAGTGACCAGTCTCCCACCGTAGAAAAATCACACAGAAGGGAGCCCCTGAACAAATACATAGGCAGGGGAAGAAAACGTAATACTAAGGCAAGCCCGTCTGCGCCCGTCTGCGCCTGGACGTCGCCAGACGCCAGGACCTCTGGTTCGGGGACATCCCGTAGGCATGTCTACTCACGGGAAGATCTGCTGGCACTACAATCTAAAACCCCATGTGAACAGCACAACTGGCACCTTGACTCTCCCCACCGGCAATGCAACAGATGTGGGTTTAGAGCGGATATGCGTTCACGGCTATCCCCTCTGGCCTCAGGGCTGAAATATTTCACCATATGCAGCCTCAATTGCAGATCTCTTGCCAAACATCATGCAGAGGTACCAGATCTTCTGCAGGAATCCACACCGGACATCTTACTTCTCACGGAAACATGGCTCACCAATGACTCTGTGGACATCCCGGCCTTGGTCCTACCCACAGGCTACACAATGTGCGCCCAGAATAGGACAGTCGGCAGGGAGGAGGGTTAGCTATTATTTTTAAGTCAGCATTTTCCTGCACCCTCACACCACAAACCATCCCCGACTGTGAAAGCGCCTTTTTAAAATCACACTGACCCACAACTTTACCTTTTCGGAGCTGCTTATCTACCGCCCTCCAGGCCTTTCAAAACCCTTTCAAGAAGCCCTAGCTAACACTGCTTCTACACTCATATTAGAAACAGCCAACTTTAGTATCATAGGGGGACCTAAACCTACACCTGGAATGCCAAGATTCCCAGGAGATTACTAATTTCCTGGGAGATATGGACTCCTGTCAGTTAACGCAGATGGTGATGGGACCTACCCATGTAGCAGGCCATCTACTTGACCCTGTATTTTCGAATCTCCAGACAATGGAGGCCAACCCGCCCCTCCCTATGCCCTGGATGGATCACTCCCTCATATCCCTACGCCTCTGTATAGTAGGCCCCCCACTGCAAACCCCCTGTCAGTCCTTCTTGAAGCGTCCATGGCATAAATTGGACTCAACCATCTTCACATCCACTCTAAGCTCGCAGCGCCCAGAATGGCCTACAGACTTAGAGGCAGCAGACGCTGTGTTCAAGGGATGAGTCAATAAAGCTCTAGATCACTGTATTCCGGCTAAAATGACCCAGGCAAAATGTAGCCAAAACCATGCCTGGTACGATGAGGCACTGAGTGCAGAAAAGAAAAAATGAAAAATTCTAGAATGAGCCTGGAGAAGTGCTTATGATCCCACAGCAAAAACTATCTATAGGAATGCAGTCAAAGCATACCATAAATCGGTCCGGAAGACCAAGACCACGTTTTATGCGAACATGATCACGATCAGCAACAATCCCACCAAAACTATTTTCGCTCTTATGAAAGAAATGGTAAAACCCCTGCAGGCCGCCAATAATACTATATCCTCCAATCTACAATGCGAGACGTTAGCCAAATATTTCATCAGCAAGGTTAAACATATTTATAATGCTCTCTGCCCGAGAAAGGTTGCCCCCGAACCTCGGGAGAATTTTATCCTGATAGACATACCTCACTCCCTACAGGACCTTCCGCCCATGTCCTCGAAAGACATGGACGTTCTGTCAGCCAAGGGAAAATCAGGTTCTCCTGATGATCCTTTAAAACCGGATCTTTTCAGGAAATTTCATGACTGCCTTCTGACAGTGGTTCGGGAGCTGATTATTAGGTCGCTCTCAGCGGCGGTGATCCCTAAGTCCTGGAAACACAACAAAGTTATCCCCCTATTAAAAAAACCAACACTAGATCCGCCCTCTGCCTGAGAACTTCCGCCCTATATCCCTTCTCCCATACCTGGCTAAAATCATGGAGTCCTATGTTAACATCGCTTTGACTAAATACTTGGAAGCAAACACGATCCTGGATAGGTCACAAAATGGATTTCGGCCTAGGCATAGCACCGAATCTGCACTACTTGCAGTCACAGAGCAGCTACGGGCCACTCTGGATGAGGGCAAAACCTCAGCGCTGATTTTGTTAGACCTCAGTGCAGCCTTTGACACAGTCTCCCATAGGATCCTACTACAACGGCTTGAGGAGATCGGGGTCAAGGGCAAGCTCCTGGCCTGGTTTGCGTCTTTTCTGAGCGACCGAACTTTCCAGGTTTCTGCTCCCCCCTTTTCGTCCAGCGTCCACCCTCTCGGATGTGATGTCCCACAGCGCTCCACTTTGAGCCCCACTCTTTTTAATATTTACGTCCACCCCCTGGCCCTTCTGACCAAAACTCGGAACATTGATATGGTATCATACCCTGATGATACCCAACTGGAATTTACTTTCTCCAATAACCCCAAACAGGACCAAGCAAAATTTCAAGCTGACCTTATGGCCATCTCAGACTGGATGGCGGATAACTACCTGCAATTGAATTCCACCAAATCAGAGGTGCTCCTGGTGGGCCGCAATGCCCACCTATGGGGCAAACAATGGTGGCCTGCGACCCTGGGTACCCCCCCCAACCGAAAACGGTGGTTAAGAACTTAGGATTCCTGATGGACAACACCCTCTCATTCAAAAGTCAAGCCAAAACAGTCGCAGGCACCTGCTTCGGCCTCCTACGTGGCCTGAAACCCATTCTGAGATTCTTTGACGCATCCATCCATCAAATTATTGTCCAATCGATTGTACAGTCCCGATTGGACTACTGCAATGTGCTCTTACTCGCGTGAATAAGGCCGTGACCAAGAGACTCCAACGAGCACAGAATGCAGCTGCCCGTATGCTCTTCGCACTACCCAAGCACTGCCGTGCCTCTGACTTGCTGCGCCGGCTTCACTAGCTGCCAATAGAACAGGGAATCTATTTTAAAACCCTCTGTACCACACACAAGATCTTACATGGCCAAGGTCCACAAATCTTGAACTGGCTGTGCTTGCTGTATGTTCCGCCTCGTACCCTGCGCTCCGCGGATTTGCATCTAGCTGTGGTCCTCCGAGTACGCAGGGCAAGAGCAGGGGGGCGCTCTTTTAGTGCTTTGGCCCCAGCCCTGTGGAACTCCATTCCTCTTGCTGCACGGGGCACGCAAGACCACTGGGCTTTCAGAAAAATGATTAAAACGTGGCTTTTCTCTAACCTCTAGGTGAATTCCTCCCCTGCTTGCGCCTGTCAATATCAGCGCTGGGACGCCCCGTTGCTGGGGCAGCCATGCGCTTTACAAGAACTTATAACATAACATAACAAAAACCCCACTGCCTGCCGTCACTGATACAAAACCAGAACAGCAATGTCACATGCCCCCAGGGAGGCAATACAGTGTGCTAAAGGCCAGGATGGCCACACATATGTCAAGATACTAACAAACTTCAAACATATTTATTGAAAATAGTAATATCAAATTTATTGTAACAAATCTCAAAAAAGCCATAATACATACAGTTGATAAATATTCAATAATATACAATACAGTATAAGAAAAACTCAGGCGCACCACTCACACTACAAACCACTCATTCTCTCAGACCAATTCATACTCATTCATTTGCACATACATAAAAATCATACATGTCCTACAGTCTCCGAATCCCATTTGTTGGTCACCCCCCACACATGGCTAAAGACAATGTGATGACTATCTTAGACCACAATAAACAATGTGGTAGAATGGTAATGCCATCAAATCAGTATCATTTCATTGAATGAAGCAAAATATTAACACAATTTGTTTAAACATTTCAATAAATGCCACAAATAGAAAATCTTAGGGGGAGATATAGAGAACAAAGGACTCCAGCGCCGACGCGCATTTCGGTGTGCAACCCCAATGGTGGGTCTCACCTTCTTCAGGGTGCAGTAAGGTGTGATGGCAAGTTGAGACAAAAGGAGCGCCTGGGAAATATAAAAACAGCAACTATTCAGGTACAGCACCATAATAACTAATATATAAACTAAAACCACACTGTAGAAAAAATGATAAGGGGGGGTTGGACGCTAATAATGAAAGAACAATACCAAATATAGGAATCGAAGGCGTGCATGGAACACAGTGGTGTCAAAGAAGAAAGAGAACCAAGAATGCCCATAGGTTATAGAATAGAAAAGAAAGCTGTGAACCTTCACCTTGTCCAAAGTGGTTGGAATAAGAAATGTGCATAAGAAAACTTGCCCTTACAGCTCTTCACCGAAAAGTGAGTAAAAACCTAGGAGGCACTAGACTATACCTGAGTTTACACAAAATCAATCCCACACAATACGAATCCAGGGACATCCAGGTATAAAGCGAAGTGTGCAGATGTCCTTTCAGGGAAAACATACACAAAAAACCAAACATGTTTTTAAACAAAGCATTTCTACACAAAAATCCATAAGACCAACCAACAGATAGCCAGGCATAGACACCTTCTGGCCAACTATACCACACTTACCCGTATAGGGTGATTACGGAGAGTAGCCACGCGGTAAAATACGAAAGAAGGTCTGTCACAAACGACCGCCTGCATCAGCCAAACAGGTAGGTTAGAAGACCTTGTCCTTGCCCGAAGCGCCCGGCATTCCAGGGTGCAGGGAGGGATACTCCTATCAAGAGACGCCTTTAAAAGATACACCCTAGAAATGAAAATAACATGCCCTATTGGCGACTAGAAGGGGACATAAATAAGTGGATGGAGAGGTTGCCCACCAGGAGATGGGACTCCCATAATCCCCAAACGTAAGCAGGGTGGGAAAGTGGGGGGCAATGAAGGGGGCCAAAAGGGTTAGGAACAGGCAAGAATTAATAAAAACATTTTTTTATATATAAGCCCTTCCACGACATGGCTGGGTATATAGATTACTAGTAGTGGTGAGTAGTCCAAAGAATAATAGGAACAAACATGGCAAATAACCTCAGAAAGCTGCCAAAGGCCCTTCCCACTCGTACGCCACGTACTACAAACCAAACAAGATGGAAAGCTCTGAGTCGCTCCAGCGAATGCAGGTAAAGACAGTCCTCGAGCGCGGGCACGAACGCAGACAGCGTGGGCCAGATGGGCTAAGCTGTTCCTGCTAATGTTGGATTCAGTCGAACGACTGAACCACCTATGGCCTGGGTTGGCAAAAAGAAAGAAATCGCGCAAGTCCAGGTATATATAGAGTGGCAGGTCCCAGGGGCCTCACAAGAAATAAACTAAAGCATCCCAGGGACGAAAGGCCGAAGGCCCCTCCCTGGCTATAGGAGCGGGCAGGTTGCTCTAATTAACGAGGCCCAGCACTTACCTCCGAGGAAGCTGTCGAATGATGAAAGCATTTCCCACACTGGTATTCGGGGAAACAAAACCACCGGGAGGTCCGCCGGATAACCTCCCTCAGCGTGCAAAAGCCGGACCAAGCGTGAGCCCTATATAGCGCCGGGCATGTCGGGACGGTGGAAGATCCACAGTCACGGCTAACACAAAACACGGGTGCCATGTTGGAATAGTTTTCAAAAAAGAAAAAGACTATACAAATAAAGAAAAACTTGCTCCCCGATCGCGGTCGGGACACTCAAAGGACCGTAAGGAGTAGAGAACTAAAACACAGGCAGAAAGCTGCCTTCATAGATACAACCAACGTAAATCTGAAAAAATGTTGAATCATGTGGAAAAGTGTTAGAAAGGTAGCCAGTGAGCATACAATGATATAAAGTAAGAAACGCTCACCCCTGATCGCGGTCACATTGCAGCCAAATTAGATCTGCAAGGACAGTCAAATAGTCGGGTGATATCCAAATGGGCAGAGAAGTGCAGCCCTCTTGGAAGGGTGACCGTCAAAGACAGGTATCTAGATATCAGAGCAAAGCAAGGCATAAGGTGCTGGTTCATGGAGGCCCACACAGACCACATATCTCCAGAATAACGGAAAAATAAAAACCTATCAAAAAAGGATAACTATAACAGCAAAAGCTCAGAGATGAAGATCAGGGCAGGGAGGTCCTACACCTACTAAGAAAATAAACAAAATAACAGACAGAGAGGCGGTAATCAGAAGTCAAGATCGTAATCAAAAAGGAGGGCAGAATCCCGACCGGAGGGTAAGGACCTTTACCACAGCACAGTGACATACACTACAAAGATGGGAATAACCAAAGGCATAGAGACACTCAGGTGTCAGCCAGAGCCCCGGTATCTAGAGGGCGCACGGGCAGGTTCAAACAAAGGTTAAAGGCGGTAGCCCTGGATCTGGGGGGGAAACTACTAAAGAATCGCGTTTTCCCATGGGATTTGTTCGTTCAATCCCTTAGCCTTAGTTTGGAGTTTGAAAATCCAAAAGACTTCCCTTTTCCTATGGATGACGGTGGTGTCCCTACCCTGTTGAGGTATTATCTACTCCAAGACAATCCACCTCCACTCGCCCTCTGTGTGGTTGGCTTCCTTCCAATGATGGACTAAAGGAGCGGAATGTTTTGCGATCCGAATGTTAGGTTTATGTTCGCCAATTCTCTTCCTGCATTCGCCGCCAGTTTCGCTGACATAGGCCAAGCCGCACGGGCATAGGATAAGATAAATGATGTTAGAAGAACGGCAGTTGGTCATGTCCTTAAGGAACACAGTTCTATTATTTATCCTGATGTTGTCAGCCACGATGGCATTGGGGCAGGCTTGACAGGAACCACATTTGTGGTTACCTTTAATGGGGTCACCCCGTGATGGATTTTTGGCAGAAGTTCTCCTTATCAGTTCTCTTCGCCCTGACTGGGAGATTCCGTAAATTTTTATTTCTCTTGAAAGCAAAGAGAGGTCTGGGCAATTTATGACCACTGTCATTGATGTTGAGTAAGTGCCATCGCGTATTGATGATTTGGCGGAATTTGCTGTCGATGTTAGAGTGTTTAGTCACGCAGACCAATTTATCTTGCTGTTGTTTGTTATTGGGTCTGAACATGCTCTCACAGTCGTAGTATCTCGCTCTCTACAAGGAGTCTTTAATCAATTTGGCTGGATATCCTCTGGCAATGAGTTTGTGCTTGAGGATCTCTGCTTGGATCATGAAATCCGAGATGGTGGTACAATTTCTTCTCAGTCGGAGAAATTGACTGAATGGGATTCCATCCTTCTGGCATTTAGGGTGAAAGCTACTAAAATGTAGTAACATATTCCTGGCTGTGGGTTTGGTGTATAATGACACCGACAGAAGGGAATTGTGGTGTTCTACCCACACGACCAGGAATTCAACTTTAACCTTGCTGGTATGTCCGGTGAATTTAAGGTTTGGGTCACACGCATTTATCCATAGTATAAATTCAGCCAGGGTTTCCTGATCACCCCTCCAAATGAAAAAAATGTCATCAATAAAACGTGACCAATGAAGGACGTTTTCGAAAAATGGTGCCACTTCATTATATATATGATGGGATTCAAAGTGGCCCATGTACAGGCAAGCTACACTGGGGGCACAAGCGGCCCCCATGCTCACCGCCTGTATCTGTTGGAATAGGTCCCCGTTGAATTCAAAAAAATTCTCACTGAGAACCAAATCCAGGCACTCTAGGATGAATGTCGAGTTGGTGCAGTCGACCTCTGTTTTCAAGACTTCTCGTATGATCCTCATGGCCTCTTTTTGCGGAATATTAGTATAGCGGGCCTCCAGGTCCATGGTGACTGGGAACTCCCTCTGATCATTGAAGGGGAGGTCCTCTATTCTCGAGATGAATTGTCTGGTGTCTTTCACATAGGATGGAAGTTTGTGAACGATGAGCTTGAGGAATATATCCACATATTTGGATAGGGGTTTGGTGGATGCCCCAATAGTGGAGACGATAGGTCTTAGAGGAGGATTCGTCTCGTCCTTATGTGTCTTGGGGACACCATTTATAATTGGTATTCGTGTTTGCGCTGACGTGAGAAATTCTGCTTCTTTTTCACAGATGGTACCACTAGCAACCGCATTTTCTACAATATTAGCAATCCTTCATTTCAGAGTGAGTTCCAGATTATTGATGATCCTCTTGTAGTGTCTATGCGACACCAGTAGTTCTTGCATTTGTTCATTATATTGCGTTGTATCAAAAATCACAATGCCTCCCCCCTTGTCGCAAGGCTTAATAATGACCCTGTTGTTGTCTTTAAGGGATTTCAGGGCCATGTTTTCCTCTTTAGACATATTGAAAAGAGGTTTGGGGACAAACCTGATGGCCTTTTGGACTTTACACATGACTGACTTTTCAAAGATCTCCACCTCTGGACCAAGACGATCTAAACTGGGGATGAAATCCGATGGTGGTTTCAGTCCAGAGGAGTTTTCATCACTGATGGTTTGTCTGGTTTGGAAGAATTTTTTTAATCTAATTCTCCGAAAAAAAGAAAACAGATCTTTGATAAGTTCAAATCTATTAATGGTGGTAGTGGGAACAAACGATAGGCCTCTCGTGAGGAGTGTTTCAGTATTGGTGTCAATCCTATCTGATGATAAATTGAATACTGGGATGGTGGTTAAGTTCTCCAATACTGTTGACTTCGGGTTTGAAGATATTTCTGTGGTTGTTCCTGATCTTGGTAATATCCTCTCTGCTGTTGGTTCCAAAATCTCGGGCGGTAATTGCCCCGTCTGTTCCCTAAAAAAAGGGTTATTAGGGGGAGGTCGTTCGTATTGGTCTTGTCTTGGCTGGTAGCTGTTTGGATGATGTGAAGGGCCTTCGCTGTCCGAGTCGGTGGTATCCGAGAACGTGGTCACTCGTCTGTTACCCCAATTAGATTGTCCCTGACTAGCTGAGCTGTCACTGTTAGTTGTATAATAGTTTTCTGTAAGATATCGGTAGGTTTGTTCCTCGGAAAACAAACGTATATCTTTTTTTAGTTTTTCAGTTTTTCTTTTCAAAAGATATTCGCTAAATGAATCTAACTCCAGATTGATTTCCTCTAGCTTCTTCTTGCTCTCATCAATACTGTTGTTCTGTTTTAATTTGTCTTCTAGGTCCTGGATTTCCTTATTGAGAATGGGACCACTACTCTAGCTGTTTCAATTATAAGGATGCAGTGTATTTATACCCTAAAGTGTCTCATCCCTCAGTATAGTGTGTATTGGTCTTTGTTAGACATGAGGAAGACGCCTCTAGTACTGTTGTGTAGTTCCTATAGTACCCCTGCAGGACCTGCGTGTTTGGATAACATAAACTGTGGGCTTGGTGACAGACTGGCTCTGTGCACCCCCACCGCATATGTTAGCCTGTTTTGCATTAGCTAGCTCACAGTGCCACTAGAATCTCCTCTTATCGGGGAGAGATTAGTTCCTGGCAACCTTAGATCATGACAACCCTGATCCCTCAGAATCATGGAAACAATGTACTACTTTTTGCTCAGTCACTCGTGCTTACTTGTTCGGTTTGTCTCAGAGAGTTACACAGAATAAATAGTCTGGGCATTTCAATAAGTATTTATTGAACAGTTGTTATTCTAGTGTAGAATATATGTGCTGCAACAACCAGCAGACAGTAGCAGAGATATATTATCAGCAGTACGATAAAAGTAAAAGTGAAAGGATAGTACAGTTCTACCATATTGCAATGATAATGGTTACATACATGAATATATATAATACATTATAAAAGTGCTCATACTCCTACAATGCCTAACTAGATGTACCTAAGTGTACCTAGCATGTGTGTAGGTCTAAAAACCTAAGAGCCAAGAATCCCTCTAGAATTTAGTCGAACCCCATTACCTGAATAGAAAGAGTGTGGGACCCCGTCCTGGTCTCGAGTTGGACACCCCGCAAGGGTTGTGTTAGACCGCTGTCAGCTGGAGCGACTGCATGCAGGAGCCTCAGCGTCTCTGGTCAGTGTGTCGGCATGGAAGTCTCGGTTCCCTCTATCTTACCGTGGCAAGATGCAGTGTATTTATACCCTAAAGTGTCTCATCCCTCAGTATAGTGTGTATTGGTCTTTGTTAGACATGAGGAAGACGTCAGGGGTGAACTTTGTACATGCACATTATGCAGGAGATGTAGCCGGTGAATGCTCATGCATAATTTATGAGTACATTGTAGGCCTCTGTTCAAGAAAAACCCTTCAGTGTTCAAACCACAGACTAGATAACGTTCAACCCTCAGTGTCCGTTGTGTACTGTAGAGAACTAATGTAGGTGAAAGATCATGCCTATATAAGGACCTAGGAGATCATGACTATAATAGGGCATATACGATTATGACCATAATAGGGCATATATGAACATGTCTATACTAGGGCATATATGAACATGTCTATATTAGGGCCTCTATATGAAACATAACACCCACTCCTCTTTCAAATTGGATTACAATGACCATACATTTTTTGTTTAAAAGCAGCCAAAAACATGGTCTTAAAAAATCGTTTAAAAAAAATGTTAAAAATGTTAAAATTTAGCTATTCATAGGCGCCACTTGAAAAAGTTAATTCTGTCCCACTTATAAAAGTTGCATCACTACAAGCAGAATAAGGCCATGCTTTTTCAAGCGAAAGTGTCAATTTAGGAAATGTTTCAAATTTTGTTAGTTTATTTATGAAACGAGTGAAAAGGTCGAATTCTTTTCCAGGACGCGATGAGCCAATTCGAGATTAAGTGTCCTGGCTGGAAAATACAGCATTATCGGTGTTAGCTACTGCAGACGACGATTCCAAAGCCTCACAGAGAACGTCAATCGCGCATAGATGGAATTCAGCACTGCCAACAGTCGTTGCTGTGGCGGTTCGTGCGGCAGTTGTTACCTGGGTGCCTGTGGAGGAGTCACCTAACCCAGCAGGGGCAAATGGCACCTGTGGATTCTCAAGGAAAGCGTTCATCAGAATTGGAAGATGCAGGGGACAACGCAGAGCATGGGCCTTTAGGGGGTCCAGCATTAACCCTGGGCATAGTTTGCGTAGTAGCACTACACGTAGCTACGTGAAGTACACTTTGAACTACGTGTAGCTACGCAAATTGCATAGTTGTGTGCTTGTCTGCACTGTGCAATAATTGCAAACAGCATCTTGCACAGTGCAAATTAAGATAAAATAAGTATCTCTGTCTTTATATGCTAAAACGGATATAGTCATTCCACAAAAGTGAAAATGAAAAATTAACAAGCAGCGAGAGAGGTGATGATTTTGGGATCCTCCCTAACCTAGGGAGAGAACCAAGCAGATGCCTTGAAAACAAAAAGCACATCTTGTTGAACGATTCAGTGGTGGTCCCATCCTCTTAGGACCACCCCAAGCACAGTTATTGGCAAAAATACAATCCCAACCAAAGGCCCTGCAAAGCATTATGGGACGAGATTAGCAGTGGGCAGTGAATATTATAGTATCCAATATCAAAATAATTCTACAAAGAGCTGCAGTTCAACTAGTCGTTACTAGATGTCCCTCACGAGTCAAATGCAAAAGCATTGAAGTTATTATTACATCAAGCTGCAGTTCCACTAGTCGTTACTAGATGTCCCTCACAAGTCAAATGCAAAAGCTTCATGAAAGGGTTTCAATGCTTTTGCATATATGAAACGTTTCGGACTTGATTTCCTAGGGCCTAATAAGAAATCCCTAAGATCCATGTCATGTGTGAGTAAGGTCAAGTGATGTGGAGAGGTGTGGTGCAGCGGCCAGGGCAGCTGACTTCGGAGCACAGGGCTCACGGTTCGATCCCCGCCTCCGGCGGCAGCTCAGCTCAGCACCTTGTGACTCTAGGCAATAGCTCACTTAATTTCCACGACGGCCTCCAGCGCCTTGAGACCCGTAAGGGTGAGTAGTTCGCGCTTTACAAGTACGGATTTACTTCTGTGAGTGTTGAGGTTTCTAGCCAATCAAGGCACAACTTCCCAACACTGTAGGATGTCACTACCCCTGGATGTTGTCTTTGTACATAGCGTGGATCTGGCCTATGGATACTAAACCCTTCGGATGTATTCATAAATCTCTGCTGACATTTATTTGTGTCAATGGGCCAAATCAGCCATTCTGTCCAATCAGGGTCTGATCTGTTGTACTGGATAATGTCATATAGTCTTACACCATGTGTAGTTGAATTCTGCCCCCCGCCCATCTGTGATGGTGTTGGAAACCCAGGCGAGTTCAGTTCCTTGTTTTTGGCTAGTCCAAAACAGGATGTTTGTTGCACAGTTTCATTTAGAAATATAATCTGCTGTGGAATGAGACATGCTCTAAAAAGCGCTTCTGTTCCCTGGACTTGCCAGTCCCTAGAACCCCATATTGTTTTTAAATCTATTGTGTCCTTCCATAGGTCGAAACCCTTTGTAGACAACTGGGCCATGAAGGAAGCAGAGTAAATCTGTTTGGTGTTTGTCAACATAATTTTCTGAGCTGATGTTTTTGCCACTTTTTAATAAAATAACGTTGGGTCAGATGTGTTGAACCCTGAAAAATATGTAAATTTCTGTGCAAAGTTTTGCGAGCTACCTTTCGGTGGTGTTGGGCAGTGTTCCCACTGGTGGTACTCAAATATATTTCTAGGTGTTATAGATTTGTGTAAGAAATGATGACCATAATGCTGGTAACAGTACAATGTATCATAGTCTGAAGTACCTTCTAACATTTCATTGTTCGGAAATGCTGCAGTTTTTTCTAAATCAGACATTATGTTATTCACAGTTTCAGAGTCCCAATCATCAGAAATTGTACTGAAGGTAATGATATCACTTAAAGAATACATGTTTAAGCTTTAAAAGTTCAGTCGGACCGAATATATCGAAATCAATCTTGTCCCATACTATACCGTCCGGTATAGGAACTGCTGTGATATTCACTGAAGACAAGTCTCTTGGTTCACGATGTGAGGATTGGTGTGGCTTTAAAATTAAATTAACCTTTTGGGCTGTAGAGCTCTGTTGAAGGTATCGTCCATTAATAAGCATACTAAAAGTTATAATTAAACCTAGCCAGAAGATGAAAAATAGAATCCCAGTGATATACCATAGTTCTATCCAAGGCGACACCAGGTAAGTCTTTTTAAAAAAGTTCAGAAAGTCAATGAGTTTTTGTTTGTGTGATTTCTTGGCTGGCGTCGTTTCCGGCTTGCTTGGATCCAGTGAAAACGTATCAAAGTTCATGAAATAGCCAGAAGCAGTTCGATCAATTGTTGGAATTGCATCGGGATTTGTTGAAATTGGATTTTGCTCTTGACGAGGCATGTTGACGTAGACGTCTGCAGTCGGTCTGATTGCAACTTGGTGGTTAAGTTGATTTCCATTTTGAAGTCGGACTTCTTGTTGAAGTGGAACGAGTTCCAAAGCATTGTTGCTTAGTCCTTCTTTCAGTACAGGTGGCTCTTCAAACGTGATGAGTCTTTCTGTTTGAACTTCTTGGATTGTAGAGAGAGGAGGGCGTCTGCTACTATGGAGTCCACGTGGCCTACTGTTTAGTATAGGCCACATAGTGTGGTTTGATTAAGTCGATTGAGACAAATCTTTTCTCCTTTTTCCCTGCAAGAGGCGGCAGAAGTACAGTTCTTGTGCCTTGGATTGCTAGGACCGGTACAGCTGTTCTGTAAGATGGCCCAAATTCTTTCTTGTCTGCAATCTTCTCTCTGACCAGATCCCCGACTTTTGGGATCCAGACAGGTCTTGCCATTACTGCCTTGACTTCCTCAGTGGCGGTCTGTTTTAAGTGGACGTTATTTTGTTGTGTCCTGGATTCATTTAGATCCTGTAAAACAGCCAAACGATCATGGATATCAAATTATTTTTCATCCTCCACTGCGCCTTCACTGTCAAGATCAGGTACCCACATTCTTGTCCCAAATAGGACCTCATAAGGAGTGACACCCCCTAGAGAACTTCTTAGCTGGTTGTTAATTGCTCTTTGGACCCCATAAAGGTGACTGACCCAACTACCGCCCTTGCCTAATACCCTAGCTGTTAAAGATTGCTTTAAGTCACGGTTTTTCCTCTCCACAACCGAATTTCCCTCAGGATGGTACGGAGAGGAGTACCGCAATGCTACGCCCATTCCTTCCATGGCCTCTTTGTAAGCCCGAGAGCTAAACGCCGGGCCACGGTCAGATTGTAACGTGCCAACTGCGTATGTGCCGATAAAGACTTGCAAATCTTTTATAACAGTTCGAGCATCAGCCGAGCGCTGAGGCCAGACCCATAGGAATCTAGAGCAGGAATCCACTGCAACCATGATATATTTCTTGGCCCCATCTGACTGTAAGGGGCTGCAGTGGTCCAAATATACACAAGCGAAAGGTTTGTCTGATTTCGACAATGGTGTCTGCGCTGGGTGTGCTACGGTGGAGCCTTTCATCTGCTGGCAGATGTCACATTTCAAGACTCAGGGGCATATTCCCAAGGACTTATCGCCGAGTTATCGCCACCTTAACGCATCAAAAGTGGAGATAGATTTAATGCCCCATTCACAAGCGTGTGCAAACTGCAGACATCGCCAGTATTCCCGCGATAACTGCTGCAAATTTTACCCCCACGGGTGACACCACCAACTAACCCTAATGAGATGCAGAGTAGGCGTTCCCAAGCAAAAACACACGAAAACACCACTACACCACTTTCACAACGAACTGCCAGATCTGCGATGCGAACCAAAAACAGGCGATAAGCCGCGGTAGCAGCAGGGATTTAACACCTGCCTTCTGCTGGTGTTAAGCAGGACGACAACCTGCAGCACGAAAGGGAGCCCAGCCCAGAGCCACATCGGAAGACCCACAGATGCCATGGAGCCAATGATCATGCAGCTCGGAGACCTAAGAGGGCCACAACACCCACCGCCACCACTCCCAGGCCCCCCCCGGACCCCCCACCCGGACAAACACGTACTGTGCACGACACAAGAGCCACAAAAAGCGCATGATGTCGCACAATGACAAAAAGAAACACACATGTGTGGTCAGAAGAACGAGAAACAGTCACTCATCATTGAAGTAACAACCAAAAACTTTATTGAAATACAACACAAAACACCCATGCGGAAGACTCCTGTCGGGTCCGTCCGGGACAATCTTGATGTCACAGCCTGGAAAAAAAAGCACCAAATCAGAACGTGTGTCATGCGCACATCAAAGGAGCGAGACACAGAGAAACAGAGAACGAAAGAAAGGCAGAGAGAGAAAGAGAGAGAAGGAAAGGAAGGGAGAGAGAGAGAGAGAGAGAGAAGGAAAGGAAGGGAGAGAGAGAGAGAGAGGGAGGGACACTGCAGCCCCCGCGCACCCAGGCACCACTGCTCACCTGCCGCCAACGGTGTGTCCACCAGTGGGCACACCATGTGCCCTTGCAAGCTCCAGGCCCCGGTCCCGCCACCATGGCATGCACCACATCATGCGGACCCGCACCGCGGCCCAGCAGGTTCCACACATGACGCTGAGTCCTGAGGCATCAATGGCAGAGACCACATCAGTGCACACGTCATCATCGCAGGCTGCACACCCGCTCAGCAATTTCGGTGCCACTAACCCTGTGCATCCCTAGTCAGCGCCACTTGGTGGTAGGCCCGTGACGGCAGCAAGGCTTCGGGTGCCACTAACCCTGTGCAACCCCAGGCAGCGCCACGTGGTGGTAGGCCTGTGACGGTCGCATGGCTTCGGGTGCCACTAACCCTGTGTGCAACAACTCATGGGCCCTTTATGATTGAGAATCGTGGAACGTCTGTCATCCAGTCACCACCGGCAGTGGGGAAAGTGACATTGTCGGTCCCTTATATTGGCGGGGTCACATGGCCTGTGACGCCTGTGCCGGATGGGTGTGGTGTGTGTGCAAACCTGCCCTCAGGGAGTGGCCGTGACATGCTGACAACTAGACCAGTGACCTGCAGACCACTAGCGTGTAAACCTGCGACATGTAGCTATGTGGCCCCCCCTCGGAGAGTAAGCGGAGTGGTCTGGCCTGGCGTATGCCAGACCAGCGCAGGGCTTGCAACAATGACTCTGGGCGTGGTTCAGTCCATGTCCGGACAAGGAAGTGACTAATGCGTGTGTCCCTGTTGTAGTGTCTACGGCACCCGGAACGCAATCGGCAATGTAGCACACTGTGACTGGAATCCCACTAGATGAGCATCATTGACGTTAGGGCAAATCACTGACCCTACATTCATCCACACATTCATACATGAATGATGAAAGACATGACACAGCAGTGCGTTTCTGAATGTTTAATGCACATCCAGTGGAGTTTTGCAGCTGGAGCAGTACAGGGCCATGCCAACCCCACTTCACAATATGGGCCCGTGGAGGGCCAGCCAGAGTCCATCGGGGAATGACAAGTACAGCGGAAGAGGAAGGGTACAGTCCGCAGTCTGGTCGCAGTGTCATTGGTTACCAAACAGGAAATGGCAGTCCATGTCGCGGTCCAAGGTGAGTGCAGCAGAGTGTATCGGGGTAAGTGGAAGGTCATGGGGCCATGTGCGGCACCAAGCAGCAACAGGCCAGGTGGCGGAAATGAATGCTAGTGCCTCCTTCTGATCTCAATCCCATCCATGTCCTCGGATGTGTGCTCTGCCCCACCTGTGGGTGGTGCAGTTCCGGCTGCGGCACTGTGTGCCACTGACACATCAGGGGCCGGAGGTGGATTGTCGGCCGCACTGTGTGGCAGTGACACATCAGGTGCCGGAGTGGAAATGCCTGCCACACTGTGAGGCACGGACACACCAGGGGGCAGAGATGTGGATGGTGTAGGAGCAGCAGTATTCATCTGCGCCACGCCTTGTGGCAGCAATGCCATGATGAGGATATGCAGGGCATGGTAGATCCCAGCTACATTTTGCTGATGTGCAGCGGTGGATGCCATCCTTTCCACCTCCATCCGCACCCTGTCCTCCATGAGCCTCCGCATGTGTGCCAGCTCAAGGTTGAGATCGCTGGAGCCACTCTAAGCGGACAGGTGTTCTTGTCTCCGAGTCATGACTCCAGCGATGTCAGCCAGGGCTCGTTGGAGACCATGGAGCGGCCTGTGGGTGTCCGTTAGGGACTGGAGGTGGTCCCTGATGGGACTTAGACACCCACCCGCACCTGCTCAGCCATCTCCCTCTGGCCCTCCAACACACGGCGTTGGAAGGCCATGTGTTGTTCGTGGGGGTCTTGGGAGACAGCCGGGGTTGTGGGTGCCTCCTGCTGGGTGGTTTGTGGAGTGGGTGGGGTCTCCTTGATGCAGCTGGGCTGCACTGGTCCTGGAGGTGATTGGCGGATGAGTTCAATGATGTCTTGCAGGGCTTGGGTGTCGATGCTGGGGGTGTCCTCCTCGTCATCAGTGAAGAGTGGCTGGGACTGCTCTGCAGGAGGTGTTGACGGTGCCTCTGCAATGTGAAGGGGAGATGCTGTATTACAATGTGTCCACATGTATGTAGCCGCATGGTACATGTTCACATTCAGACAGCATGGCAATGTACATTGTGTCAGTCTGTAGATCAGGGCCATGATCCAGAGTCATTGTGGGTGTGCACTGTGCTCTGCTTGATTGTGCATGTGTGCCATTGTTGCCATCTCCCCCGTCACCCCAGTACCTGGTGGTTACTCACCCTGTTGCTGTTGTGTTGTGTCATGTCGAGCAGTGTCCGCTCCCCCAACTCCTGCCATGGTCTCCACACTGATGACTGTCGACACCAGCTCCTCCATGTCATCCAGCTCCAGCTGTGGCGCTGGGCTCCCACCTCCAGTCTGCATTGCTGCCTCCTGGTTGCCTGCGAGTTTCTCCTTGGTTTTGCGCTTGATGTCAATCCATCGCCTCTTGACCTCATCCATTGACCTCTTGTGCTCTCCGACGGCATTCACCTTGTCCACGATGGACCGCCATATTCCATTTTTGGTGCCCAATGACACGTTGGAGGTGACGAACAGTTCTTGATGGTGTTCCATCACCTCCGTGACCAGGATCCTATTCTCCTGCGGACTGAACCGCCTCGTCCTCTTCTTCTTGTCCTTGCCCTTCCCTGTCCCGAGGTCCCAGGCTGGTCGTCCGGGGTGCTTGTGGGGTTCTGCTCATCCTCTTCACCTTCTCTGGATGCCTCCATGGTGCTTCGGTGTTGGTTATTTTGTGTTTGTGTGTTTTTTCTACTTTTGTAGTGATTTTCCCGCCTGCCGTGTGTGTATTGCAGGCCTGGCGCGGCTTATCGCTGATTTCCTCATCGCGGTTTGGCCCATCGCATGTTTTTTTGCGTTGGGGTTTGGGTTTTTATCACCGTCGCAGTTGTTGTATCGCGGACATTGTCCGCGTTTTCGGGAGACTATCGCATGGTACCGCCGTGTTGTGAATTCCACGTTAACACAGGGTTATTTTCCCGTGATAGACTGCGATGTGTGAAGTTGGGATAACATTTTTTGGAGATGTTTAGCGCACGTTCTTGTGAATATACCCCGTAGTCTTTAGTTTGTTTTGTTAACCCTGGCAACCAATAGCGCTGTTTCAATAAAGAAATAGTCGCTATAACGCCTGTATGCGAAGAGCCCAAACCCTCATGTGCTGCTCAAATTAAACCTTGGCTATGATCCATATTTGGTATTACTCTATCCCCCACTCCAGGAATCTGAGCATATGGAATGTTGTGTTCATCTAACATGTAGGAGTATTTGAGTGGAAATATTTTAGGTACTGCTGTGCTGCCTTGGCGCGAAGCAATGACAGCTATCATAATCTCACCGTCTATCTGTATTATTGTTCACAGTAAATGGAATCACACACTATCAGTGTGGGGAATTCGTGTTCCGTATTTACAAGTGCCAGTATCAATGCTTTTAATTCTGCTAACTGAGCCGTGCAGTCTCCTAGAGATTGCGTTTTGGTACAGCTTGGATGGAACTTGCCATCTCGGATGCGACCTTTACGATAGCACACGCTGCGCTATAAGCTTCCTTACTCCCTATGGCCGGTTGAGCAGATCCGTCAGTGTAAATAATATATTCATACTGATCTAGAGTCAAGATCTTATTTGGTAGAGAATATTCTTGTTCGTATTGCAGAAATGCTTGTGTTTTTAAACATGGATCAAATTTGTATTCGACATCCGATGCAGTAAGAGAATTAGCCCATTGTATCCATCTGGAATGTAAGGCTCTCGCATTTGGAATGCTAGCCTTTGTAACAGCCTCTAAGGCTGGTACTGGGGTCACAACTATTATGCGCTTTCCCTGAGCCAGAGCTCTTTCTCTTGCTACAGTGGTCTGCACTGTTGTCAGGATTTTTTCTGTTGAAGTGAAACGCATCTCTGCGTTTGTGTACAAGTGTGATTTGTATGCGATTGGTACCGTTTCACCTTCATTGAAGGTTAAGTAAGTGTACCCGCATTGACCCGCTATTACTCGGATCACTAAGTTGCGTACATTTACGCATGTCTGTAAGTGTTTTGAAGCTATCATGTCTTCTTGTAGTGAACGTAGGATGTTTGTATGTTCCTGTGTCCATTGTCTGACTGAAAAATCAGGTTTTATTAAGTCGTAGAAAGGTTTTACTCTTTCTCCGTAATCCAAAATGTATGTTCGACCAAAATTTAGGAATCCCAGAATTGATTGTAAATTCTTTAACGATTTTGCAGGTTGGAGCAGCGCACACTTTTCTAAAAAGTTAGCTGCTAGTTTTTTCCTTCACTTGACAGCTCATACCCTAAGAACAGGACATTGAGATGGGCAATTTTTGATTTTTTTAAATTAAATTTATAGCCCTCAGAGGCGAATCCCATAATAATGGTGCTCACCCTGGTCAAGTGCCTCGGTAAGTCATCATCCGTCAGATAAATATCATCCACATAGGACAATGCTTCATCTAAATTTTGGAGTAACTCTGTTACCCTTGCTGAAAACAACACCGGGCTATTCTTAAACCCTTGGGGGAGTCGACAAAATTGCTGTTGAGACCCTAGCGAAGAGAATGCGGTCAAATACCTGCTTTCAGGCGCTATATTTTGGCAGAAAAATCCATTTGAGATATCGAGTGTAGTTTTGTATTTTTTCCGCACAATGTTATTCATTAATGCGGCACTGTGTGCATTTTGGACAGCGAATGTTGTGCAAGTGTTTAAATGTCTGTAATCTAAAACTAGACGATATGTGTTGTACGGTTTTGATACGGGGAACAAAGGATTGTTCATTGGTGAGGTGCAATTTTCTATCAGCTCTTGGTATTCAAGTAGATCTAAGATCTCCCTGACCTGTTTTTTAGCTTCTTGCTTTATAGGATATTGCCTTTGAGCATTTGGTGAAACTTTTAACGGGATCACGTGGTGGGTTGAATCCTCATCCCAACCAGCATAATTTTTGTACAATGCCGGAGCTAGGGCAACCGCCCACTCCTGCGCATATGCACGTTTTAAATGTATGGGAACGAGGTCGGAAAAGGCTGGGAAAATTATCTCTTCCCCCCTGGGGCACTCCATGACAAATGCTGGCGGCCAGTCTTGTTCTGCTAATAGAATGTCATAACCTGATGACAGATTTTTCCAAAAAAGACTTTTTATTTTCCTGGGTCTGTCCCCCTCCATCCGGAGTGTTATTTCATGTAACTTATGTGGGACTCTTACCCGAGTATCAGGTGTTTCCACTGTGATATACTCACTCAACTCCGCTGTCACCAGAAATTCCTTCAGGTTCTGGCGAGCTATTGTTACTTCTGCCGCGCTGTCTAGCATCGTCAGAGTCCATTTCCCGTTCAGAAGCTGTGTCCTCAGAATTCTGGGCATGTCTGATCTTGAGACCTGCTACCTTCTTTTTTTTTAACTGAGGTTTTGGTTTTTGTTTATCTTCTTTTTTAGGTGCGTAGTCCGCAGCGCGTTGCGTGTCTCTGGACTTTGTATGCTCCTCTTGTCTTTGTTCTGACCGTCCTTCCCTCTCGGAGTTTTTTGATGAACCCTGAAAGGAATGAGAGGAACGTGTATCAGTATCCTGATACCTGTCAGGTTTCCTAATATTATTCCTATTCCTGAAGTTATGCCTCCTTTCAGAGGGCTCCTGTTGAGGAGACCTGCCTCGGATTTGAGATCTGCTGTCTTTAGACTTTTGTTGCTTTTTATTCTCCCACTTCTTTTTAGAAGAAGTAGGTGTCTGCTTTGTAGTGTCCTTTTCAGAACTGCCCACTAGTTGTGGTTTTAATGCTTTCCCACCTAAACTGTCCCTGCCTAATTCTGCATATGCAGTTTCAATTATTTTGGGTAGTTCGTGTTGTTGATCTACTGGACTGAACTCCCTTAGGCGTTGGCGGATCGCCACTGAAGCTGCTTCCCCCTTAATGTTAGCTAGTATTATGGCTGATACCTGTTCGTAGTTACCTAGTAACTTCATCCCTAAGTTAAGGGCAGGCTCTGCTCTGTCTCAATACGTCAGTTACTACTGCTAATGACGGGATACCATGCGTTCTGGTATATATGGCAGCAAAGACTGTACCCCAAGAGGTGCAGTCCTCTATTTGTTGAGTGATCCCCATGGGCAAGAAGATTGTTAGTATTCTGTGTTTTTCATAGGTGGTAGTATTCAGGAATACTGCCTCAAGCTGAGTTATTTTCTGAGCTATCCAGAATGGTATTTGTTCACGTTTTGCGGGCATTTTGCCCATTACCGCGTGTAATGTTTGAGGAGTAATTTTATTTCCTGTACCCTGAGCTGGAGTACAATTTGCTGCACCTGGTACAGGTTGAATTGTTAAAGTCCTCATGACAAATTGTGTCAGGTTTCTGTAGATTTTAATTATATCTGTGTGTTGTACGAGTAAGTCTCCAGGTGGCATTGTGGCAATGTCAGGATGTGGTGTGTAGGCCGCTAATATTGGCCATGTGGCTCCTTCTCCTCCGAGTGGGCCTAACCTTACTCTTCTTCGTACGTGGGGTAGGGCGCCATTAAACCAGTAATAATGTTCCTGGTAAGTGAGTGGAATCTCTATGTCCTCAAACGGACAATATTCCGGTGGTGCATCTCCTTCTATATAGTAGTGAAATGTCTTTGTTGTTGCATTTGCTGCTGGGAATGTAACCCATGAATAGAATACCTCTGTTTTGTTTGATTTGTGTGCCTCAATCATGAAAACTACAATGCCACCCCTAGCTTGTAAACCATTTTCTAATAGTCTTAGGGTGACTGTCATTCTGAATTTTGGTGCAATCTGTATTGCATCCCTAGGATCTTCTCCTTCTGAAAAATTCAGTTCAACTCTCTCTGCCCTTACCTCGGCATCTGTCATGTTTAGAGGAAGAAGTGTTCCAAGGGAACTTAAGATAAGGTGTTATGCACAATTTTTAGGAACACTATGTCCTTTCAAGCTTGAATAACCAACAGCCATTAAATAGTATTTGTTTGTACTACTCAGCTGTGGCGGATTTTGTGCCCACCCACTCCAGACGTCTCTGGGGTTTTGTGAGTAGGTTCTCTGAGAATAGCACGACTGAACTACTCAGATTCTACTGTTAAATACATACCCAACCAACGTTGGTGGCGCCATTTCGTGTAGTTCCTATAGTACCCCTGCAGGACCTGCGCGTTTGGATAACATAAACTGTGGGCTTGGTGACAGACTGGCTCTGTGCACCCCCACCGCGTATGTTAGCCTGTTTTGCATTAGCTAGCTCACAGTGCCACTAGAATCTCCTCTTATCAGGGAGAAATTAGTTCCTGGCAACCTTAGATCATGAAAACCCGGATCCCTCAGAATCGTGGAAACAATGTACTACTTTTCGATCAGTCACTCGTGCTTACTTGTTCGGTTTGTCTCAGAGAGTTACACAGAATAAACAGTCTGGGCGTTTCAATAAGTATTTATTGAACATTTGTTATTCTAGTGTAGAATATATGTGCTGCAAGAACCAGCAGACAATAGCAGAGCTATATTATCAGCAGTACGATAAAAGTGAAAGGATAGTACAGTTCTACCATATTGCAATAATAATGGTTACATACATGATTATATATAATACATTATAAAAGTGCGCATACTCCTACGATGCCTAACTAGATGTACCTAAGTGTACCTAGCCTGTGTGTAGGTCTAAAAGCCTAAGAGCCAAGAATCCCTCTAGGATTTAGTCGAACCCCATTACCTGAATAGAAAGAGGGTGGGACCCCGTCCTGGTCTCGAGTTGGACACCCCACAAGGGTTGTGTTAGACCGCTGTCAGCTGGAGCGACTGCATGCAGGAGCCTCAGCGTCTCTGGTCAGTGTGTCGGCATGGAAGTCTCGGTTCCCTCTATCTTACCGTGGCAAGATGCAGTGTATTTATTCCCTAAAGTGTCTCGTCCCTCAGTATGGTGTGTATTGGTCTTTGTTAGACATGAGGAAGACGTCAGGGGTGAACTTTGTACATACACATTATGCAGGAGATGTAGCCGGTGAATGCTCATGCATAATTTATGAGTACATTGTAGGCCTGTGTTCAAGAAAAACCCTTCAGTGTTCAAACCACAGACTAGATAACGTTCAACCCTCAGTGTCCGTTGTGTACTGTAGAGAACTAATGTAGGTGAAAGATCATGCCTATATAAGGACCTAGGAGATCATGACTATAATAGGGCATATACGATTATGACCATAATAGGGCATATATGAACATGTCTATATTAGGGCATATATGAACATGTCTATATTAGGGCCTCTATATGAAACATAACAGTACCTCCTCTGCTGTTAACTGCGCCTCTAGTTCCTTCCGAGCTTCCAAGGGAAGCCTCTGCAGCTGGAGCTCCTGCAGGAATGGAGTATGGTATTCTGCCCAAACCACTGGGTCAGACATGTACACTTTCCGCAGGTGCTGCTGAAATCGTTCCAATATTTTGGCTCTAGAGTACGCCATCCCACCCTCCACGTTTTGCATACACGTAATGAATGGGGGTGCTTGTTCTCTACACAGGCCAACAGTTGTACCCTTCTGCGTGCAGCCTCTGCCGATAACGGGTGAGAGTGTACTTGTTCAGTCTGTCCCAAGTGTCGGTAATCTGCTCACGCAGCGTGTGCTCCCACCTCTGGGACTCAGTCTGTCCGCGGGCGTCTGCCTGAAGTTCAGCTAGTGCATCTTCCCTGTCCCGTAGTTTACGCTGCAATTACCTCCGCACTCAGGGGCATATTCACAAGGAGCCATCGCCAAATTAATGGCACTTTATCGCAGCCAAAGTCGTGATAAATTTACCCCCCCATTCACAAGCTGGTGTAAACAGCCCACAGCACCAGTTTACCCGCGATAGCAGGCGCAAAAAACATCGCCACAGAGGGCCCCCGCAAATATCGCTAATGAGATGCAGAGTAGGCGTTCCCGTGACAAAAGTCGAGACAACATCACACCTCAACATTCTCAATGACCAGCCACATCGGCGATAAAAACACAAAACAGGCGATAAGGCGCATTAGCACCAGGAAATTTACACCTGCTCTGACCTGGTGTAAAGTCGGACGGCAGCCAGCACCACAAAAGGGAGCACAGCCCAGGGCCACATCCGAAGGGCAACAGATGCCATGGAGCCACACATCATGCGGCCCGGACACCCAAGAGGGCCACAACGCCCACCGACACCACACCCAGGCCCGCAACACCCACCCCCCCGGACCACGCCCAACCCCGGACTAAGAAACTGCACACCAACACCACGAATCCCAAAACAAACATTTTGCCTGATGTCGCACAAGCATGAAAATAAACATACATGCGTGGCCAGAAAATGGAGAATCAGTCATACAGCAATGCAATCACCAACACAAAACACCATACAAACAAAAGCAGAAACAACCCTTAGGATGAGTCCCAGCTGCTCCTCACTGGACAATCCGTAGCACACAGCCTGGAAGACCAAATCCAAAAGAGAAGAAGGTGTGCCATGCGCCCAACAAAGGAAAGAGAGGGAGAGAGACGGAGTGAGATAGCACAAGCAGCGCAAGGCCACTCGGGCACCTTGCGCCACATGCCAACATGTGTGTGTGCATCGCCGTCCGTACACCATGAGCCCAAGGCCATGTCCCAATCTCAGCGCCAAAGCCACATCACATTCCGAAAACGCAAGTAGTAGTCAGACAAACATCAGGGATGAAAGCACCATTGTCCCAATGCAGAAGGCGGGAGGACACCTGCACCTCTGACCTTGGTCCAGAACGCGCCTGGAACACCCTGATAGAGATGCAATGGCAGATGGGGACGACTCCCACACCACGCATTCCGCAAATGAACCATCCGACTCATCCACAGCCCACACACAGAAGCCCCTGCCTGTGGTACCCCCACATGGGATGCCCTTGACACTCACGGAAACAGCAACCCATTACCCACAATGTTGCACACACATTCGAATCATTGCTCAGAGCTGTGGCATATCCTCCACACAACTGCCGCAGTCCAGAAGAGTGCCTGTTCACGAGATGCACCAACGCAATGGCAGGCCATACCGGGCACATGCACAACCCCCGTCACGTGGAACAGTACCGTGCATGTATGCTGCATTTACTGGGTGCACTGCCACTGGCAGTGCTGCGGATTAGTTACAGGCTCAGCTTCCGCATTCCCCACGTCACCTGCGTCCAGCCCTGGTTCCACTGCCAAACATGCACATTCGAGTGTCCCATGGATGTCTGCCTATCCAACACAACTGTTGATGAATTGGACTATGACTTGTGTCTGCGCCCCCTGTTGGATCACGAACAGGAGTGTAACCGAGACAGCCGTGCATGGGATGCCTTGACATACTGTGTATGTATTGGTAGTTGTGCATGGGAGATTGCACAATTTCTCGTGTGCAGTGACCACATCGAGGCGCTCCCCTATTGGGCTGTGTTGCAGATCGGTGAGACGGCGTGGGCTGAGCACACCTGCCCGGACCACCTAATGGATTGGCTCACCCTGGAGTTCCTTGAATACGACAACGACGTACTATTTTTAACACATTGCACATGAAGCTGCACGGGCATTCATGGACGAGTAACTACGTTCCTGCAGCCACATCCGATTGCCACCCACAGCACATGGCCCAACAACTTGTTGCATCGTGGGGATTGCTCACATATCCCACCACAACAGAGGACACGTCTGCCTTCGGTCGGGCTCTGGATGCATGTGCGTGGAATAACGCGTGTGTACACACACCTGTGCAAGGTGACGAAGGTCCATGGTCGGAGCAACACAGCGTTGTCTGGCAACGTTGCCAATTCGGACACACTGCTGGGGAGAGCACACACATGGCAATGTAGCACGGCATGTGAACCTGTCGGACCCTCACACCTGATCACTGTCAGCAGAGCAGACAATCGGTGCACCCCGGAGGCAGAGCACCATGCAGACCCCACGTCCAGTGAGTCGTGCCCCCTCACACGGGGCAATGTGCAGACGCCAAACAACACATGACTCATCAAGCAAGGCAAGGTGGGCTGTGAGCGTTGCCATCCGTGATGAATGTTGTCCATTTCAGCCCCAACATTATCTGAACCTCGACATGTACCCATGCTGCGTGTAAGTGTCTTAAGCATGTCCCTGCCTGTTGTGACCGTTGCCTCGTCCGTACTGACACGCACATGCCAATAAAGCCTATGCCACTGCACTGGTGTTTAACTGTGAGGTGTGTTATTTAGATTGTCCACTCATGTGCCACAATGAGCATCGTCCCAACACAGGGAGGAACTGACTGACGTATGTGCAGTGGGGGTGTGTCCCTTTGGCAAGCTCCACCTCTGTGAGCCAGCCATTGTTTATGGATAGGTGCCGGACGACATGTGCACTTACATGACTTCAGCTGTGTGTGTATGGTGTCCAACCTCTGACCATGTGGAGCAATGTCATACATCACAACAGAATGTGTCCACACAGATGTGTGTAAGTCGGTATGCGACGTGAAGTTTTGCTGTCACACGTGGTGTGGGACACCACTCCTGGCCTGCCACTGTTTTGGTCACTCGTACACACGGCCCTATTCAACACATGGACGTGTGCCTACGTTGGGGTGTTGTGAGATTGCTGTTGATGTGCAATGGGGACACAGGTAGTACTCACCTTCACAGTCATCCAATTGGCCATGTGTCTCAGGGATAGACATGCGCATAGATGTCAGTTACCAGGGTGTACCTTCATGTGCAATCATTGTCACTACATCCAGCCATACTTACATACGTAAGTGAACATAGTGATGACACATCTGTGTGATTTAGAATGTTTTATTCACATTCAGGTGATTGACGGAGCTGGAGCAGTACCTGGCCATCCAAGCCCACATCACATGGAAGCCCAGTGGTGGGCCAACCAGAGTCCTTTGGGGATTGCACAGTGATTGGGAAGAGGGAGAGTGCAGTCCGCAGCAGGATTGCTGTGTAATTGGCCAGCGGTGAAGAAATGGCGGTCCGTGTCGGGGTCCGGGTGAATGTCGCAGAGTGTTCCGGAGGTCAGTAGGAGGTATTTCCCAGGGCATGATGCATAGGTCATGACCAGGCAGGGACAGGCCATATGGCGGTGATGGATGCTACTGCCTCCTTCCTCACACAGTAGTTCCCATCCCCTGCTCACTCCCCTGATACGGGTTCTGTGTCCGGTGTGTGTGGCGGGGTGATGGCTACATCGCTGTGTGCCCCTGACACATCAGACTGCGTAGGTGATGGGGCAGCATCACAGTGTGCCACGGACACATCAGGGGTCAGAGCTGTGTGTGTCGATGTTCCCGCTGCAGTCATCTGGGAACGGCTCAGTGGCAGCAATGGCAAGATGGAGTACTGCAGGGCATTGCTGTTCCCAGCCACTACTCGCTGGTGTCCAGCCGTGGCAGACATACTTCCAGCCTGCATCTGCTCCATGGTCTCCATTGCCCTCCGCATCTGTGCCAACTCTGTGCTGTCATGGCTGGTGCCTGTCTGACCAGACAGTTCTTGTATTAGACTCATGGCACCAGCGAGGTTAGCCAAGGTCTGTGGCGGAGCATGGTGCGTACAGGGGGTGTCCGATAGGGACTGTACGTGGTCCCTGATGGGACTCAGACACTCACGTATGGCATCGAGTTTGGCTGCCACGAGCTCAAAACCCACCCGCAGCTGATGAGCCAACTGCACCTGGCAACCCAACACACGCCGTTGGAATTCCATGTATTGGTCGGGGGGTCCTGGGAGACAGCCGTGGTGGTGTGTGTTTCCTGCTGTGGGGTCTGTGCAGGTGGTGGGGTCACCTCGAGGCAGCTGGCCTGGCCTGCTCCTGGGGGTGGGGTGCAGAGGCTGTCCAGCATCCGTTGGAGGGTGTCTTGACATATGTGCAGGTTGTCCTCTTCATCATCACTGGTGGGATGTGTGGTGTGCTCTGCAGGGGGTGTTGGTTGTCCCTCTGCAATGTAAAGGGGAGATGCAGGTTAACAGAGTTTCACATGTATGGTGATGATTTGCAGATGTTTACATTCAGACTGCATGCCAATGTACATTGTGACTGTTTGGGGGGAGCTGGCTATTTGATGGCAGTCAGTGTGTTTTTCGACTACATGACGGATGTGTGGTAGTACCCGTACATTATCATCACACAGTGTCAGGCAATGCCAGATGTGAGTGGACAGTTACTACGCACGAGCGGAACCTGTTGTGAGCTCTGTCCTGTGGTGCTGGTGTTGCACTTTGTACCACATTGCCGTCATTGCTGATGTTCTGTGAATGCTATGTGTGTGTGCTGCATTGTGGGGGAGTTGCCCCTGCAGCTCTGATTTCGTGTAGCCTTCTCCCTTTGAGGCGGGGTGCCTTTGAATTGTGTGCTTTTTGGGTCCTCATTTGCTTTTGACTTGGGTCATATGTGCTCGCGGACTGTTTTTGTGGCCTGGTGCATTGTTCGTCTGCTGCGTGTATTGTAAGGCATGGGTTGTGGGTGCACGTGGACACGACGGATTGTGACCTGCTCCTTTACGGATGTGATCCGCACTTGGTAACCTCCATGTCGCTTCGTGGGCCATGTCAATTTTTTGGGGCAGCTGCCATGCTATCGGACATGCAGTGTTACTTGCATAGTCAGTGTGGGTCACATAGCCGCTGCTTTGCTGGATTCAGCACATGTGCACAGGTCGGTTGTGATATTGGTGATAGGGGGGGGCCTCTATGTGCACATTGTGGATGGGGGCCTACTTGGCGTTTCTATGGGTGCTGCAGTGTGCCAAGGCAATCAGGGACATGTTCCATGGTCATTGTGGGTGTGCTGTGTGCTACGCGTAATTGTGCATGTGTGCCATTGTGCCCATCTCCCCCGTCCCTAGTCGTTACTCACCCTGTTGCTGTTGGGTCAGGTCGTATCGTGCTGTGTCCAGGCCCCCCAATCCTGCCACCGTCTCCTCACTGCTGACTGTGGCCACCATTTGCTCCAGCTCATCCAGCTCCTCCTGTGTCGCAGGACTCCCACCTCCAGTCCCCGTTGCTACCTCCCTGTTGGCGGCGAGCTTATGTTTGGTCTGACTTTTCAGATCATGCCAGCGCCTCTTGACCTCCTCCAGTGACCTCCTGGACACTCCGACTGCATTGACGTTGGTGACGATGGCGTGCCATATTTCGGTTTGGGTTGCCAGTGCCGCAGTGGAGGTGCCAAACAGTTGTTGATGGTGTTCGGTCACCCCTGTGACGATGATCTGGTCTTCCTGTGGACTGTACCCGGTCTTCCTCTTCCTCTTGTCCTTGCCCATCCCCGAACGCGGAGTTCCTGGATGGTCCTCCGTAGGGCTTGTGGTGTTCGGCTTGTCCTCTGCACTCGGTCCGGGTGCATCCATGTTGCTACGCAGTTTGAATTGTTTTGGGGCTTTTTTTTTCTTTCTTTTATGGTGCTTTTTCCCACCGGACGTGTGGGATTTACAGGCCTGTGGCTGGTGTTCGCTGATTTCTGTACTGCGATTGGCCTCATCGCATGATTTCTCACGTTTCGCATTTTTTCTGCGTGGCGTTGATTTTCACGCTGTCGTTTGACGCATTATCTGGTGACTATCGCATGCTACCGCCTTGTTGTGAATTCCACGTTGACACGGGGTTATTTTCCCGTGATAGGCTGCGATATTGTAAGTTGCGTTACGCTACTCTTGCGGTAGTTATCACACGTTCTTGTGAATATACCCCGCAGTACGTTGGTCCCATTCCCGCCCTGCGGACTACCGCCTTCATAGCTTCCCATTCTGTACCTCTATTGCCTGCAGTGTTCCAGTTAAGTGACATTCACTCGGTAAGTGATCGGGAAAGAGATTCCCTGCCCTCCTGATCGTCTAGATGATCGGATGGCATTCACCAGTAACGGGGCCCCAGCTCTGTGGCATTCCACTATACTATGCAGCACACCGGCGCATGGTCCGACAAAAATCGAGCTAGGTAGGTTATCTTGGCAGCCAGAAAGGCAGGCAATTCAGTGATCAAGTTTCTGTCCAGCCTACTGTGTGTAATGTGTGAGGGTGTAATGTCGTGTAGTTCCTATAAGACCTATATAGGATCTGCGCGTTTAGACAACATGCACTGCGGGACTGGTGTCCAGACTGATTCCAGACACCCCCACCGGGTATGTTGGCCTGTGTACCAGCTAGCTCGCGATGACACTTTCACTTCCCCTTACCAAGGAGAGAATAGTTCTTGGCAACTATCGAACATGACAACCCTGATCCCTCAGGACCATGGAAACAGCAACTTACTTTTCGCTCAGTCACTCATGCTCACTTGTTCTCAGAGAGATACACAGAATAAACGGTTGGGATGTTTTCAATAAGTATTTATTGAACAGTCATTATTCTAGCGTAAAATAAGTGCACTGAAATCACCAGTAGACAGTAGCATAAATAAATGAGTAGAAGCACTAAGAAAGTAAACAGATGGTAGGTCTCTACCATTTTGCTAAAATCTTAAATAAAGGCAAGTATATAAAATACATGGCAATAAAATGCGTACTCCTACTATGCGCCCTAACAAGATGTGCCTAAGTGTACCTAGTATGTGAATAGGTGTAAAGCCAAGAATCCCTCTAGGATAAACTGCATAAATAGGGACCCCCCTCTCGAGAGTTTACTTTAAGGCCAGGGAGAAGAGGGGAAAGCCACCAACATACACTAAGAAAGCTCCCTCAAGGCCTATATTTCTATCATCCTAAAAACTATATCACACCTGAGCTCAATAATCAGTTGAATCACATCAATGAAAATGTGATTCTCATTTTCTTTATTATTTCATTTCATTATCTATTTTATATTCTTTCATTTCTCTTTTTTCATTTTTAAAACTTTTTTTGGGTGAAGATATATATATGACAATAAAAAACAAATCTTGTTATCACATCAATACATCAGATACAAAGAAACATATATAATATGTAACTTAACAAAGAAACCCCTGGACACAACATATCAATACATCAATTTAAAAACCAACCTCATTCAAACACATTCAAACTCACACAACCTTCATACAAACTGTATCCGAACAAAGGGAGACTATAGATAACAAAAAACCTCCACGACCAGATTGAAACAATATGTTCAAAAAGGGTCTGAACATAGGATCGACGCGCGTTTCGATGGTATATGGACGGTAGTCAAACCACCTTCATCAGGACCTTTTCAGATACCCACATAACTATCACAACACCCAGAGGACAAAGATGGATGGTTAACAGACAGTCACTCCACTTAAAGATTCAGCCAATGGTCTATTTCTAGAGGGACGATGTATACTCTAAAAGGACTCTTCTTTTGGCCCTCAAATCATTAGACAGCCATGTCTTTCTTATGAAAAAACCCTCCTATCAAAGACAGAAGAATTCAAAAAATGCGTTGATATAGTTTGAAGAGGAGCCTTCGTTTCGCTCTCCTCAATGTTTCAGTAGTTCAAGTTGATTTTTCTTTAAAAACTGGTTTACTGAGCAGAGCAACCTCCTCACAATAATAATTACTTGATGGGGGTCTTTTGAAAAAGACTCTGCATACATAGACGCCCAACCTAGCAGGAACGCTGCTAGGTAGACTTTGGGCGTCCGTTGTATGTATGCAATATACGCAAGAGTGCTATTGGATCGAATGGAAAGCTGGATGGAGGAGTATTCTATACTCAGTCCCTACCAAGCAGGTTTTAGAGCCAAGATGTCCACAATAGATCAGATACTCAGGCTGCAACTTCTGTATTGGAAGACAGTGCTTTTGGAGGGAGGCAGCCTCTATCTGATCTTTGTGGACCTAAAATCGGCCTTCGACCTGGTCCCTAGGGATAAATTGTGGTCCATTTTATTAGACTTGGGGATTCCCCCTTATCTCTGTTATCAGATGAAACGGCTCCACGAAAACAACTACGCCCAAGTTAGGTACGGTAAAAATGGTGAGCTTACTGACCCCATTCCAATAGACAGAGGGGTAAGACAAGGATGTGTCTTGGCCCCGACCCTCTTTTGCTTATTTATTAATGGTCTGGTGGAGGCTCTGAATGCTGGAAGGGACATAGATGCCCCTAGGTTGGCGAACAACAGGGTTCCGGCCCTGATGTTCGCCGATGATACCCTCTTACTATCCAAGTCCCCAATGGGAATACAGAGGGCCTTGGATATTTTCCATCTATTGTGTAAAAACAGGGGTTTGGAAATCAATTCACTAAAGACAAAATATATGGTTTTTAATGGAGGTAACACCACGCGACCAAACCCTCTTTTAGATGGGAAACCATTAGAGAAAGTGTCTGTTTTTGACTACTTAGGCTTAACACTCACCGACAAAATGGAGTGGACCGCACAAATCAAGAAGGCCAGCTTAAAGTTGGCACAGACAGCTGGGGGGATAGCAAAGATGTCTGGGAAGTGCACACACAAAATGGTCGGTCCAGCAATGGAAATATATAAGGCCCAGGGCAGGGGAGCGGCCCTATATGGGGCAGAAATCTGGGGCCATCAACCTTGTGATCACTTATCTAAGAATGAGAACTCTTTTATTAGGCAGCTTTTAGGTCTCCCTAAAAGTACACCATTGGTCCTTGGGGTTAACCCAATTGCGGAGGAAGTTGCCCTCAGGCCTCTTCTCTATTGGAGACGTATCTGGAGTACTCCAGAACTTGAGTTCTTTAGACAAGAGCTAAAAGAGGTCGTAAATCTACAGAGAGTTGACAAAATCCCATGGCTGTCTTATATTAAAAACATCTTGACTGCTATGAGGATGGGAGACCTATGGGCTAACGCTGAAGCAAGTTGCATGACAACTCCCAAGAAGGCCTTGTCAAAGATCTTTAGAGAATTTAAACTTAATCAGATAAAGGCCAATTCCGACATAGGCGCACTGACCCTATCTTTTTTAGAGGCAAAAGACCAATACAAGCTAGAACCTGTCCTTGATGTCATACAGCCCCCCTTGCAAAAAAATTGTACCTACAATTTAGGCACGGCGTATTACCACTGCGCGCATTTACAAGTAAATGGGGAAATGCGCTGTCCCAGGGCTGTCCAGTCTGTGCAGATAATCCGGAGACGGACCAACATGTTTTATTCGTCTGCCCGGCATACAAGAAGGCTAGATACCGATGGTTACAACAGGTGTGCCGGAATCTTGGCACAAAGTATTGCGCGGAGGCCTATAGGATCCTAAAATATGATACTAGTCTGCCCATAGTGTATTCAGTTACTCATTATTTATTTTCTATGTGGTGTGTACGGTCATCTATTTTAAAAGCTGGGTCTATTTGATCATTTTAGTTTTTACGCAAATTAAATGTATCAATACTTTTTAATTACCTTTTTAAATGTTTTAAAAAATATCAATTCTGAATCACCACCTTTTATATTTATATTCAGAACTCCCTTTTTTAAATATTGCAATGCACGCGCACTTTATCTTTGCAAGAATTATATGTACAAATTGTGCTGTATTTTTTTTCTTTGTGCTTTTATGGCCATAACGGCCTAAATAAAGAATTTTTGAATTGAATTGAATTGAAATAATAAAGAAAATGAGAATCAAATTGTCATTAATGTGATTCAACTGATTATTGAGCCCAGGTGTGATATAGTTTTTAGGATGATAGAAATATAGGCCTTGAGGGAGCTTTCTTAGTGTATGTTGGTCCCTCTAGGATAAAGCCAACCCCATTACCTGATGTGAGACTGCGGGACCCCGTTCTGGTCTCAAGCTGAACACCCCGCAAGGGATGTCAGACCACTGCGAGCTGGAGTCTCTGCATGCAGGGACCTCAGCGTCTTGCGTCAGTGTGTCGGCCGGGAAGTCCTGGTCTCCTCTGACTATCTCAGCAAGATGTGGTATTTATATACCCTAAGGTATCCCCAAGGGTTCTACCTTGCCGTGCCAGTGTCGGACTTAAGATGACGTTGGGAATGAACTTTATACACAGTTATTATGCAGGTGATGATGGTCCTGCTGTAATTCAAGAAACTAAGACTCCTCATGCATAATTTATGAGGCCAGTGTCCAGGGAAAAACCCTATGTACTTGTGTGTAGTATTGTAACTGGGTAAAAGGTCAGTCCTTCAAATCCGTTATGTATGTAGTATAGGAGAGAATGTAGGTGAAGGGTTATGATGTTACCTAGACCTATATTGGGGTACCTATATGAAATATAACAGTAAAACACGTGTATAGCCTCTGTGTCGGGTGTTGTGTCTGCCAGACATCCAGTAGCCCCAGATCCCTCATCATATTCTTCAATTGTTTAGTCATACCCGGCTTAGTGCCCGCTCTGGGTGGGTGCCAGTCCAAGTCAGGATCTGTGATACAATTAAAATCTCCCAACCATATGAGTGGGACTTCCATCTCTGCCATGATTAGATCCTGGAGCGCTGGGCAAAAGGCTGGCTTGTCCGTGTTCAGGGTATAAGTATTCAGGATAGCTATGTCTCTACCATCCAATTTACCTCTCAAAAGCACATAACGACCCCCTACATCGGCTTCCATGTACTGGATTGTAAATGGAGTTCCCGGAGCCACCCATATCAGCATGCCCCTAGCGTACACAGAATAGGAGGAATGGAATACCTGGCCCGCCAATTTTTTGCTTCCCTTGCAGCCCCTGTGTCATCCAAATGGGTTTCTTGCAGACATGCAAACATTATCTTATGTCTCTTAAGGCAGGCAAGGACTCTATGACGCTTAGTGCAGGTGCCTAGCCCCCTGAGATTCCAGCTAAGAAACTTTACCTCCCGTGCCATGATGTCTCTTTTGATTGTTCTCCCTGCCTGTGTCACTGTAGTTGTGCTCAAATGTCCGAACCATCCCACTTTTTTTACACAACATAACCCGGTCCATAAACAAGGACCCAAACAGACCTTTTACCCTCCCACGGACAATACTAGGCAAACATCATAGTCGATACTGCCCACCACATGCTCATGCCAGGACGTGCACAGCATCCCCAATAAGCCCAACAGGGGCAACACGTAGCATTGCGCCCCAGTCCGCCCGCCCATTACAGAGCAGCAGTTGTTCTTTAATTCTGGGCTACCATATATATGCGCTATCACCTCATTGACATCTATTATACTTCACCCAAAATTCTCACACATATTCAACCACTCCCACAGACTGGCTGTCACACACTTCATCATACTCACTAAGCACACTTGCATTGCCTCATCATTCCAACTGTTCTACTTCATAGCATTACCGCACAATGGTCTGGGTCCCGGGCCATAGTCCATATTTCCAAAAGCTAGTATTCATCCCCTGTTCAGAAGCCACATCCATCAGGGTTTCGGGCACAGTGTCTATTGTCGGGTTCAGGACCTGAGCTCCCGGCTCCAGTTCAACAGCAGTGACCTACGGCATAGCATCCAGAATACCAGCAGCCTCAGTTGCATCTAGCTGCTGCAAGCCATCCTCCCCTACTGTGATCCTATGCACTGTATGTTCACCTGAGTCCTGTGTTCTCGACTGTTCAGACCATTGTCGAGGGCCTTTGCTTGGTCACCTCCCCCAACCACGCTTCTGCCCTCGTAGCTTCCAAGGGGGAGACTGTCTCCTCGAATTTCCATCCACTCCCAGACTTCCTCCAGGGAGTCAAAGAAGTACACTTTATCCCCCGTTAGTACCTTTAACTTGGCTGTATACAGGAGCATATACTGTAGCTGCAACTCCTGAAGCTTGGGCTTGATGCCGAAATAGGATTTACGAAGTTCCTGCACTTGCCTTGTGTAGTCCTGATACACAGAGATTTTATTATTCTCATACTGAAGATTCTGGTGTTTCCTCGCTGCATGCAGTATGCAGTCTCTGTCCCGGTAGTTGAGCACTTTAGCTATTATTGCACAGGGCTGCACACCCAGGATAGAGGTGGCACAGGTCCCTGTGAGCCCTCTCTATCGTAAACAAAGCAGATATGCCCTTTGGATGGAGTTGCGTTCAGTCCACTGCTCTAAAAATTGCTTGGCCGACCCTTGTTCAGCTTTTTCGGGTATTCCCAGAACGTGGATGTTACTGCGCCTGGCTCTCCCCTCTGCATCCTCTTCACGCCGCTTCAGCGCCTTCATGGCCATTTTCATCTGCGCAACTTGCTGTTTGAGCGTCACGACGTCCCCATATAGGTCCACTATATCTGCCTCGGCTGTCGTTACCTTATCAGCCACTTTACGAAAGCCGCCCGTAGCAAGTTAACATCTATAGAGACGGTCTCTATGCGGTCCTCTTGCAAGCATCTTCCTGGACCCCTGTATGGCTGCCAAGAGTTCTGCTCTGGTGGGCTCAGGGTTCTCTTTCTCTGCTTCCAGACCCGCTCCCCCGGTCTGCCTGGTTAGACGCTGAGGGGGGGGGGGGCTCGAGGTTGTATATTTGGTGATTGTGTTGGCACAGGCTGCTTTCATTGCCTTGTCTTTGACAATTTTGATCACTGCTCAGGTGACCCAGTTCGCAGGAATTACTTGTGAGCGGGTGGTTCAGGCTATTGCCCACTCTGTGGCCAGCCAGTCATTTTTTGCATCTCCAGGCCCAGGTTGAGCTCCACTTGCAATGCTTCCTACGTTGGCAATGCCCACCAGTAAATACAGGGGGGCACTCCCTGTCCGCAATGCGGGCTCTTCCCCTGCTAGGCACTCTGTCTCTGAAGGGTCAGCCTCGTCATATGCTGGCCTATCCCCAATGCATGGAGACCCTACCGGCTCACCTGTTCACTGCGCCCTGGTTAGATCAATGTGAGATGCGGTTCACGCTCCGATCGCACCACAATGTCCCATTCATGCCGCAATCTCCGTCCATGCAATGCTGCTCACGTTATGCTGCCTGTTTGCCAGCCGCGTCCCCTACAATGGTGACTGTATGTCACCTGTCGCTGTGACGCCCGACGCGCCCAGGTCCCAGGCCCCAGATGCACCACCTCCATGTCCCAAACAACAGGGGTCCTCCAGGACTCGGAGCGGGCCTCTTTACTACTTCGCCACGGGAAGGCCTCCTCACTGCTCTCCTGCCTCCCCGCTGAGTAAGCTGCCTCATCAGCCCCCGACCCGGGTCTCGGTTCTCAAGGCACGCCAGCAGCGCAGGCAGCAGATTTCGTTGCGGAGGCAAGGGGGGGAGAATGAAAGGGCTCAACCCCTCTGCGTGGCTTGGTCCCCCCTAGTACTTTCTCCGTCGGGGGAGTTCATGGACGGCGTCCGCTCTAGTCCGTGCACTCCCACAGGCCTGAGCTGTTGCTCTCTGATGCAGCTCCATCTGCTTCATCAGTCACGGCCTTTCCCCATGCATTCTATGTTCCGGGACAACACTGCGCCCGCAGGAGATCAGTGTGCTTGGGCGACACTCAGCTGTAGCCGGTGTAAACAGGATCTTGCAGGATTTGTGGGCGGACGGACAGGGAGCTCGAGAGGCTCACGTCCTGTTGGCCATGCCCCTCGAACATTGGCAAAGTTAAGTAGTGGTTCACCAGCTCTGGCACCAAAGAGCCTTAGAGCCTTATTATGAGTTTAGTGGTCCAATGGATTGCCAAACCCACGGTGGCGGGGTGGCTACTGCATCACCAGTCATCTGACCGCTCTATTACAAGTAGGGTGGTTGGATCACCATGGGACCACTGCTGCCGCCAGGCTTCCGCAATCCCTGGCAGCCTTGCAGCGGAGCGGTCTGAGGCCCCTAATATGCTGGCAGTGCCGCTGCAGCACTGCCAAGCATATTAGGCGTTTCCTCACTGCCACAGTTTTCATGGCAGTGAGCCCGCAATGAAAAGTGTGGTTGTGAGGAAACAACTCTGTGCCGGGGGAAGCATGCACCCCCAGTTCCTGCAGGGCATGGACTTGCTGTTTTCATGTGTGCTGCATTGTGCAAAAGGCCAATAATTGTTTATGTACAGGAATGTCCCCCTTCCTGCACATAAACAATCATTTTTTTAAAATGCTGTTTTGCAACTTCTGTGTGTGATGCATTAAGTTACAAAATGGCATTTAAAGATTGTTTATGTGCAGGAAGGCAGACCTTCCTGCACATAAACAATCTTCCCCTGCACGCAGACACCCTTGCACTATGGTGCAAGGGTGCCTGATTTGGCACTAGGCTGCTAAGTGTAGTGCCAGCGCAGGGGGAACGCAGGGATGCACCATATTTCTTGTTAATTTGGTGCAGCCCTGCATTTCTGAAGTGGCAAGGTGAGGCGTTAAGCCAGGAAGGCTAACGTCTCACTCCGCCACTTCCCTTGTACATATGCCCAAGTGTTCGGTCGCATCGTAAAAAGTCGGTCTGAACTGCCGACCTCAGGTCGGTCGGCCCGCGTCTGAGACGGTGTCGGTCTGAGGCCACTCCAACCAACATAGTAACAAGGATGTAGCAGGTTAGCGGTCCTGCTATCCTGCTGTTGCCGCCTGGATGTAATTGCACTACATCTTCTGGCCAGGCATGGCAGAGGGGATTAAATAAAAGGGGGTGGACCGCGTGAGGTCATACCCTTATGCCAGCAATTAGTGTACTCTTCGTGTGTTCCGGTCTGAGGCTGACCCAGGCCTCACAACACAAGTATCGCCATGGAGAAAACTGACCGCAGAAATTAAACTGCATTGTAAGGATCAGTAAACTCAACACTAGAAGTGCTGAAAGTAGAGCAAAACGGGGTTGAGGAAGCAATGCCTGAGAAGTGGGGTGCTGTGCAAAATTCAAAGTCTGGGAAAGGGCCAATCTGCTCCTTGTTTCAGAACAGTGGTGAAATATTCTAATTACGGGTCAGGTATAGAGAGTTTAGTTCAAACAATGGAATTACCAGTTATTGGATAAACTGGATTTCCTGACTATGAGAAACTTGGAAAAAGTCATTATTGTAGCATTAAAATAAAAATCTGTGTTAGTCAATGTTTTTTTTTATTTTCTCTAGTTAGTTATATGTTGTAAGAATGACTTTCCTATGATTCCTAATTCAAAGTTAGAAAAAAATCATACTGTGTAAGTTTAAAGTTTACAGACCCACTTGCAACATTGCAACATTGCAACATTGCTCTATAGATTATGTTAACCTTTTTAGCATGTGGGTAGGTACACTTTACATGTTTCAAATTTGAGCGTTATGTGGTTGGGCTTTAGTTGTACAGAGAGCTATGACAGCTGACTTCCTTAGTGCTAAATTTAGCATCATAATTGTAAAAACAGCTTGTTATCATTTAACGTTTTCCAGACCTAATCAGGAGTTTCATGTATATTGCTCCGAGCTCATGTCAACAGATTTGCTCTAACTAGGAATTGCTAAAGTGGAGCTGAGGCTCAACTATGGCATTTGACTTTTACTTAGGGCCTTATTACAAGTTTGGTTGTCCATAGGACCGCCAAACCCATGGTGGCAGTCTGACCACTGCCACACTGCTGGCCTGCTCGCAGTATTACATGTGTGGCAGTCGGACCGCCACAGGACTGCTGCCACCGCCAGGGATCCAGAATCCAGAATTCTGTGATGGGTTGTTTAACAGATGCCCCAAAACACAACGTATCTAGGTCCTCAAAAAGCAGAAAACTCCAGCAACACACACAAAAAAAGATGGATTGCCTATATTCAGTTTTAGGGAAAACTAATGATTAAATATGTGACACACACCTGTGTTAGGGATCATCCATATTTCACTGATATACACAATCTCTTGAAATGTCCTTAAATAATATGTAATTATTGCAACATTAAGAATCTCCTCTGAGATCAGTAAAATGAACACCATTAAATGAAGAAAAGAAATTTGGGTAGCATTACATAAAACCAAATTATTATAATTAATATAGTATGTTTTGTATTAAGTCATCCCCAGCTAGTTCTTGTTTAGATTTCCTTAGAAGGATTTATATCAATAATTCAACCGATTATTTCCTTCTGCCCCTAACATAAACAGATCAATTACCTCCAACCTATCGCTATGATATCGTTTTACTGAGTCCCACTACTTTTGAACTAACTTTAACACATTTTACAGATTGTTTTGTAATATTGACTACATAAAATTACATCAAATGAAAATCAAGACAAACATGAGAAAATAATATCAATATTAAACAAAATGTAATTGCATTTCATTGAATGAAATTAATTTAAAAAAGGAACCCTAACCCGAATTTTAGCTCTAAGCACAAGAAATGTTAAATACTTAATTTCTGTAATTTTCATTAGTTTAAATTAAATGAAATTAAAAAGTAAAATAAAAAAGGAACATCTTGGTCTACTGCATCATAATCATTAACATTGAGGGCCTCATTACGATGCGGTTTGGACCGTAACCAACAGCTTGTCGGTTGCGGTCCGAACCGCATTGACTGCTGTGGTCCAGCCTATGCATTAGGATGCGTGCAGTCGGAGGGACAGACCGATGCCTTCCGACGGGCTCATCAAGACTGTCGATCGGCCGGAAGCTCCTCATAATCCCTTAAGGATTTCTGCCATCGGGATTATGATGTTGGTTTCTGATGGCCTTTCCATGTCGGTCTTCCTGACATGGAAAGACTGTCAAAAAGTGACATTGGGGGCCCTAGTAGGACCCCCTTCCCCTGGCCCTCTGCATCTGGGGCTGTGGGGCACTTATGGTGGCCCCCTGAAAATCCCTGCACCGTGTGGCAGGCACTGTATGTGGGAGTGACCGTACCTTCCACATGGTGCAGGGATTTTCACAAACTCCCATTTCTCATTGGGAGTTTGTGCTGCGGGCGGTTTCCACCCCCTGCACTAGCTCACATAGAGAAATGGAAGTTGGCGACTGCACCATGTGTGGTCGCATTGTAATCAGGTGTTCGGAACCGGCGACCTATGGTCGAACAGTTCCCTCACTGAAACGGTGTTGGTCGGAGTTGCCATCGTAATCAGGGCCTGAGTTATTTCTAGAAATGAAATCCTTATGAAATCATTACATACACATTTTATCATGCATGATAAATATTACAGTGCGGTCCATGATAGTTTTAACAAATTGAATATTTATTTATTCCTACGGTTTTGTATAGTCCTACCATGTCCCCAGGCCTTTCAGTGCTTTACAATGAGAATAATACAGAGACAGGAGTAGAATGAAAGAAAATCTAGAAAAATAATGCAGAAACAAGGTAGGAGAAATATAAATATGTCACCTTAATGGGGTACATCTAGGTTAGGTGACAGTACATAAAAAATCCTAAAAGTAGGTTTACCAATATGGTGAAGTCACAGCCTCATGAGAGTGGAGGGTGAAGATCATGGAAATTGAGGATTAAACTTTGAAATTTCTTTGAAACTAGAGAGCTCTCGGTTGCTTTTTGAATGTAGACAGACAGAAAATGGTGTACAGGGTAGGAGAAAGAGCGTTCCAAAGTCTAGTCACACTGCTTGAGAAACATTGCATTGATCTTTCTTTCTTCAAGGATACCAAATAGCAAGTTTAGTTTTTCTATGGCTAGTGGTCATTGTATGCAGGGCTTTCTGGAAGCAGTGGAGTTAGGTGGTCGAAATTATTCTATACATTTGCATTAAAACACTTTGCAAGAAATAAAACCATCACTTTTCACACAGAAAAATATGAAGCCCTTTCCTCCACGCCCCATGTCATCTTTCACTGTTGGTACGTTACATCACACTTTCTAAGAGAGTGAAAGAAATTTTAATACAGTGAACACTATTATAAACAAGCATTGACCAACCCAATAGGCTTTGGCTATGCGAGATCTATTGGCTATGTCAATGTTTTTAAACATGTTGCTCAGCAGCAACTGCGCTGCTTTGCAACGTGGCTGAAAGTAAAGAAAATATTAGCACTATGATGTGGATAGTGTTGACCGCATCATAGTGCTATAATTTTCTTTACTTTAAGCCATGTTGCACAGCAGCACATACCAGTGTGCTGTGCAACGTGTCTAAAAAACATTGACCAAACCAATATATCTTGCGTAAAAACCTATTGGCTTAAACGGTGCTTGTTTATTTTCCCTCAATGTAGAGTACGCAGAAAACATATATTTTTTGCTTCTTTGAATAGGAATTCCTACGGTCAGAATGGGAATTACACATCGAAATCTGTCCATCTATGTAAAGTAAGATTGTTTTCTTTCTACAAACAGGCTGCATGTACACTACTGGGTCTGAAATATGTCGGAAAAATGAAGAACAGTGGGCGTAGGAAGTGTGGGGGCCGCGGGGGATATATCCCCCCCAGATTTTGTAGTGGGGGAGACACGGAGGATAAGGGTGTGGGGGACGAGGGCACAAATGAATTTCCCCTCTCTTTTCTGTCAGTCACAGGGCAATTGGCACGTCAAAGCACCAGTGCTTTGACGTGTCAATGGCCCTGCACTTGACCTGTGACCTTACCTTTTGTTGTGCTGCAAACCTCCAGGATTTTTTTCTCATCTCGCCCTCGCCGCCATGGCTGCGTGCAGTCTGCACTTCCAGGACAAAGGAAGAGAGGTAGTTTGTTGATTGCTGTTTGCATCCTGCCCCTTTTCAGCCCAGACCCTACCTTATTTGACTGTTTCACACTATGCAATTCAGCCACTCGAAGGCTAATGTTTTGTTGAAATGTTTATTTTGAGCAGTTGAACCTCTCCCTGGAACATGAGAACAATTATCATCAGACATAGTCTAAGCACACATTTTGGGTTACCTTGTGTCAGATGTGTTGGTCTGTCCAAATATTTACACAATTTAAATACCACTATTGTGTCTTATTTCTTGTATAGCGCTACTCAACCCAATCCACGGCGCCAGAGCGCTTTACATCACAAATACACATTATACATTAACAATAAATCATGTGTGTATAAATAGATTTAGAGTATGTTGTAAAGAAGACATCCAAAAAGTAAGTTTATATCCAAGGTTTATTGGTAGAGAGGCACAGTACAGCATGCCAAGCAAAGCCAAACAAGTAACTGACAACTCCGAACGCTCTGGAACATGGAACATAAATTGTGCACGCAGGCACAGAGTTCCATATTCCAGGCAGAGGAATGGCAGGGGACAGAGAGGGGAAAAGTAAGATGCAACACATCTCACCCTTAACAAAGAGAAAGATGAAATAAGCCAATCAAGACAAATACCTGGCAGGTAAACATCTGGGACGGTCATTACTCTTGACCATAGATGCCACAGATTGGGTGGTATGAGAAGAGTTACTATTGGAAATAGGAAAGTCAAATAATAGTGAATCTTCATCACTATCACCAGCGAGACCTAAGTACTTACATTTTGCATCCCTCCTTTCATTCCATACCCTACCATCCTGAGTGATAACACTGTTCTTACAAACTTTAACTATTTTAATAGGATGACTGAATTTGGAAGAGCCCTTCATCAAGAAACCAGGATTTTTGATCCTGACCCAATCTCCAACAATAAAGTCAGGAACTTTAACATTCATTTTGGAGTCAAACAACACTTTCATCTTGTCTTGCTTGCTTCCCACATGTTTGGCAACTAGACTCACATCAACACAGTCATCAATCTTAATAGACCTTTTGATCCACCATGGACAAATTTCCGAAGTAGGTTCCCTGCCTTTCAAAAGCCTGAAAGGACTAACCCCAGTCACAGAATGAGGAGTGATACGATACATCCACAACTTCTTCCTTACAACATCCTTCCAAGACTCATTGGACCTACTAGCAGATTGGATGCCATCTTTAAGGACACGGTTAAACCGTTCCACTTGGCCATTTTCCCTCATTTCAAAAAGAGATGTGGTCACATGTTTGATATTACACATACAGAGAAACTCTTGCATCTCTCGTGACTTGAGTTGCACCCCATTGTCCGTGACAAGAACCTCGGGGGACCCCTCACGTGCCAAAACTTCTTTAAAAAATGTGATGATAACTTGAGTAGAAGCATTAGCCACGAACTTAACCTCCGGCCATTTAGAATGATAGTCCACCATGACCAAAGCAAAACGGGCATTGGAAGATAAATGTTTAAAAGGACCTGAAATATCAAAAGCCACCTTTTGCCAGGGATGCTCAGGCCAAGAGACCGGTTTAAGGGGGGCAGAGGAAACTTGAAGCATTTTATCACTGCTGATGCACTCAGAACATTCTCTAACGACCCTATCTACCATTTTGTCAAGCCCAGGCCACCAGAAATTGGCACGGATAAGCTGTTTCATAGAGGACATGCCCAGGTGAGCTTGGTGGGCAAGAACTAAAATTTTGTTCTGCATAGAGACAGGAGGAATGATCTTTCCTCCTTTGAAAAGCAAACCACCAAGGTTTTCGATCTCAGCAGAAACACGGCAAAAAGGAGCAATATCAGCAGTGGCAGACCTTTCTTTGGGCCAGCCATCTCTCAAACATTCTATGATTTGTTGACACACAACATCATTGTTCATCTCTGTCATCCACTCTGCTTCAGACAAACATAAGAATTCCTGAGATACAAAATCCTTGACAGTAGCAACAATGTCCATTTCTACTTCGTCACGGGAAATACACTCATCAGAACACGGTAACCTAGAAAGAAAATCCGCCGTGACGTTGCTCCTGCCGGGGACATACACAACTTCAAAATCGTATTCTTGTAGTCTGGATGTGAGATGAGCTATACGAGCAGTAGAGTTCCACCCCCCCCTGGTGACAATATGCCAACAAGGGGCTTATGATCAGTTCTGAGCGTAAATCTGTTTCCCCACACAAAATTGCGAAAATGTTCAATGGCCCAGATGCATGCCAACAACTCTCTCTCTACCACGGCATATCTCCTCTCAGTGACAGAAAGTGTCCTAGAAGCAAAAGCCACACACCACTCTTCCTTTCCTGAACACTGGCTAAGCACACCACCAAGCCCATAAAGACTGGCATCCACAGTGATAATGCACCTCTTATCAAGGCAAAAGGACTTAAGAGTGGGTGCATTAACAATCTCATTTTTGATCTGTCTGAAAGCTGTCTCCTGTTTATCTGACAAGATAAACTCAGTAGACTTTCTGGTCAACTCTCTGAGAGGCTCCATCTTGGTGGCAAAATTCTGTATAAATTTACTATAGTATTCGCAGAGGCCCGCAAAAGAGAGAAGTTTCTCCTTATTGTCAGGAGCAGGTGCGTTGATGATAGCATCAACCAAAGACTTCTTGGGAACTACACCATCACTGGAGAGCGTATGGCCTAAATACTCAACAGATTTACAAAAAAAATTACATTTGCCGGCTTTAAGTGTCAAACCACACTTACCTAACCTAAGGCAAACTTCTTTCAAATGATGGAAGTGGTCCTCCTCATTTTTAGAGAAAATTAGGATATCATCCTGGAAGCATTTCACGAAATTGCTGACATCTTTAAAAATGTGGTACATGGCCCTCTGAAAAACAGAAGCGGCCGAAGCAAGGCCAAAAGGCATCCTTTTGAACTGAAAAAGGCCGTGGGGTGTAATGAAAGCGGTATAGTGTTTGGAATCATCTGTGAGTTGAATTTGATGGTAGGCCGACCGAAGATCAAGGGTGGAAAAAATGCAAGCACCATCCAACATACATATCATCTCGTTAATATTAGGGGGAGGATGGCAATTAACAACCAAATTAGCATTCAACGCCCTCAAATCAACACATAACCTAATACTCTTATCGGGTTTTTGGGCTAAAACAATGGGAGAAACCCACTCAGAGGACTCAATTTCCTCTATAATGTCACTCTCAACCATCTCATCCAACATGTTCTTTAACTCAGTCCTGATGCTAATAGGAACTCCTCTTAACTTTTGTTTTACAGGCACAGAACCTTCTTTGATCTTGATTCTATGGCTGAAACCAATAAGTTTGCCAAGATCATTAGAGAAAACTTTAGGAAACAAAACAGTGAAATCAGAACTGGCAGAAGATAAAGCAAGAACAGAAACAGGTTCTTTGTTCCTGGGGTTCAACACAATACCCAATTTGGCCTGATCACGCCAGCCCAAGACATTAACACCTTTGAAGGCAACATATAACTTGATGGTGGTGGAATTACCCTTGAATTCAATAAATACTTGCTTGAAACCTAAAAAATCAATGTTGGAGCCATCAAAATTCTGCGCAACAATATCAGGTTTGCACAATACATTGACATCCAATAAATCTCCAAAGGATTCTAAACAATAATCTTTTGTGATTATAGTCCAAGGCGATCCCGAGTCAGCCATTAGTTCTAACTCCCTCCCCATGATGCATACTCTACATTTAGGGGAACAAATTTTATCAGCCTCGGAGATATCAAAGGAATCTTGGATAGAAACAACAATACCAGATTCACAATCATCTTGAGAATGGTCACAAGCAGGGAGGTCACTAGAAATACAAGAAACTTTACCTTTGGAGAACTTGGAAGGAGGCGGAACAGACTTCTTGGAGTTGAGAGCACCCCTCATAGTATTCTTACACATTTTAGAAAAATGTCCCAAACGTCCGCACTTACTACACTCTTTGCCAACAGCAGGACAACATGAAAAAGAAGCTATGTGGTCAGGATTACCACATCTATAACAGTAAAATTGTTTGGTACTAAAATCATTTCTGTGATTAGAATAATCCTTAGGAGTACTAGGTTTGATAGTGTTGACCTCAGTGGACGTGGAGGATTTAGTTTCTCTGTTAAGGGACTTCATCCACTTATCAGATTGCTCTAATGCCTTGGCAGTGCTAATGGCAGTCTCCAAATTAGGGTCTCCCATAATCCACAGTTGCTCCTGTACTTTCTTACTCCTCACATGAACGATGATTTGATCCCTGATCATCTCATCAGTTATCAAACCAAAGTTACAATGTAAAGACAAAGCACGTAGAGCAGTGAGAAATTCATCAAAGGTCTCGCCCTCTTCTTGAGCCCTAGTATAAAATTTAAATCTGTTAAGAGCAACACTTGTCATAGGTTTAAATCTACCCTCCATACGCAAAATAGCCTCATCAGGAGGGAGAGTCCTGTAAACCACCTGTCCTTCGGAACCTAAACAGTGAAGAAAGATGTTCTTCTTCCTTTCAGCCGACATACGTTCTCCGTCAATAGCCTTTAGGTAAGTGATAAATTCCTCTTTCCATCTTGTCCATGGAATGGGTGGTTCACCTTTTGTTTTCAAAAATGTAGATGGTGGATCAAACTGCATTATGTTAAAAAGTTATGCAGGAAGTTAGAATACAGAATGCGTAAGAATGTATAAAAAAAACGTAAAAACAGAGCACAAGCAATAAATTCCCACAGCAGAAGATATAAAACTGGTAATAGCCTAAGAAAAGCAGTAAGGCTTAAAAAGACAATAAAATGTAGGTGTGCCCGCTACTGGGAGGAAACAGGTTGCAAAACTTGCAATACCAAATGAACAATAAGTAAATAAAGTACAAGGTGTGCCCGTCACCGAAAGGAAACAGGCTGTGAAGTAAACAAAACAGTAGCTAGCAGTCAAGGTGTGCCTGTCACCGGAAGTAAACAGGCTTTGCTACCTGTAGGATAAACAGTATAACGCTGTGAATACACCAGCAGAAACAGTCGCGGAAGTGTGTAGAAGTACAATCACAAAATAAAGCGTGACACGCGGCGCCGGCAAGAGCCCCAAGATGTGCCACACACCATGTCACCAGAGTAAACTAATTAATGTGCCAATAAAGTTTTGCGCAAGTAATGATGCGCTGGAATACCGTAGAGTACAGTATTACTGAAGGTAATGATCCCAACTTTCTAAGATGGCCGCTAACAACGTGAAAATGCGTGATGACGTTATTATGAGCTGACGCTTCACCCACAATCGCGTCCTTCGTGGTGCGCTGTTCTGATCGTCAGGCGATGACGCTGTCGCAGTTGTGATGGCTAGGCCACAGGGGTTGACGTCACAGCCAGTATCCAAGCAACAGAACGAAGCCCAAAATGAAAATAGCCGTTGGTGCGCCAAAATTGCCCAAACAGGATGAAAATGCGCTGGAAGAACACCAGAAGAGCCAGGAATGTGCGTTTTGAGGCTCGAGACGCAGGGAAGGTGCAGGCAGCACAGAGAAAGGTTCCAGCAGCAAAAGAAGCCAAAGAAGAGAAGATGGGTCCGGAAGACTTCCGCAGCACCTGTGCCTCAGATGAAGAAGTAGCAAACGGAGTCTTGAACCGCTCGTCGCCAATTTGTAAAGAATCAATCCAAAAGGTAAGTTTATATCCAAGGTTTATTGGTAGAGAGGCACAGTACAGCATGCCAAGCAAAGCCAAACAAGTAACTGACAACTCCGAACGCTCTGGAACATGGAACATAAATTGTGCACGCAGGCACAGAGTTCCATATTCCAGGCAGAGGAATGGCAGGGGACAGAGAGGGGAAAAGTAAGATGCAACAGATGTGTCACATAAAATAGTGAGGGTTAGAAGGTGTAGGAGTCACATGTCCTTTCCTTCATCATTCACTGTGCTATATTAGAAGGATTACTATTTATGAACTGGAAGTAGTTAAAGGATCTCTGTGTTAAAAGCAATAACCCACTTTCCCATCTACATAAATTAAAAATCCATTATCTGTGTGTCACATGATGTGCTTCGGGGAGACATATTAACCATGTATGCTACTTTGATTCAAAACAGGGACTAGACAAAATACATGTCTCTTCAGCAAGTGCATTAACCTCCGGAGTTATCTTACCATTATTATTAATCCTGAGATTAACTGGGTACATAAAGATCTATGCAGCAGGTGCCTTAACCCTATAAGATATTCTAAAATGCAGACTTTGCAACCAATTAAGCAGAACAGCATATACTGCCACGTTTCTCCTTGTTGCCAATTTCTTTCTGGCAGAGTTTTAATAAATATATGTATAAGTGGAGGCCTAGATCTTGTGCCAGGGTTACATCACTTTTTGGCACAACTCTGATGCAAAATCTAATTTGTTAAATATTGTAATGCACTCAAATGTACTCATGATAGACCTGTTTAACATATGTGAGGTCTTAGAATATGATGTCTTTTTTGTGATACCTTTTCCTGTGAGGTCATTGGTTGTGATGTCACGTGCAATGTCACGCGATGTGATGTCACTTACATACTGCCTAACTTGGTTAGTGCCCCACTTCTTTTTTTAGGACTTGTGCCCTGGTGGGAGAAGTATAATGGAGAACTGGTGTTGGTGGTTGTAGGAGGCTGGCTTAGTATATGTTGCACACTCTCAGGAGTGATGCACCTTGCTCTAATCCAGGCAACCCTTATGCTGTTTGCTAACCTTAGAAAACTCTCAAAGTGGTAGCTGTGGAGAGCGGCCTTCAGGCAGATCTTGAAGAACTGTAAAGCAGCTTGTTTTACCACATTTAATCAACAGTGTAGATTAGATGAAAAAGAACCACACACTGTTTCTAAAAATAAGCCTATTTATTATGCAACACAATTACTAACACATTTGTATGTCTCCTACCCAGAGATATCAACAATACACACAAGAATACTTCAAAATAATCAGGTAAATAGCACAAATATACACTTGTCTCCCAGGGGAGACCAAACCATATACTGAAAAAGTGGAATGCAAACTGCAAAGAAGAACGGGACTTGGACCAGAGGACTCAGAGGAGCAGGGGACACAAGGAACCACCCAAGGTAAGTACCCAGGAACCCTATGGAGGCTGTGTGCAGAGTGGAAAGACAGCTGCATGCCCAATGGAAGTCAATATAGAAGTCACAGTTGCGGTCTTAAAAAAGATGGATCCTTCCCAGAGGACTCCGAAGAAACTCTTTGGAAGACGGGAGGTTGAAGAGCCACACCACCCATGAATGCCTGAGGAACCACGTTACCTGTACCAGGGAAGCCGGGTCCATAGGGGTGAAGAGACATCGGAACCTGCCGTAGACGAGAATGGAAGACTTAGAAGAAGATGCCTCTGGAGAAGATTGTGAAGGAGTCCGATGGAATCCAGGACTGGGTTCTTGAAGAGGAGAACCTGCAAGCAGAGGGGACAGAGTCTATGCCACTCGAAAGTGACCAGGGGGCACGGAAGCAGAATGCCCACAGATGTCTAGAGGCTCAAGAGTGTAGACAGTGACCTCATTGCTGCAGCTATGAAGACCAGGCGACACTGAGAAATGCCAGGAGCCATGCACAAGCTGTCCCACATTGGGTGTTGGTGGCCAGGTGGTCAGTGTCTGGCATGAACACCAACAAGCCTTGGTAGCTGCAACTGGCGTGGAAAGCAAAAAGATGAAAATGTTGGGACCAGCAAGGTCCAAGGGACTCACCAAGTGCAGGAGAGTCAGAGCAGGCCCGACCCAGCAGGGGAGCCCACTGAAGCAAAGAAAGACCCTCTAGAAAACCCACAGGCCAAAGGCACAGAAGTCGCAAGAGGACCTCAGGCAGATCACTGTCCTCAAAATTGCAGAGAAGCCAGGTCAGGCCTCTAGGGAGCTGCAGAATCACCACCTGTGTTGCTGGGCCTCGGGACGTCCGTAAGACGACAGGAGCAGCAGACCAGTCAGCTACGTTGTGGTCGATGGTTGTATGATTAAACAACTACCTCTGGAATCACGAGTGCCTAAACCACGAAGGCTATACAACGACCAAATCCTAACCACTAAGTACTGAACCACGACTTACTGAACCACGAAAAAAATTCTCTTGACATAAAAACCGAATCTAGATGCGAGAAATCTTGTTATTGTTTAGTATGCCATTTATGAACGGTCGCTTTCAGTAAACCATACTTTTAAACTGTTGTAAATGAATACCTGATATCTTTTAAAATGCCACTCTTACACTGTTTTTCTTTTTTAACAATACTGATATTTACACGTAGATGCTTACCTCCGATTTTAATTACATTTTCTACAGTGCTACTAACCGTTAATCTCCAGACTTGAACTATATTAAAATGTTGCTGGTGTTGACGTTTGATTACGGAAATATTTTCGTAGAGCTGCAGAAATAATGGCAGAAAAGAGAGAAGAATTGATAAAAAGATATTAATGAAACCCGCGAAAAGGGCGATCCTAGTTATGAAAAAGAACCTGCTAGAATCAGATAAAGAAAGAGGAAGTGCCTGGTGGTCTGTTCCTAAAATGATAATATATATTCCAGTAGCTGCTTGATGCAGCATGCCACATCAACTTACTCTTTTTCTCATCACCGAGTTATATAATCTGAATTAACAAGTGCAAAATGCCAGAGATCATACTGAATCACACTGTGAAGCTGGGATGTGGAAGTGTTCCTAACTACAATGCTTACTTAATTGGCGGCATACCAACCGGAAAATTTAAACCAAATGCACTATCTAAAGCGATTAAAAAAAACACGTCAGCATTAAAACATCATTTTAAAACAATCCTACAGTGCCATCTACTGGCCTCACAAGGTAAATTAAAACGGTGTCTCTGTTCAAGATTGTTTATTAAAAATAGTTTTCATTCAAATTTATCTTTAAATTAATTACATTTTTGTTAGTGTTTAAAGGTCAGAGTCGTTGTTAAGGCCACTCGTTGTTTAATAAAGTAGTTGTTGAGGAGGTCGTGGTTCAGTTCCAGGTCGTTGTTTATGAGTCGTTGTTAAGGACACTCGTTGTTGAAAAATCGTTGTTCAGGCCGTTTCCTGTGGTCGATAGCAGAAGCAGGGGAGTGACTCCTTCACTCCAAGGCAGATTACTTTGGATGTCCTTGATGCCCACAGGCCTTCTGGAGAACTTGGATGAAGCACAGACACAGACAATGCAGAAGACTTAAAGAACAGCGAGACCAGGAGCAGCAGGAGTCTTCCATGATGCAGTTTCGGTTCCAGTCGAAGTCCAACGAAGTCCAATTGTCCAGACGGTCGAAGAGTGTCTTGGTTTGAGAGGTGAGTCTTGTTGCACGATAAATCTGAGGAACCACCCACGGTGGAGCCCTTAAATACCCTAGGAAAAGGGTTGGAATGACTCGGGGTCCCTCCCAGAGGAGGGACTGAACAGATGGGAGAATACCCCCCTGTCCTTTGTCCAGTTTTGTACCAGAGCGGGAACCAAGGGCTTCTGAACTGGCTCAAACCGAAGAATGCAAGGAGGGCACCAAATGTGCCCTTCAAAGCAGTCTGGTGGCGTTGAAAAGTACCCCCAACCCAGCCCAATACACTAAGTTCTGTCTGGGAGGTGGTGACACCTCCCTGTGACAGGAAACATTTTGTTCTACCTTCCCCTGCTCAAGCTCAGCAGCAGGAAGGCAGAATTGTATCTGTGGTTGGCAACAGCACTAGCTTGCTAGCAGACCCTGAAAGGCTGTTACTGGGAGTACAGGGGGTCCCCAAGGAGCTCCACTGTACATGAGATCAAACTTCAGCACTGGATTCAGTGTTGGGGTATGATTCCAACTTGATACCAAACATTGCCAGGATTGGTGCATCCATTATATAGTTAGACATCTTGCAATGACTGATGTCCACTATATACCTTAAAATGGCTGACCGCACTTAAGAAGCTTGGAGAATCAACTCTGGGGTATGTAGGGGTTTCCTGCTCATGAAGTGGCACCCTCTTACTTACCAAGCACCTTGCCTGCCATAAGGGTGACTTATAGGTTTTAAGTGCAGTGACCTAAGATAAAAGGAAACTTATATCTGTCATGAGAGGTCCAAGCACCATTTCACATAGGCTGCAATGGCAGGTCTGTAGTCAGGGTTTAAGTGGGCGGCACAAAACATGCTGCAGCCCATGGGAGATCTCTGCTGTACCTGTGCCCTGGGTTCCTTAGTACCATATACTAGGGAATTATAAGGGTACCCCAGTAGCCAATTGTGGATGTACCAAAGTACATACCAGAGGTCATTTCGGGGAGTGAGCACAGTTGCTGGGGTCCTGAGAAGCAGAATCCCAGCAGAGTACAGTCAAAACACACTGGCACCAAGAGCATAAAGTGGGGAAAACAATGAAAGCAGATCCTACTTTCCTACAGAACCCCTCCCCCCAAACGTAAGGACATGAGACTAACCATGCCCAGTTGAGTCTTCATGTTCTAAGTGGAAACATCTGGAAAGTCCATCTGTGTTGGCATGGTTACTCCCAGGTCTATGTTCCACTTAAAAGTCCATCCCCTGTAGGGGAATGGACCACCTCAAAAGTTTGGGGTTTTCACCCTTCATCTGTTCATCTGTTTAAGCCATAAGAGGGGCTTATGGTCTGTCTGAACAAAGAAGTGAGTGCCAACCAGGTATGGCCTCAACTTTTTCAAGGTCCAGATCACAGCAAAGGCTTCCCACTCAATAGCTGACCAATGCTTTTCCCTGGGGGTCAACCTTCTGCTTATAAAAGATACTGATTGATCCTGGCCCTCTGCATTAAGCTGTGACAATACTGCACCTATCCCTATCTCAGAAGCATCTGTCTGGACAATGAATGGCTTGCAGTAGTCAGGACTTTGCAGAATTGGAGCAGAGCACATGGCTTGCTTCAGGTCATCAAATGCCTTCTGACAGCTAACTGTCCACTGAACTTTAGGCACTCTTTTGGAGGTGAGATCATTAAGGGGTGTCACTATGGACCCATAACCTTTAAAGAATCTTATGTAGTAACCAGTCAGGCCAATGAAAGCTCTGACCTGAGTCTGGGTAGTGGGATCAATCCAGTCCATGATGGTCTGAATTCTGCTCTCCAATGGTTGAACTTGGCCTCCACCTACAAGGTGGCCCAAGTACACAACCTTGCTCTGCCCTATTTGGCACTTTCTCACCTTGATAGTGAGGCCTGCCTTCTGCAGAGCCTCAAGTATATTTCTGAGGTGGACCAGATGATCCTCCCAGGTGGAACTAAAGACAGCTATATCATCTAGATTTACTGCACTATAGGCTTCGAGGCCTCCTATGACTTTATTCACCAGCCTCTGAAACTGTGGCAGGTGCACTTTACAACCCAAAAGGCATCACAATAAATTGATCATGCCCACTGGGTTTGACAACGCTGTTTTTGGTTTGGCATCCTCATAGATTCTGATTTGCCAATAACCAACTGTCAGGACAAATGTATTGAAATATTTGGCAGAGGCCAACGTATCAATCAGTTCATCTGCCCTTGATATTGGATGGAGATCAGTCCAAGTGACTGAATTGAGGCCTCTATCGTCAACACAAAATCTCATCTCTTCCTTACCATCCTGGGTGTGAAGTTTTGGTACAAGGACTACAGGACTAGCCCAAGGACTATATGAAGGCTCAACTCTAGAATCTTTTGGACCTCTGTCCTGCTGTAATCTCTGACATGGTCAGGCTATCTGTACATGTTGCTCTTAACAGGCAGGATGTCACTTGTGTCCACTTCATGGGTAACCAGGTGGTTTGACTGGGTGTCAGAGAAAAGAGACCAGGAAAACAATTGAGAACCTGTCTGCAACCAGCTTGCTGTTGATCAGTGAGGCTGTCTGCCAAGACTACTCCTTAAACTGATACATCAACAGGGTCCTGAAAGAGGAGATCAGGGAGAGGGTCACACTCTTCCTCCTGTCCCTCATCAGTGGCTATGAGCAAGCTCATGTCAACCCTGTCAACAAAAGGTCTCAGGCGATTCACAGGAAGTACCCTGTGGGGACTTCTTGGAGGACCTAGGTCAACTAAGTAGGTGACCTCACCTTTCTTTTCCAGTATAGTGTGGGGGCCACTCCACTTGTCTTGGAGAGCTGCTGGGGCGACAGGCTCCAACACCCACACTTTCTGTCCTGGCTGGTAAACTGTCAGTACAGCCTTTAGTCAGCCGCGGCCCATGCAGGTAAGAGCGATGGGGCCCGGTTGGGGGGATTTCAACGGACAACAACGAGGGGAAATTAATTATTTATTAATTTTCCCTTGTCTTCGTTTGTCGAAATCCCCCCAACCGGGCCCCACCACCTCCCCACTCTTACCTGCACGGGCCATGGCTGCTTTTGGTCATGCCAAGCTTTCTGAAGCTCCTGGATGGCCTCAAGGTTTTTGCTGGCTCCTTCATGTTCTCTGCCATGCGAGAACGCAGGCCCAGTACATAGTCTACTATGTCCTGTTTAGGAGTCTTGAGAGGTTGCTCCCATCCTTCTATGACTAGACATAACAGACCCCTAACTGGATGTCAAAACAAGTTCAAATGGGCTGTAGCCCACCCCCTTTTGAGGAACCTCTCGTAGATAAAGAGAAGGCAAGTTAGTAAGACATCCCATTTTCGCCTCAGCTTTTCTGGGAGTCCCATGATCATACCTTTGAGGGTCTTGTTGAATCTTTCAACAAGTCCATTCCCCTTTGGATGGTAGGGTGTGGTAAACTTATAGTTAACACCACACTTTTTCCATACAGCAGTGACGTAGCTAGATATGAAGTTGGTATCTCTGTCTGACAAGACCTCCTTAGGGAACCCAACTCTGGAAAGGGTTCCCAAGATGGCCCAGGCCAGTGCAGGAGCTGCAGTGGTCCTAAGCCTCTGGATATGGAGGGGCATGGTCCACTACCACTAAGATAAAGCTATGTCCAGATGCTGTTGGAGGATTTAAGGGACTTATAATGTCCATCCGTACCCTCTCAGAGGGAACCCCAACCACTGGTAGTGAACCCTATAGTGAATGTCGTATGCCAGGGTCAATAGGAAATCCCTGAACTTCTGAGGTATGACCAGCCTCCTGGTGGCACCAGGCTTGGGGTCTCTACTTTCAGAAAACAGGAGCCCATCTTCCCATTAAGTCCTGAGTGGCCCACTGACATTCCCTACTTCCTCAGCAGCAGCTTGCTGTCTGAGTTGTTCAAGAGAGGGGAAGACCTTCTGCTCCAGACTCAAGTCTTCCCTGGAAGGTGCTCCTGCCCCCAGTAGCTCTGCCTTGTCAGGACCAAGCCACTCTGGGACGGTTCCTTCATAGGTACTGAGATCATCTCCTAAGGAGGCTGATTCTCACTGGGATTTGAGGCCCTCTCCACTAGATAACGTGGCTATTTCAGCAGAGTGTGTTGTATTTCCCAGATCAAATAGGTCCCTCGCTAGCTCTTCTCTATTCTCATCAAAATCCATAATGTGTAAAGAAAAAAATCCACGTGTGGGCGTGCTGGTTACCCAGTAAACTCACAATTCTAAACTCTCAAAAAAACCAGCCAAGGATTTTAAAACCGCACAGCCCAATTAGTCACTTCAGTATACAACAGCAAATTAATTTTTTTGTATAGATTATTGCCCACCTCTAAAGTCTGCTGCTTGTAGACCATATAATATACTAGACAATACTCAATAGAAAGAGAGGCAACAGGTATAACTAGTCATGTATCAGAAGGAACGTTCTTGAGTTGTTAGTGATGTACAAAAATCTTCTTTAATAATTTCAGTCCATTACACGCGCTGCCAACACGTTTATCCCAAAACATGGCTTTATCAGGGCACTGATAATGTCTCAAGGCAATTCCTAGGATTGTATAAGGCATTATCCAAAGTAGAGGACACACACCTGAGATTGTAGTCTTTGATCAGTAGGTCATTCACGTCCTCCATAAGGATCAGGCTTATACAGTGGCAGGGGTAATGTATCCGAAAGTATAGTCCATCAATAGTGGATGCTTAATTAGGCATCATGAACTCCCTCGGGTATGAGAGACGTTCTCATTGACCTGAGCCGTGTGCAGCTCTTCTCTCCTCACACCACCAACCGATCTAGAACGCCGTCAATATACTACTGATCAAAGACTACAATCTCAGTGAGACATTATCAGTGCCCTGATGAAGCCCTGTTTAGGGAGAAACGCGTTGGCTGCACGTGTAATGGACTGAAATTATTTAAGAAGAATTTTGTACATCACTGAAGACTCAAGAACGTTCCTTCTGATACATGATTGTTTTTACCTGTTGCCTCTCTTTCTATTGTGTATTGATTCTCACTGGGAGTCTGAGAAGAGGATAAATCTTTTCCCTTCCTGCTCCTTCTCTTGGGAGCTAGCCGGTCCATTTTTTCGGGATCCAGGGCTCCCTCAGTAGCTAACTTCTTGGCCTGAGGCATAGTGACAGCAAATACGACAGCAAAGACACAGGCTGAAATTCCCATAATTTCTGCATGAGTCCTGAACTCCACTTTATACCAGGCTGAAGTTTCCAAATCATTGCCCAGTAGGCGTCCACAGGTAGGTCTGAGGATACCACAATTCTCTTTGGGCCAGTTACCCTTCCCCAGCTGAGATTGACAACTGCCATGAAATGATCTGTTCTGACATTTCTAGCATTAGTCACTTTGTAAATCTGACCAAGTAGAATCTGCTCAGGAGGCACAAGTTTCTCTGTCACCGTTGTGACACTGGCACCTGTGTCCCTTTAAGCTACAACTTCCTGACCATTGATGAGAGCCTGTTCTCGGTATTTGCCCAAGTTAGTGGGACTTATAAAAAGGGTGGCAAACTCAGTGCTACCATCACAGACAAAACAGCCTGAGTGGGTGTCCTGACTAGGCCAGAACCCACTTCAGTACCCTCGGTTAACCCAGCTAATCTCTTGGGGGCACTACTACTGCCAATGCTATTAGTAGGGGCAATAGGAGGTTTAAGAGTAGTAGTAGCAGTATTGGTGCTAGACTTAGAGCAATTGGCATTCCTTACACAATTAATAAATAAATAAATACACAATTAGCACCAAGGTTTCTTGTTAGAGGAGAACGAGGATTGGGACCCATCCCAGATGAAGATTATTGGGGACCTCCAGAAGACTCTTTCTTCTCTTTAGATTTATCCCCACCTTTCTCTTGGGCTTTAGAAGAATCTTGCTTCTTCTGTTCACCACCACAATCAGACTATTTCACCCTGGTGCGGACCCACTTGTTTGCCAACTCTTGGGGAGAGGTCAAATCCGAGTCCACCAGGTACTGGTGCATTTGCTTATTTTCACAGTTATTAAGGATGTGCTCCCTCAAAAGTAAATTGTACAGTCCTTCATAATCATGTGCATTACTTCCATGAAGCCAGCCTTCCAGAGCCTTAATAGCACTATCTATAAAATCTGCCCAGTCTTGAACGTGTGCCATCTGTGTGTCCCTAAACTTAATCCTGTATCACTCAGTGGTTAACCCAAATCCATCTATGAGGTCACTCTTCAAGACTTTGTAATTGTCTGCAGCTTCTTCATTTACAGTCTAAAAGTGTGTCTCTACCTTTGTTAGCAAAGGAGAGCCACAGGATAGCTGCCCACTAACCGAGGAACCTTTTGAACTTTACAGGTACTCTCTAAAGCAGTAATCCACTTATGTATGTCATAATCCTCCTGGTAAGGAGGGACTATTCTGCTCAAGTTCCTAGTGTCAATGGAGTGTTCCCTAACTCTAGATTCACTAGTGCTGCCACAATGGGATTCCACCAAATTCTCTCTAGCACTTCTATGGTATTCCCTTTCTTAAGAACCCTCCCTCTTGATGGAGATGGTGGTCCCTATTGAAGTGTCAGAGGAGGTTGAATTAACTGAGAAGGGCCTAAACCCTTTGTACGCTCCTCTAGGGCTTTCCTCTGTATCACTAGAACTATTCCCTGGGGGACTAGAGTTCTCCAGTAAGGGGTCTTCAGACTCCTCCTGGAGATGCTCAGAAGCAGAGTCATGGGTGATAGACAGCCCTGGCTCATCTTTTGGAGCATCACCACCCGTATCCAAGTTATCCTGCCCATCTGACCTTTTTTCTTGGTAGCAATAACTATTCCCCAAAGAGTACTTCACTGTTAATACGCAACTCTCCAAATGTCATTTATAAATAAATCATCATGGTCTTGAGCAAGGCCTCCATGCCTTCAATCATTGTTTAAATTAAATGTTCAATATTTTGGCTCGAATAATCCTTGCACGAGGCATATTTGCTAGTTTTGGGAATTTTATCGTTTTTGTGAGCCTCCCATATAACGTTTTTTGTGCTTTAGTGCATCCTACTGACTACTCATTTGTGACTTTCCACCTACTGTCTTCATTTGTAAGCTTCACACACAAACACTATTGTTCTGGTGTTCATCACTAACAGCTTATATATGAGCTTTGCCACACAACTCATTCTGCATATCTCACTATACGTATCTTCTGTGAGCATCTCATATGTGTCTCTCACAGCAGGCTTTTTACATTGGTAAGCATCTCGCTTCCACACAAACACTGTACATCTCATTTTTGTGAGGATCCCACAGAAGGCTAATTGTTATTGCAAATTTATCTCATCGGGCTTCCTAAATTTCTGTGCAAGATAATGCGGTTTGAGTACACTCTACACTCATGTTATCCATCTGCAATAACGCTTCTCATAGATTAGACAACAAAAGTTTCTGTATTGTGTAGTATACTTTGCAATGCTTAAGGGTTCCTCCACCCTCTAGCCTCAGGAATGCAGGCAATAAACGCTCTCCTTCTTGTGCCCTGCTAAACCAGGGGATTCCAAAAGGCTTCCGATTGACTTCAATACTCAAACAGACACACAGAATCCTATACCATACTATTAGACCTGTCAGCCTTAGGGTGGTTTTCCTCCAAATGTTTTGCCGGCTTACCTCCTCTTTTTTCTGATTCTTTTTGTTGGCCTTAGGACTCTGAGCCCTTTACCACTGCTGACCAATGCTAATGTGCTTGTGCTTCTCCCCTAAACATGATAGCATTGGTGTATATACAACTGGCACATTTTTATTTACTTGTAAGTACCTTGTACCATGGTATACCATATACCCAGGGCCTGTATATTAAATGCTACTAATGGGTCTGCAGCACTGATTGTGCCACCCACACAACTAGCCTTCTAAACGTGTCTCAGGCTTGCCACTGCAGAGCCTGTGTATGCAGGTTTACTGCCATCTCGACTTGGTGTTAAACACCCCTTGCCAAGCCTTAAACTTCCCTTTTTTTTACACATAATCCACCCCTAAGGTAAGCCCTAGGTAGCCCGTAGGGTAGGGTGCCCTGTTATTAAAAGTTAGGACACGTACTTTTAAGTTTTGCATTTCCTTGTAGTGATAAACACCTACCTTCGTTTTTCACTACTGTGAGGCCCTACTCCTCCCGTAGATTAACATTGGGAATTCCTTTTTACACTCTTTTAAGCTATACATCCTGGTTACAAAGGAGTAACTATGTCATGTTTTATATCTTTGGAATGGCAATTATAAATCCTCTTTACTGGTAAGGTTGGATTTCACATTACTATTTTAGATATGCCACTTTTAGAAAGTGAACATTTCTCTGTTCTTACAGCTGTGTGTGCCTGCAGCCTGTCTCAAATACACTCCAACATTAGTCCGATTGCATTTTGAGGTTTAGGAATGTCACGAGGAGCATTCAGTTTATTCTTCCTATTTTTCATCCCGCCTTTCTTTGCTTGGTGCATGAAGATGTAAGATTCAAAAACATGTTTTTTCCCATTTGGTCTAATTGCTTTGTGAATGTAAATAACAATTAAAGCATACTTGCAAACTATGACTACATGCCTGCCTTTATCAATGTTTAACTACAAAACTATGCAATTGTATTTGTTTAACAGAGCGTATGGCTCTCAGACAATGGGCGATTTGTATAGGGTCACTGGAAAGTCCAACAGGTTGTCCTTGTCCCCCCCCAGAAATTTAGTGTCTCCAATGCCCCTGCATGATCGCCTAACATCTGGAATCTGTTCCCGAATGTTGTGCAAATCCCAAAAGACAACACAGTTCAGCAATAAACGACAAATTATACCAGATGCATAACGCAGGCCCCTGTAGTGTCTGTGATGCAAGGGGACCCCCTAACCCTCCAGAGGGCCCCAATCTTAAAGGGGGCCCATCCAGCCCAAGGTCAATGAAAATATCTGAGGTATGGGAGACTGATAGGCCCCTCATTACATTCTGCAGGAGGGTCCCATCATTTTTATATATATATTATTTATATCCATAAAAAATGTTACAAAGCAGGAATCCCGCTATCGCCAAAGCAATGGAGCAGGCAAATGTCAGTGCAGCTGTTAAGTGGAGAGTACCGATTCCACTGAAAAGATAATGTGACGAAGAAGCTGAAAATGACTGGGAGGATGGGGAGGGGAACAGAGGGCTTGCAAACACATGCACTCTTAGGGAGCACTAGAGTAAAAATAAAAAATAGTACCTGTGCAAGCCACCAGACATAGAAGGAAACTGGCCACAGAGAGGAAGCTGTACTTGGTCTATGCCCAACTGAATGCAGGAAGACATGAAGAGAAAGTGGTAGCAGGAGGCACTGACTAAGGAGGAGCAAGGACATTAGAGTGACATGGAGTCAACCAATGATAAGTAATGGTAAGCCTGTTTTTATTTTTGTTGTTTACAAAAGATTTCATAGACAGGGCATTCATGCTGTCTCAGGTGTAACCTAAAAATCGGCAAACTTAAAGATCTGTGCCAACAATGTTTCTATAGACTGGGCATGCAGCACATAATAAGAGTAACATAAATGCAGAAGTAGCACAGATTAGACTGCAGATGTTTCATAGCCCAAATGACACATATCCATTATTGAATTTAATGAATAAAGACGTGTTTAATTTCCACAAATCCTTGCTATCTTTAAAGCTCTCACCGGTTAATTAGAGTAGAGTGAAAAAAAGAAAACCATGGGAAGTGGTAATCGCTAGGGTCTTGTAACAATGGAAAGAAAGATTTTGCATATGGGCCATGTGCTGTGAACTCCAGATTCTGATCCACTAGAGATCAATAGATGATGGGCAATCTGAATGATATAGAAAAATGACAACAACTTGTATAGTCTGGCAGGAGGGGGTACTCTTTGGTAGTCTACATAGCCACTTCTAGAGAGAAGCTTCATTAAGACAATTTTTGCATAGTTTATTCCCATGTGTTAAACATAAAACAATTACTTCAGCTAAATAAATAATTTAGGCCAACACCCCCTGTCACCACCGACACCAAGAACTTCAAAATCATCATTAACTGCAAATGCATCATGACGGTCCAAGTCAATGTCTTCATTGCTTCATGCTTCTATACCCTGAAGATGCAGAGGAAGATTTCCAAATGGTTCCCAATCAGCACCTGGAAAACCGTCACGCACACCCTGGTCCCAAGCAAGCTTCACTATGGGTTCACAGTCAATGTCAGGATCAATAAAAACTCACCATAAGGCTACAGACCAGTGATAAATTTGCAGCCAGAATCATTCTCAAGCTCCCACACTGCACTCACACCACACCGGGGCTGGACTGGCCATAGCAGGCACCGGGCATTTTCCTGGTTTGCGGGTAAGGTGGGGGTCTTTTTTTTGGCCCATGGGAGCCATTTTTGTTACTGAGAGACGGTTGTGCGACAGTGCTGCAATATCACCAGTGGTGCAAAGGAGGGCCGGAGGTTCTCAGTAGCACCGCCTCCCCCAGGGACCGGTCAAGTGGAATTGCCAGGGCTGGTTTCTGTTCCCAGTCCGGCCGTGCATCACGCCACACCTGAGGGAGCTCCACTGGCTCACCATTCACAAATGAGCACAATTCAAACTCCTCACTCACCCTTTCAATACACTAAATAACACTGGTCCAGCATATGTCAACAATCTCATCTACTTTCAAACACCTTTCAGACACTTCCTCTCATCCGCAACTGCACTTGAGAGACACCAGAAGAGAAAGTCTGTTTGCTGTTTACTGAGTTCCATGAGAAGGAAGGAGACCTAGGACCAGCTTCTGCTCTTACCCTTTCTTTGAAATGTTCTGAAGGGTCAAACCGGTTATTCTTTATTAGCCTCAGGGACAGAACAAGTTGACGTAGGGCAGGTTGGAAGAAGGATCATCAGATCAGTGGTCACTGTGAACCATGCTGGAGTCATAGTCAACCGAGTGGTTGAGCCGCATCTCACTGCTGAACTGTGACCTGAAACCTAAAAGTTATCTTAGACCCATAAGAGTGACCAGGAGGATAGTATCTAGCACCTGAAGGAAATAGGACACCAATCTTTAGAATGAAGTACAGTCGGAGAGGTCTGTCTCCCCATTTGTGGCCCTGTCTGGAGTTCCCAGGAAGAGTCAGAAAGGCTGGAATGCTTTGATTGAACTAAGTGGAATGGTAACTGGCACTGCCCCTGAACTCGCTGAGGGTGAACAGTTTGGGGGTAACTTTTTCTTTTCTTCATTGCTGGCACAAAGGTGGCTGCTGGTGGCCCCATATGCTAATGAACATACATGAACGACCATTGATCTTGGTAACCCCATTGCTTCTGTACATGGTTTGTGACATTTTGGTGGCTTCTTAAATGTTAGAAATTAAGGCAAATGTCCATTCTGCCCTTACCACGTTTACATTCTAAATACAGAGCACTTGACATCTCCTGTTTATGACAGATGTCCTGCCATTTGTCAAACTCTGAATAACCCATTTTGCCTTTAGAGCATCATATCTCCTGAAACCCTTATCCAATGTTGATGTTTTGTTCTTGTTTTAATTATTAAATTGTTCTCTTTGTAGCTGGATTGCTCTGGAATTTTACAGTTTTATTAATTGAGGTTATTATTGTTTTTTGTGTGCTGCTTAGATGTGTGACTCACATTGCTCTGGGGAAATAGCCTACTGCTTTGTGCCATTAATACCAGGATTTAAGTGGAGGATTGTTCATTCAAATTGAGATTTGACCTAACAACATAAGTGTTTATTAATTTGACCAAGCTCTTCCCTAAATTAATAATCCAGAATCTCATTTGTGTATTGTTTTTATTACTGTTAGAAATACTACTATTATTCTAATTTAATGAGGATTATTACAATTATTATTGTTAGATTTATAATTCCTATTGCAGTAGGAGTAGTATGCTTGCTTTTGCTAAGTACTCTTCTTTCTCTTACAGCTCATAGAGTTCACTCCTCCCCGAATTGACTACATGTCAACTGAAATTTACATGAAAGGACTATTTGCAGATGGTGGCAGTTGTTTATTGGATGCATTGTAAGTATGTAGCACATTAAACTTGACTGCTCTCTGATTGCACATTGCAAATTGCATTTTAGCTGGCTTTCTCATTGGCTTACATTCTTTTACTGTGGTGGCAGGCCTCTGTTTATTGTGCCATATAGGACATTTTTGTGACCACATATGGGCAAGGATTAAAATGTTGAATGTCTATACATAAAAAGGCAAAAACCTTGAGATGCTATCTAGAATTTCTGGATTTGCATGTTGTAGGAGGCGTGGCAGAATTATGGATATTTAATGGTGGATGAAACATGACTGGATAGGCTTGGTAGTTCTACAGATCCCAAAGGAGACAACAAATGCCTAGTTGGCGAGCTGCGCGATCTGCAGTGGAGAAACTCTTACAGCCCAAACAGGCGACTACTGCAAGATGAGAGGAGATTATTTGTCTCCTACTAGTAAGAGAGAATGACAATGTCATGCCTCTCATTCAAACACAGTGCTTCTACAGGATTGACTCCTTGCATTGCTGAGGTGGCCAGGAGGAGCAGCGAATCAGGACAATTGCATGTTAGTGGTAAGGTATGCAGGATGGATAGATGGCAGCCACATTGACCCGAAACCCCCTGTCCAGGGCCGGTTGTATTTCAGAATACCTTAAAAACTAATATCGCCTGTCATATTATGAGAAACAGAAAAATAATAAACCACTTAGAAGCAGGAAAACAGCCCTTCCACCTAGGTGTGGTAATCAATTGGAAACTAATTAAAAAGAAAAGTATTTAGTTGCTTTCTAAAAGTGGATAACGCGTGCCACTTCCCCCCAAAACAACGGAAAGTCATTCCGATGTTTAGATGCAAGATGGGGAAAGGATCTGCCACCAGATTTGGCCTTGCATATTTTGGGGACCTGCAATAGCAGTTGGATCTCAGAGATCTGGATTGTTGATTTGGCTTATGCCTATTCCTAATAGAGTCTGGGCCTTTCTGGCAGAAAGCCCTGTAGGAACACACTAATGCTTCGAATTTAATGCGCTTAGAGACCGGTAACCAGTGCAAACGTTTCAAATGTGAAGGGACTGATTGACAAAAAAGGATTCTCAAAATCATTCTAGCTGCTGCATTCTGGACAATCTGAAGTTTCTGAATACATAACACCGGAAGGACAAGGTACAGAAGGTTAGCACAGTCCATTCTTGATGTGACTACCGCATAGACGATGGTCTTCCAGGTAATATCCGGAACCAGATAAAGCATTTTTTTATGGATTTGAGTTTCATGAAGCAAACAGATGAAATATTTTACATTTGAGACACAAATGGTACACTGGTATCAAATTGATGCCAAGATTACTTACTAAAGAAGAAGATGTAGGTGCAGGCCCTAGTTCTTCAGGCCACCATTTGATAGATTCTGGGGAACCCTTTGTTCCAAAGAAAAAAAATTCTGTCTTATCTGAGTTTCATTTAAGACATTTGTTGTCCATCCATTCAGATACACCTCTAGGCACTATTTAAATGTTGACAGAGCATCACAACTGTCTTCATGAAATGAGAGAAGCCGTTGGATATCTTCCGCACAGGACATAACTTTTATACCCCAGGACTCTACAAAGCTGACAAGTGGCTTGACATACATGTTGAATAATGCACAGCTTGATGCAGAGCCCTGAGGGACCCTATAGCGGAGTGGCTTAGCAGTAGAGGTAAAAGTAGGGAGGTGGACCTCCTGTTTTCTCTCCTTCAAATATGATTCAATCCAAGCAAGTTCAATCCAAAAAAAAGCCTTTCCTTGGTTCCCCAAAATTCTGAATCTGTCTAGCAGAATTGGATGTGACACTGTATCGAATGCTGTTGACAGGTTCAATAAAACCACTGCAACGGAAGTGCCCTGATCTAAATTGCTTTTGATGAATTCAGTTACTTCAAGTAGGAGACACTCAGCGCTAAAGCTTGGATGAAATCCTGATTGTGAGTCATGTAAAAGATTATTTGATTCAAGATAGGCAGACAATTACTGATTACCAAACTTTTCCAAAATTTGGGAAATTGACGGCAGAAGTGAGATTGGTATGAAGTTACTCAGTAGAGTAAGATCTGCTTTAGGCTTCTTCAATAGAGGAAGTAATAGAACTTGTTTCCAACTCACTAGGACTATGGCAGCTTTTCAATAGTTATGCAAAATATCATTCAAAATAGTATTAATTAAGGCAGATATTACACTTAAAATGTGAGGGGTGCAGGGATCTAATGAGGATCCAGATTTACATTTCTTTATTTCCTTGGTTGATTGTTCTAAAGGTATAGCATTAAAAGTCGCTAAAATATGACCAGGGTCTTTCTTTAAGTCTATTGGATCAGAGAAAAAGGCTTTCTCAATAAAATTTGAAGGAATTGTCTGAATTGTTTCATAAAAATAGTCAGAAATCTTTTTATTGTAGTGTCTCCTATTAACTCCAATAGGGCAATATTTTTGCTGATGACATTTAGAGCATATTTATGTCAGCTGATATTCTGACCATAATTATTCTGGTAACACACCTCCAGCATTGCAACTACCACCATCTGACTGATCTTCCACACAATGTCTCTGTCCTCTGGCCTTTTAGGGCTGAGGTGGCTCTAGACAAACACTGAGGAGCTGTGGCTAAAAGGCATTTGTGCAGCTGACGATGTGGAACTTCAAGCTCTTAGCCCTTCCCACTTCTTTGGATATTGAGTTATAAAGGTCAGCAGATTTGAACTTGTCCAATTTCTAAGACCAGGGATCCAATTAAGAAATCATGACTGAAGAAATGACCTGATGAGCTGATTTCCTCACTGTCCATGCAATATGTATTACTAAAGCAATACATATTGATCGCTACTGCTATTGTATTACAGGTACAGCTGAAGGCACCTTTGAGGCCACTTCTGTAACACAGCTTACTTAGGAGCACATTTGTGTGACATTGGGTGTCCGTGGTCCTTGACGATTGGCCCACGTCCAGGGGGATTGGCTCTTGTCCATGTAACCCTAATGTCACCAAGGTTCCATGGCAGCCTCCCGTGTCAGACTGGCATGAGAGAGCCAAGGTTCTCCTGGCTGTGATGGGTGTAGCGAATAAACGTGACTCTATTGACTCTTGTGTGGTGCCTCTTCATTGTGTCAGATGTGTCCGGTATTATTACAATTTGCTACTCATGCAATGTACAGTGGGTATTCTCTGCTTTGCATTGGGTATGACCCCCATGAAAATGAGGGAATGATTTGCCCATATCCCTCTGTCTTACTGTGGTGGAAGCATGCAGGTCGGCGCAAACTAAGGGCCCATCATCCAGAAGCCACTGCAATCACTTGCCGCAGCCCTTTGTGATGTATTCTTGCCCCATACAAAGGCAGGCTGGCATTGCACCTGCAGAGACACTCACAGTGTTGCTGGTAGTGGACTGTGGATGTCTCTGCTGGTGCACACTGAACTCTAACCTATGAGTACTGCACAATCATGGATGAAAGTTATGACGACACTCACCATTGGGGTTGTTGGGGGAGCCTGAAGAGAGACACAAAGCACTTGTTAGATCCACTGCTACATCCCTGTCAGCTCTTTTGAGTACATGCACTAACTTCATGAGTTACACTAAACGAGGATGCTTACCGGCGCCTGCTCGGAGATCCAGTATTTCATTCATGACAGATGTTAGCTCTACAACAGCCACCTTTAGAGCATTCAGCAGGTTCAAATATCTAAAAGTGAAATGACCAAACATTCAGTGTTTTGAAAACTAGTATTTTGACAGAGCCCCAATCCTGGGATTTCTGTAAGAAGGTCCCAATTCATATAAAGGTGAACACTATTTCTAATCTTGGTCCCTTTAGAAGCATGGTGTTTCTATTTGCCCAGCAATGCACCATGTTTTGTTTCAAACACTTAAGACCTGCTTTTTGTATTTTCTCATTTCATAGCATAATGAGATAATGATTTTCCAGAGCTCATCTTTTAGCAGCTTCATAGACACCCTTTTCCACTTCCGTGTTTATGTGCCTTTATGATCTGTGATTTGTCTTTTGCCTTATATCAATTTAATTAGTTTTGTCTCTCTTATCTGATTCACATGTGGTCTGTGTAACACACTGGAATATTCAATCGAAAGATAGTAAAACAAGAACACACTGACGGAAAGAAGAACAGAGTTCCTCTGTGGGTTCTGTTTTTGTTCTACCTGTGTTCCATTCACCTTTTCCTAAATCCTAAGAGAACAGTACATTCAGAAAAAATGTGAAAACCCATATTTTCTGCTCAGACAATAGCCAGTCAAATCTGACCTAGACACCAAGCCCTCCATTCCCCCATTTGTCAGTCCGAAGCACGCAGTCGGTCAATTCCACTGGATGATATCTAAGGCTCTTCCATCTGACTTATCATTGTAAAAATCATCTATGACTTTATATCATAAATGAAGGAGCCATGCAGCAGACTAATGAGCTAGTTTCCTTGATTATATTTGGTCATGTGGAGCACTGGATAAGTGCTGAAGCTGAAACTAACCTTTCAGAAATGTGTGGAAATGTGTGGAGCCGCACCGACCTTCTATGAAAAGCATTGGATTTAACCCAAGCTGATACAGATAAATCTCAAACCTTTCGGGAGATTCATGGTTCATGGTGCAACACAAGTTTTTGGAACTTTGGTATGCATATTTTGTGACAGATGGTGCCCGGACTTTCGCAAACAAATGCAGTTCTATCTCAGGAAGCAATGTTTCAATTGGAGTCTCCTGCACGTGAGTGCTATTTAAATTCATTGTGCTACTTCTGTTGTACTGGGCGTCTGGGGCTCCGTTACTTGACATACGTCACCATGCACCGTCTTGGCTGGGGTGCAGCAGAGACAATACATTAAGAGGGATCTGCCCGCTCACGGTCAGTCCCGAATAGCACCTGAGTGTGAGTTGCATAACTCTGCAAGGTGGGCTGGATGCACACTGTTAATAGGCTGCAAGCACAGTAGGCCCACATCCGTCTCCAGCACATTGGGGACGAGTAAGTGTCCAGCCCATGTTGGAGAGAGGTATTGGGTGACACCTAGTGTATGTGGTGTGCAGCTGAGGATCCACGCTGCACAGTGGTGCAGCATGGCGATCCCTTGTGCCTCGGCCAAGAAGGCGAAGTAGGTGGAGGAAGGATCGGGCCATGGAGGCCAGCCAACGAGGCAACCAAAGCCAAACTAGACTGGTGGCAGTGCGTGGAGCAGTCCTCAAGGGCCTAGTGACAATGAGTGGATTGTCACCTCGATGGTGAGAGGGTACCGAAAGCTCAGACAGCAGATGGTGTGCATGCTGTGAGTTTTCTGATAAGAGACATTTGCAATACACAGAAAAAAGTAATAGAAGAAGAGAGAAAAGTAACACAAAGAGGGTGGAAGATAAGACTGTGGGGCCAAGGCGTGAGTGACTGAGTAGCAGTGCGGTCCCTCTAGGCTGAGCGGTGGAGAATGCCTGGTCACCAGGGTCTAAAAGGCACAGAGTGTGCCGGAAGCAGGCGCGGTTGGCACTCACGCCCTGAGGCGGCTACTCGCTGCACATCAGTACCCAACAGGTGTCCAGGGGGCACAGAATTCACACCAGCCTAGTGAAGGAGGACCGGCAACAGGACAGCAGATGATGCAAGCAGGATGGTGAAAGCGGCAGGAGCCAGGAAGGCAGGACAGGGCCAACAGGTGGTCACTGTGGGAGTGCTGGCACTGTTTAGTAAGATGCCGGACAGCAAACAAATGATGGACGGAATGCTGACAATGGAAACATTCTCCCCCAGTCAAAAGATCTGGGTTAAATCCATTGTTCTTTTGCCCACTACGCCACCCCAGTTTGGACCCAGCCATATGCAAATCAGTCTTGACCCTGTGCCCCATGGGAACAGTCCAGACCGAACTGCCAGGCCAGGTCCTCCCTGGACCGGAAACAAGCATTCTGGGACCGGCTTCAGGGTATGTCACCCTTCTTCAGCCAGGCTAGCTTGAATCCAGTGGCACAGTGAGCAAGGGACCCACGTCTGGGCATACCAATCCCACTTAGGGCGAAAAGTGTTACTGCAAACAAATGATGGACGGAATGCTGACAATGCAAACATTCTCCCCCAGTCAAAAGATCTGGGTTAAATCCATCGTTCTTTTGCCCTCTACGCCACCCCAGTTTGGACACAGCCATATGCAAATCAGTCTTGACCCTGTGCCCCATGGGAACAGTCCAGACTGCACTGCCAGGCCAGGTCCTCCCTGGACCGGAAACAAGCATTCGGGGGCCGGTTTCAGGGTATGTCACCCTTCTTCAGCCAGGCTAGCTTGAATCCAGTGGCACAGTGAGCAAGGGACCCACGTCTGGGCATACCCATCCCACTTAGGGCGAAAAGTGTTACAGCAAACAAATGATGGACGGAATGCTGACAATGCAAACATTCTCCCCCAGTCAAAAGATCTGGGTTAAATCCATCGTTCTTTTGTCCACTACGCCACCCCAGTTTGGACCCAGCCATATGCAAATCAATCAGTCTTGACCCTGTGCCCCATGGGAACAGTCCAGACCGAACTGCCAGGCCAGGTCCTCCCTGGACCAGAAACAAGCATCCCACTTAGGGCAAAAATTGTGATGATGCAAGCAGGATGGTGAAAGCGGCAGGAGCCAGGAAGGCAGGACAGGGCCAACAGGTGGTCACTGTGGGAGTGCTGGCACTGTTTAGTAAGATGCCGAAACCAGTAGCGGCAGCCCCTTCGTGGAAGACATGGGTGGGTCATTTGGAGAACAATTTTAGGGCCTTCAGGGGAAAGGGACAATGAGGTGAAAAGGTTCTTACTCTTGCTTTTCATGTGGGATGAAATTTACAAACTGTTTGAGCACTTCCCGAGCACTGAGGGTGTAAGCGACTATGATGCATCAATCACTGTGCCCAACGCGCATTTCAACCATCAGATAAACCCCCATTTTCAATGCTTCAAGCTGCAGCAGGCGAGGCAGCGTGAAGAGGAGTCTTTAGATGCATTCTGTGTGCACTAGCAAGCTTATGCGCCGATGACAACCAGCCGTAGGAGGTCCAGGCACAGATATTACAAGGATGTCGGTCAGCGACCCTCAGGAGACTGATCCTCAGATAGCCGAGGATTAAGTTAGAAGACATGCTTGTGATGGCACGCACATATGATCTGTCCAGTGCAAGGGAGGATGAAATGGAAGAGGGGAAGGTCTGCCCTCAGGTAGCGGTGGAGCAGAAATCAAGGTGGAGACCGTAGATGCCCTAAAAACCTGCACTCCACCACAGAGAGGGAGGGGCAGACCAGAATTGGGAGAGTCATGTGGAAACTGTGGATGGGAAGCCCACCCAGGAGGTAGATGTCTGCCAAAAGGACACATGTGCTCTACGTGCCATAGGCCAAATCACTTTGCTAGGGAATGCAGACGCAGTAACAAGGGGTGCAGAGCGTGAGGTTGGTGGCCTCCCTCTAGGGCGATGAGGCACCTAGCCCTGGAGGAGACCCTGCAGCAAGGGGCCGAGGACCAGGAGAGTAGGGGAAAGGCCCACTATGAGGAGGAAGATCCCGGTGAGGAAGTGGTATTCCTCATTTTGTGAGCACTAGGGCCGCGAGGGAGGCATCCCCAACCCATTGGGGAAATCATGATCATGGGCACTGCGGTGAACATTCTAACCAACACAGGGGCATCAGTGAATGTTGTGAACAAGTGACAATGCATGTGGCTCTGCCCAACCACCACTGCGGCCATCCCAAATAAGGATCCATGCATATGGAGACACCGACCCTAATCCCTTAGCGGGCGCCATGGATGTGGTAGTGCAGCATGGGGATCAAGAAGTCATGACGATATTCATTGTGACCAAGGAAGGAGATGGCGCCCTGCTGGAGTGCAGCGCAGAGAAAGACCTAGGACTGGTATTTTTTGCAAATTGACAACATTTTGGATCTGTTTCCAAATGTGTTCAAGAGTAACCCTGGGCATAATACTTTGCTACGCTCACGAAGCATGCAAAGTTTGTGCTACTACGCACTACACAATTTGCACGTAGCAGTAGCAGAGTGAATAACTGTGCTAATCAACGTAGCATAGCAGGAGTATAATAAACTCCTTCAAATGCTTTGATAAAGCAATTTTTTATGCTAAAAAGCATATAACCAATTCACAAAAATGAATTTTGACACTAAAATATCAAGCAATGAGAGAGGTGATGATTTTGGAGTCACCCCTAACCTAGGGGGAGGACCAAGCAGATGCCTTGAACACAAAAAGCATATCATGTGAACGATTCAATGGTGGTCCCTTCCTCCTAGGACCACCCCAAGCACAGTTATGGGCAAAAATACAATCCCAACCAAAGGCCCTGCAAAGCATTACGGGACGAGATTAGCAGTGGGCAGTGAATATTATAGTGTCCAATATCAAAATAATTCTACAAAGAGCTGCAGTTCAACTAGTCGTTACTAGGTGTCCCTCACGAGTCAAATGCAAAAGCATTGAAATTATTAATACATCAAGCTGCAGTTCCACTAGTCGTTACAAGATGTCCCTCACGAGTCAAATGCAAAAGTATTGAAAACCTTTCATGAAGCTTTTGCATTTGACTCGTGAGGACACCTAGTAACGACTAGTGGAACTGCAGCTCTTTGTAGAATTATTTTGATATTGGATACTATAATATTCACTGCCCACTGCTAATCTCGTCCCATAATGCTTTGCAGGGCCTTTGGTTGGGATTGTATTTTTGCCAATAACTGTGCTTGGGGTGGTCCTAAGAGGATGGGACCACCACCGAATCGTTCAATAAGATGTGCTTTTTGTTTTCAAGACATCTGCTTGGTTCTCTCCCTAAGTTAGCGAGGATACCAAAATCATCACCTCTCTCACTGCTTGTTATCTTTGTTTTCACTTTAGTGAAATGACTATATGCATTTTTAGCATATAAAGACAGAAATATTTATTTTATCTTAACTTGTACTGTACAAGATGCTTTTGGTAATTATTGTACAGTGCAGTCAAGCACACAGCTACGCACTACGCAATTTGCATAGCTACGTGTAGTTGAAGCTGTACTTCACATAGCTACGTGAAGTGCTACTACGCAAACTATGCCCAGGCTTATTCAAGGGCCTGGGGTCCCGTTGTGGTGCTCCTGTAAGACTGCACATTGACAAAACAGTGCAAGCTACCGCACTGCGATACTGACAGATTCCATTCCATCTGAGGGCCAAGGTGGAGGCGAAGCTGGACAAACTTGATAAGATGGAAGTCATTTCGAGAGTGAAGTCTTTGAGAGAGTGGAGGGGCCCACTCCTTGTGCTCTCTTGTGATCACCAAGAAACCCAAGCCGCGTGGGGCAAAACGACTCATCGCTGACCTCAGTGTAGCCAGGTGATCCTCAAAGTTGGATTTGAACACAGGATATCACCGGCTAGAATACATCCAGACAACAGGTATATCACCACGATCTCCATGCAACTGGGTCTGAGGTATTAAAAGAGTCAGAGCTTCGGGATCTCTACGGATGCCGAGGTGTTTCAAAATGTCATCAAAGAAACACTATCAGGGCTGGAAGGAATCCTAAATATTAGTGATGACATTCTGATCTATTCATTGACCCTGTCTGAGCACCACAAAAAGCTAAAAGTCATGCTTCAGAGACTGAGTGAAACTGAACTAATGTCACACAGGGACAAATGTTTAATTCTTCTGTTTCGTCTTCTCTAGGGAAGGCCTGCAGGTAGACCCCAGAAAATATTCGGCCATAAAGGCGGCCCAGTGCCTCGAAACCCCACGGAGGTGAGGAGCTTCCTGGGGATGGTAACATATTGTGGAAGGTTTCTACCACGCTTGGTGACTCTGTTAGACCCACTGAGAGCTCTCTCGTAGACAGGAACCAAGTGGACATAGGGCCCTGAAGAACAAAAGGCCTTTGATGACATCAAGGAGGAACTTCGAGTATATGCCACAATGGCATAGTTTGATCCCGATATAAACACAGGGTTTGTGGTTGATTCCAGCCCGGATGGGCTGGGGGCAGTTCTAACCCTGGAACAGTAGCCTGGTCTGTGGGCACCACTAGCATTTGCGAGCAGGGTCCTGATAGTGACAGAAGCATGGTACGTGCACGTCAAGAGAGAGGCTCTGGCCATCAAATGGGTATGTCACCATTTTCACCTGTATGTATATGGCAGAGATTTTAGAGTAATTACAGACCACAAACCGTTGATGAGCATCTTTGGCGCATGGCGCCTCACCCTTTGCCAAGGATTGAACTTTGGGCAGTTTAACTGTTGCCATATTGGTTCAACGTCCTGTACAGGCTAGGATCTGGGACCCCGGCTGACTTCTTAACCCACCACTCCTCGGAGAATATGGATGACGGTAAGGAGGACGATTTAGGAGGTGAAGCAGAATTTGCCTGCAAGGTAGCGATGGCGGCCTGCCCAAAAGCGCTAACCTTGAAGGAGATCCAGACTGCCACTGCAGCAGGTGATGGCCTGACCCACGTGGTGAAGACCATTGCCAGGAGTTGGAACCTCCAGAATGCCATCCAATGGGGCACAGAGAAAAAGAGCCACCTGCCACAGATAAGAAAAGTGAGGGAAGAACTGTGCTGATAGGATGAAGGGATCATCATGAGAGGACTCTGGATGGTAATACCGAAGGCACTGGAAAACAGAGTAGTAAAGTTGGTGCATGTGGGACACCAAGTGGTGGAAAAGACCAAAGCCAGGATGAGAGAGAAAGTCTTGTTCCCTGGCATAGATAACAGAGTGGAGGACATGGTAAAGATATGTTTGACATGCAGGGTCATTGGGAGCCCAGCGCCACTGGTCCTGGTGGACACAGAAGACATGACCACAACCCCATGGACCTAAGTTAAGGTAGACTTTGGGAGCTTCCAGATGGCAGGCTCACATTGGACATGGTGGATGAATATTCAAAACACACTGTAGTTGAATTAGTGGCCACAACGGCTTTCTCTCATGTGCGACCCCTACTGGAGAAGATGGTTGCAGCATATGGATTGGCAGAGATATTTAAACAGACAACGAACCTCCCTTTCGAGGTGCTGAATATTCAGGAGTACTTAGGAGCGTTGGGGATTCAGCACCAGAAGATAACACCTCAGTGGCAATAAGCAAACAGCACTGAGGAAAAGTTCATGAGAACACTGAATAAAGTGCTCTGGATTGCTGTGGAATAACTGGAGGATCTGGAGTGGAGCCTTCATCGATTTTTGCAGATGTATCACAATACTCCTCATTGCACAATCCAGTGTACCCCCATGCATTTACTGTTTCAGAGGCCAGTCAAAGACAGCATCCCAACGGGACCAGGGTGGAGCCTGGCCCCGGTGGACCCGGAAGGAACTCAGGCCAGGTGCAACAAAACTAATGAGAGACCTAGCTGAGCCAGAAGAGCTAACCTTGACGACTGAGGAAGGTGACATTGCTAATCAAAGACCATCATCCCGGGTGGAAGTTTCATGCCCTCTTTGAGAGAGGGACATGGGTAGTCACAAGAGTACGTAGGGCTATGATCACTGCCCAGCGGGGCCATGAGACTGTAACCCGCAACATCTCCTGGTTCAAGCGTAAGGAGGGTCCGGGGTCAGGACGGAGTAATGCAGACCGAGGAGATGCCATCTCTGGGGCCCTCGAAGGGCCCGTACCAGCAAGAGCTGAGGAGTCCATGGGTCCATCCACAGGAAGAGGTTGACCTGTGGGATTGCAGCACAATCACACACCCAGCCAGAGGCTGAGAGACTTTCAGTGTGAATAATGAAAGATAATCAAATGATTGGCGGTCGAATGGTATGTACTGGGCATCTGGGGCTCAGTAGCTTGACCTACGTCACCAGGCACAGTCTTGGCTTGGCGTGGCTGAGCCGATAAATAAAGGGGAATCTGCCCACTCATGAACTCAGTCTCGAATAACACTTGAGTGTGTTGTGTATGACTCCGTGGAGGCGGGCTAGGTGTGCACCGCTAGTAGGCTGCAAGCACGTGCAGCGAGAGCGCAGTAGGTCCGCATGTGCCCCCAGCACACTCTTTACAAATAGTCCCCAATAAGGTCCTGGAAAAAAAATGGTAATCCAGTATGACAGCTCAGCGAATTTAACTTGCAGCTGATACATTCAAAACCTGACTGGACTGACTAGAGGGTGTCAGCACGGAGTAGAGGAGGATCACCTTCATGCTGCTGACGGTAATTCCGCAATTCCTGCAGGGCAAGTAAAGCGTGAAGTGAGGAGTGTTTTCTAGCCTTCCGGCGCACGCCATCGCGAAGCGAGGAGAGGTTTTTAGCCTTCTGGCACCACGCTGTCCGGTCTGGAGGCGCCCCCAGGGAATTAAAGCCTGTGGTGCTGACAGGTGCAGTTTGACTGCTGGGGACGGTGCTGGTCACTTATCAGCGTGGTCTGCCGGTATACCATTATCTCGCTGACTGGCACAGCGTTATTGCAGGTCCCAGTACGTCTTGCTGACCTGCACAGCTTTAGCTTTATACTGGTACAAAGTGTGGGGCTGACAGCAATATTGCCGGTTTCTGAAGATTCGCTGATCAACACAGCTGATTCTACTACCAGTCAGTCTCTTCAACTGTTATAAAAAGGGAATTTTTACCTGAAGTATATTTGAATATTGTGGGTGAGTTCTTCAGCTGCAGTCTTCCAGCAACTCCGCCATTTCCTTAGTGGGAAGGTTACTCCTGGGAGGGGTTTCCTGTGCTTTGGCCACTTCCTGTCATAACTACAAAAAGTATAATTTAAGGAGGTTTCCAGTGTATAAGTAAACATAGAAACAAGACTCTTCAGAGTTATTGTATTGATTCAGGGTGTTTTTTTTGGTTGTTTTCTGTTGTGGGAATTTGGGAGTAGCAATTGTGAATTTTACATGTCTCTAGAAGAGCAATAGTTGTACTATGGCATCACGTAGTATGAACCAACCTCCGCCTTTTCTTAATGAGGTGGGGGAATGGGAAACAATTGTTGTTTTCTATATGATAGCTATTGGAGGGAAACATTTCTCCATTCAGGAAACAACATATTTTGTTACATAACTTGGGGATTGAGGGACAAAAGGTTTATGAAAATGTTACTGACTCAGGAGTGACTCAGAAGGAGAGGAGGGTCAAAAGGTACATGTATTCCTTAGCTTTTATTAAATTAGAGAAACACTTTGGTCAGAAAATTTACGTGGTGTTAGAACGTCACAATTTTTTTTGTAGAGTTCAAGGTAAAAATGAGAAATCACAAGCATTGTAGCAGTTTTAAGGGGGTTGGCCAATTTGTGTGAATTTGGTACTTTGAGCGATTCTCTAATTTGGGACCAGCTGGTCCGCTGTACCAACAATCCTAAAATAGAAGAAAAGTTATTGACAGGAAATCCGGATTTAAAGGTGGCAGTTGAGATAGCTAAGAGTGGAGAGCATACAGCGAATGTATAAAAGAAATGAAACATAGTAATATATCAGACACAGTGCAAGTGGTGAAAAACAAGTCTCCTGTGGATGCTTTGGTAGGAGATGGGGGAGAGTGTAGGAAAACTAATGATTTATAGGGCAAAAGAGGGATAGAAGAGGTCAGTAAAGATAAACTCTAATGTTTTTGTTGTGGGAATTTTGACAGTTTAGCCAATAATCCTGGTTGCCCTGCTCGGTCCATTATATATAGGAAATGCAACAAAAAGGGTCATTATGCCAGATTATGTAAAAATCTGAGTGCAGAAAAGAGAAGTGTGAACTGTATTGGAAACAACAGTGATGATGAGAAGAAATTGGTATTCCATATAGATGAAGATAGTGTAAGTATGGAGACCGCTCATCCTACATGTATGATTTCTTTGAATGGGGTGGAATTTAAAGTGTTTGCAGATTTGTGTTCACCGAACACATTGATTGATCATAGCATATTTATGGAAAAGTTCAAGGGCAAGGAGATTGAAATGGGCCAACCTGTTATTGAACTGTGGGGTTACAATAAAGATCCTATTCCGTTGGTGGGAATGATAACCATGAGGATCACTTTTATATTTAAATCTGTTTATTAGAGTTTTCATTATTGGAAAGCAGTACATTGTTGTGAACAGTATATCTCTCGTGCTTTACAGTCAGCTGTGAGATATATATGCCCATGCTAGTGATATAATCATAATACAATGTTTTGATAATCGTTGCCAATGTTAGATAAGACTCAACTTTACATCTGAAAGCAATGTCAAAACGTGAAACCAATAACTTGAACTCCCTCCCCTCGCCCCTCCCCTTCCGGCGTTCTTTGTGGTATCCGTAATGTAATTAGTTGTGGATCTATGGTTTCTCAAATCAAGCAGTTGCAGGAGGCTGGCTCTCTGTTCCTAGGTCTGTTAGACGTAGCACTCTCAAGTACTTGGGCTTGGTGACCTCATTGAATTCTTTTGATAACAGTGTCAAAAAAGGTGTCCACACCTTCCGGAACGAACTCTCAGAACTGTTGAGAGAGGCGGAGATACGTTCCATACCTAAAATATACCAAATCCTGTGAAGCCACCCTGTGTGAGTGGGGGAGGTTGATGTCCCCCAATGTGTCAGAATGTTCTGGAGTGCTGCCCCCAGTGCTAGCCCCATCTGTCGTCCCCTTACACTTTTGAGTGGATATGTAATTGGATTGGGAAAGCCCAGCACCACATACACAGGCAGACGAGGTATCTGTGTGTCAAATAGTTGGTCTACATCGTCTAGGATTCTGGACCAGTAAGTGGTTAATATCAGGCACTCCCATAACAAATGTACTAGTGTTCCCTCTTCCTCACATCCTCTCCACAAGTAGGGCTTCTGTCCGGGTTACCCCTATGTAGGCGCACCGGCGTGAGATACCAGTAAGTGGCTATTTTCATAGCTGTTTCAATACTGGCCACATTGCGAGCTGTGTGTTTTGCCCTGTAATATATCCCTTCCCAGGGGGTGTGGCCAGGAGCGTCAAGATGGCGGTCGCACTTTAGAAGTGCTCTGGACCCCTCCGTCATCCGCTCCTCATCCGCCGTCATCGGGAAAGCCCTTAACCCCAGACCTGCCTACCTGCCTGTCCCGGGCTCCGGTATCCTGCTGGGGAGTGACTCCGGTAGCTTCTGAGGATCCCGATCTGCGGCTGCACCGGGAGCCGGCCTTGCGGCGCACGCAAGATGGCGGACCTGCGGCGGTGAAGAGGAGGCAAGTTGCCCTGTACCCCGGACCTGCCTGTGTCCCGGAGCTGCCTGCCGTGCGGTGCGGGTGGGCCCAGTGGGCTTGAGTGCTGCGGAGACCCTGAGGCCGCCCGGCGTCCCGCGATCGGCTGCTGTGTGGTGCGGGCGGGCGCTGGAGTCCTGGAAACCGCGACTTGCTGTGCGCCGGGGTCCGGCCTCGCGGCGGATCCGGGGTGGCGACCTGCGGCAGTGGGGTCCGGCTCCGCCTCGAGCCTTGAGTCCAGGTGCTGCCCTGGACGCCGGAGCTTCCTGTTGGGGAGTGCGGACGGCGGATCATCGAAGGGCTGCCCGTGTCATCCTGCTTGGTCCTGCGGGCCGGACGTCCCCCCCCGCCCTCCCTGTGCTGGTGAGTGCCTGCTGTGACCTGGGCGTGAGGCCTGCTGCTACACCGGGGTCCGGCCTTGCGGAGACGCTGCGGTGGTGGCCTCGCGGTGAGGAGCGGCGGTGAGCTCCTGGCTTGTCTGGGCCCCGCGCCTACATTGACCCCCGGAGCTGCCTGCGGTGTGGAGCTGGGGCCTTGGGCGCAGTGGGACATCCCTGTGGCGCTCCTGAACGCCCTGCTCCGGAGTGGGACCTTTACTTGGGACCTGACCGTGGCCTGTGAGGGGGGGGCTACCAACGAGGGGAGGTCCCCAGCCGGGCCGGGCGGCGGTGCGCGAGATCGGCGCTCCGTCCTCCTGGGCCCCATCCCCTTCACCCTCCAGGCCCTGCACAGTGTTGAGGTGCCCTTTGTGGACCGATAAGGGAACCCATCGGCTGCACGTGTCGGGCAGCGGGTGCCCCTCCTGTGGTGATATCTGGCCAGCGCCAGCCTTTACCCGGCCCGTGCCGCTTCCCAAGCTAGTCGTCTCCATGTGGCCTGGTGGCCCGTGAAATCTCTGGAACCGACCACTCGACGTCATCGGTGAGTGGGGCGTGGGACCAGGGTTCGGCTGCACCATCGAGCAGCGGGCCGGGGGGCCGGTGCTGGGCCCCCCCCCCGGTCCTCTGGGGAGACCCAGCGCCCTGAGTGACTTCATTCACATGCGCCCGGTGAGGCCCTGGGGTGTTCGGCCTGCGCAGCGCCTTGGATAGGGAGCCCCCTTCTCTTCGGGGATCCGACCCCGGCGGGCCCTCTGCCTCCCTCCGTCCTGCCGGGAGGGGTTTGTGGCCGGATGTTGTGCTGCCGCCGGGCTTCGCGGCCGGTGCCCGGACCCGTGGGGCCTACTCTTAGCGGACCCGCTTGGCCTCCTGGGACCCTTTTCCCTCTGTCGACCGCCGTGTCGGGCGGTGGGGTGCTCTCTGGTGACCTGCTCCCTCCTTTCCAGGCGGCGGCCGGCTCGCCGCTGGGGACACCTGCGGTCTTCGCCTCTGCTTCCCATCTAATTAATCATACCACCAGCCTGCTCTGCCACGTGCTATCTGGCTGGTTCCGGTGCACACCTGTGGTCTTGGCCGTCGCCTCCCATCTAGCTACTCACACCACCAGCCTGCTCTACCACGCGCTCTCTGGACGGTTCTGGTGCACCCCTGGCCGCTCTCCTGAACTTGTGGCGCCCATCCTGACCTAGTGGCTGATCGGTACGGGCTTCCGTGCCCACGGCCGGCCCCTTTGTTGGGGTCCGTGCTCCCCCTTTCCGACTCCCGTGGCCCTGTCCGGCCAAAGATCATGGGCAAGGATCGGACCTCCAAATCCACAGCCGCCCCTACACAAGCCAAAATAGACCATTTCACCACCCCTGGGCACGAGCCACCCGGGCAGGCTGAGGGCGCTCCTCCCGTCCCGGGCACAGACCTAGCGACCATCCTGCAGGCCATAGGCGCCTCTCAGGCATCGGTGGAGGGGAAGATAGGAGAGGTCAAGATGGACGTGTCCCTCCTACGGCAGGACCTCCGGAACGCAACGGCCCGAATATCTGAAGCTGAATCCAGAATCTCGACGGCAGAAGATGATATCCGCCAGCTTAAAGATCAAGTGGCCACTTTAAGCTCACACACCAAGGAACTCCACCGGCGCGCAGAAGACGCCGAAAACCGCGCACGCCGCAACAACCTCCGCCTGGTGGGGTTTCCAGAAGGGGCCGAAAAGAATCAGGCAGCTGCCTTCGTGGAGGCTTGGTTCACCTCCTGGATGCCGAAAGATTCCCTCTCAGCCTGGTTCGTGGTGGAGAGGGCACATCGGTCCCTTGCTCCCAGACCACCGATCGGGGCCGCCCCTCGCCCTCTCATCCTGAAGATTCTCAACTTCAAGGACCGGGATGCCATCCTGCGCCAGGCCCGCTCCCTGGGTCCCCTAAAATTCCAAAACCATACCATCATGGTGTTCCCGGACTACACCAGGGAAGTGCAAATCCAACGCCGCTCTTACACTGAGGTCAAGGCGAAATTACGATCCCTGGGCCTCCAATACCAGCTGCAGTTCCCAGCACGTCTGCGGGTCGTTTTCCAAAATACAACAAATTTTTTTGATTCTCCTCAGGCGGCCTGGACTTGGCTAACGGAGGAGCAGCCCCTTAAGCCACAAAGCAATCCATCTCTTAGACCGCCGGACATCCGGCCCACTCAGCCCCGCTCATCGGAGCGCCAGCGCCGGAGACACACGCATTCCCGGAGGAGAAACCGGTCTCAGGCGGAGTCCCAGAGATCCTCAAGCCTAACAGCACATAGACTCCGAGACTCTTCAAGCCCTTCAGCTTCTCCCCCCCCGCCTCAAGCCCCACTCCTCTGGTGGTCCACTCGTAGATCCTTCACTGCCGTCCCGACACGAGTCCCCAGAGGCAGACTCTGATCTCTCTCGTACCCCAACCATCTGATGGGTTGGCGGGTGGCCGGCGCGGCTGATGGAATCTAGGGGCATGCTCCGACATTCTGGGAGCCTGGAGTTCTAGCAGACTATTTGCTCTGATTCATAGTCTTTCTGCCGAGACACTACACATCCGTTCATATGGAGGGGTCCTTCCACGCATCTCAACCCGAGCGTTTTAGTTTGGTTTCTAGTTTCTTCAAGGGGGCGACAGATGCTTCAGTTCTCGAAGTATAGGGTGGGGGGTGGGGTGGGGGAGGGGGTTGGGACTGTTCTTTCCCACAGTTTGTTTTTGTTGTTTTTTGTTGTTTCGTCACACCAGCACTTACACGACACTCTGCCTCAACTCCCCGTGGGTTGTCTCCGGCCCCTTCCCGGCACCTTGCCTGGCGCGCTAGTGATCCATCTCACGACTATGGCTCCCGGCACAATCTCCTTCCACCATTACAACCGCCTACCGCCATGACTGACACGCCCTCACCAAGGGCCTCCCTTCACATACTGTCCTGGAACGTTAATGGCCTCCTAGACCGCTTTAAATGTATGGCTGTACTGCGATACGCGCAACGCCTCGGGGTAGAGGTTCTCCTACTTCAGGAAACGCACTTGCTGGGTAATCACTGTCCCTTTCTGGCACGGTATGGGTATGATCGGGTATGGCACTCCGGGTTCACCAGGGGCTCCCGCGGGGTGGCAATCCTGTTGAAGCGTTCCCTCCCTTTCGTGACCTCTAAGGTCATTCACGACCCGCAAGGCACGTCAGTGGCTCTTTGCGGCTCACTGAATGGCAGCCCTCTGAACTTAGTGTCCCTCTACTCACCCCCTTCGATGCTCGCAGCGACCTTGGCCAAATCAGCCGCACTCGTGTCATCATTGGCCCTGGGCTCCACTTTCATTGGAGGAGACTTTAACGCAGTTTCCTCCCCAGAACTGGACACGTCGAACCCCCCGTCTCACAGTAGAATTGCGCAGGCAAAACAATTAACGAGCTGGTCCGAGTCGCTGGGGCTCTGCGATGCCTGGCGTATCTGGCACCCACAAACCAAGCAGTTCACCCACACCTCTGCAGCACACCACACACACGCGCGAATTGATGCAATCTTTGTCCCCTCCACGGACTGTGCCGCGATCCAAGATGTCCATATTCTCCCTAGGGGCATATCTGACCATTCTCCGGTCCTGCTTGGCACAGGGCCCCCTCCTCAATCCATGCGTCAGACCTGGAGAATGAACGCATGGTTTCTCCAGGACAAGGAGTTCCGAAGGGTAGTGGGACAGGAACTCAAGCAATATTTTCTGGTAAACGATGGGTCTGTGTCTTCTCCAGGTACCCTGTGGGAAGCGTGTAAGGCCACAATCCGTGGTGTCGCTAAGGGCCAGCTTAAACGTCAGCGGCAGGAACAGCTGCAGCAGATTTCCTCCCGCGAGGCGCAGGCGCTGCGCCTTGAGCAGACCTTGTCTGTGGCTGCAGACCCGCCAAAGGAGAGACTTCTTGCTCGCCTCCACGCTGAGATTGCCCAACTCTCCATGGAGGCGACCAAACTCCTTTGGCGATCATCCGTTGCTAGGGTGTACGGATGGGGCGATAAGACCGGCTCCCTCCTTCACAGATTGGCCACCTATCCCAGGGTGAACCGCATCATTCCTGAAATAGTCAACCCAGACGGCTCGGTGTACCGCTCCCCCGTGGAGATGGCCCGCACCTTTGCCTCCTACTACCGTCAACTATATACGGCCGTATCCCCGACACTCTCGCTCACGGGCTTATTAGAGACTGGGAGCACTCACCTCCCGCGCCTGGCTCCCATCATCCAGACGGACCTCGATCGCCCAATCACTCGTGAAGAGATCGGTGAGGCAATAACCCTTATTTCCTCCGGCAAAATGCCGGGTCCAAATGGCCTCCCGCAAGAATTCTACGCCCTATATCGCGAGACCCTCATTCCGTATCTCGCCGGGTTGTTTGAAGAAGCGGCTACCAAGGGTTCCTTCCCACCCGAGACAGACATGGCCACCATTGTGGTTCTTCCCAAATCCCAGCCACCCTCCCCGCGGTGTGCGGATTACCGCCCCATTTCCCTTATTAATACGGACCTAAAACTCTTTGCCACCATCCTTGCCCGGCGGCTCCAACCACACTTGTCTGCACTGGTTCACCCGGATCAGTGCGGGTTTATGCCCTCCCGTGGTACCCGACACTGTCTCCGGCGGCTGCACATGGCTCTGGCCCACCGTCATTTGCTCACCCCATACCTGGCGGTCCTCCTGGTGGACTTCGAAAAAGCATTTGACTCGGTGGACTGGGGGTTTCTGGACACCGTTCTTACCACGATGGGCTTCGGTCCACACTATCGGGGCCTGGTCCGGGTCCTATACGCCCACCCAAGAGCTCGTGTTCTGGTCAATGGGACCCTGTCAGAGCCCTTTCCTGTTTGCCGAGGAACGCGACAGGGGTGCCCTCTCTCCCCCTTACTCTTCACCTTGGTGATGGAGCCCTTGGCGGCTTTGATAAGGTCTGAAACGCGTGTGCAGGGATGGAGTTGGCCCAGTGTGGAGGCTGATAAGATCGCCCTCTACGCGGATGATGTTCTTGTCTACCTGGCGGATCCCACCCGATCCGGGCCTCACTGCCTCCGGATTCTCCAGGCCTTCGAGCGGGCTTCCGGTCTCCGGCTGAACCCCGACAAGTCTGTCCTGGTCCCCCTTCACCTCTCCCGAGAATGCTATGACTGGCAATCCAATATACCAATCCGGCGCCAATCGTTTAAATATTTGGGGATATGGGTGACGCTACTCCCCGACTTGGGCTGGGCGCTTAATGTTACTCCCTTGGTTAAGAAAGCCAAATCAGACCTCCAGAAATGGCAGACGCTACCTCTGAACCCCATGGGGACAGTTGCTCTGTTTAAAATGATGATCCTTCCCCGGTTCCTATACGTTCTCCAAAATACCCCCCTCTGCTTCCCGAGGGCTTGGTTCCGGGAATTGGACAGTATGGCCTCTAAATTCCTGTGGGGGAAAGGGAGGGCCCGCCTGGCCATCAACACCTGTCGGATACCATCATTCGACGGGGGTCTGGGGATGACTCACTTATATCTTTACTACCTGGCCACGCGCCTACTCTCCATACATGATTGGTTTAATGGAGGTTGGTCCGACCCGGCATACAGGCTTGAGCTCCATGCACTGGAGCTGCCTGACATCCAATCCACGCTATATGGGGGCCCCATTTCATCTCAACTGCCAGAAGTGACGCGCTCTGTGCTGCTTGCCTGGCGGGCCGCACTGCGACACACTCAGTGGACACGCAGATTGACCCAATGCACCCCCCTCTGGCACGGCACCTGGCTTAAGGAGGTGAGTGGCCTGCAAGGCTTTCGCTCCTGGGATCTTATTGGGATCTCGCAATTGGGTGATGTGTGGACGGGCGGTCATGTGCGCTCCTTCGCGGACCTCCAGACTCGGTACTCCCTGCACCAGTCTCAATTTTACAAATATTTGCAACTGTGCCACGCACTCCATGTACACCTCCCTGAAGGCACGCGGATTCCCGAACATAGCCCGCCTGAGGCTCAGATCATGCTAGGCGACTTGGGGAAGGGGGGAATCTCCCGCATCTACCGCACACTGATCAATAACACTCCGACCACGTTAGACCGACTCCGGCAACAATGGGAGCAATAGGTGGGAACTCTGGATGAGGAGGACTGGTGAGACGCCCTTATGGCCCCCAGGACTGTCACTGCCTCCGCCAGACTCCGCTTGGTCCAACTCTATTACCTGCATGCAGCCTACCTGACCCCGTTACGCCTCCATCGGGCTGGATTCCGCCCGACCCCCGCATGCACCAGGTGTGCACATGAACCTGCCGACTTCTTCCATATGGTATGGGCTTGCCCCAAGTTGTCGCGATTCTGGGGTGACATCGAAGAGGAACTCACGGAGGTGCTGGGATGGGAGGTTCCCCATGATCCTCGACACACACTTCTGTGTATTACAGATGGGCTGGATGGGTCCAGGAATGAGAAACTGTTTTTCACCACTGCAATGGCTGTGGCAAAGAGGGACATAGCCGCCTCTTGGAAATGCCCAGACCCTCCGAACATTGGACGCTGGCGGAGCGGGGTTGACTGGTGCGCCACGCAGGAGAAAACACTGTACGAGGCACGCGGTTGTCCCAAGAAATACCGCAGGGTATGGGGGAAGTGGTTGGGGGGACTGGATTAGACTTGCCGGGAATGTCTAGGTATACTATTATATATCCTACCAGATCCGTATTTTGGGAAAATCTAGCCTTGGAACATACTTATGCTTTTCCATTGTATTGTGATAAGTGGCTGGAATTGTGTGTGAAATAAAAATTTGTTTATCAAAAAATATATCTCTTCCCAATCTTTCTGCGTTAACTCTCCGCCCAGTTCCTTTCCCCATCTTTTCTGGCTAGGATGGCAGCGATTGTCTAAGCAAATCATAAAGTTCCGAGATCAGTCCCTTATCATTTTATTTAGTAATTAGCCATTTTTTGTAGCGTGTCAATTTGCAGCTGCCCTGCGCCCGCATCTCGGGCTGTAGCACCCCATGACTTAGTTGCATATATCGGAGCCGTTCCGTCTCAGGTATCCCATAATCTTCTTTCAACTGTGGGAACAAAATTATCCCCAACAGGTCAAACAGATGTCCCACTGAGCGGCAGGGTGTATCGTGCCATGCCTGAAATGCCCTGTCCACCATTCCGGGGGTAAACTGTTTCCAAAGAGAGGTGTTAAGGGTGAAGGAAACGTCGTGAGTTTCTTTGTGGTCGCCACCCCGTCCCAGACTTTCATTACCGAATTTGTGATTGGCGAACCCTGTAAGCCTAGAGGTCTGTGTGCTTTTTTCAGGAAGGGGACCTTCCATAGGGGAGTTCCCGCGAGTGCTCTATCCTGGAAGAGCCACTGCTTCTCGGACTCAGGCCTATTCCATTCTACCAAGTAGCGGAGTTGGGCCGCTTTGTAATAATCCAGGAGGTTCGGTATCCCAAGACCCCCATGTTCGGGCCTCTTGTAGCTTAAGTCTTTGCTCATGCGTGGACTGGCCCCGGCCCAAATAAAGTGGTTGACGTCTCGCTGTAGTGAAGTGATCGTTCCCACTGGCGGAGACGCCGGTAGAGTCTGGAACAGGTAAAGTGCCTTGGGCAAAAGGGTCATTTTAACCGCTATTCTCCCCAGTAGTGACAGACGAAGTTTTCCCCAGTTACCTAGGTCCTGTTAAAACTGCAGCGCCAGTCTGTCGTAGTTTATTTTGACCGTTTGCCGGATAGTCGCCGCCAACTCCAGTCCCAGATAAGGAACCGAGTCGACCACTTGTATACCCGAGAGCCGCTCCCCCTCAGATCGCTGTGCTTGTCTCATTGGGTTCAGGTCAAGAATGAGCGATTTACCCACATAGACCCGGAAGCCCGAGATCCGGCCAAAGGCCTCTAGTTCCTCTAGGAACGCGGGCAGTGAACTCCTTGTTGCTGATAGGGCCGCTATAATATCATCAGCATACAGACTAACAGGGTGTGTTTCCCCTCCTAACGGGATCCCTTTAATGTTGGGATGGTCTCTGATTTTTTGTGCTAAGGGTTCAATGTAGAGGGCGAACAAAAGAGGCGACAGCGGACAGCCCTGTCTGGTGCCCCTTTGAATAGTAAAGGGGCGCGAGGAGATGCCATTAACTCTGATTGAAGCGGTAGGTGCTCCGTAGCAGCATCCCACCCATTCCCGAAATCTATCTCCCAGCCCAAAATGAGCCATAGTCTGTTCCAGGAATCGCCAGTCTACCCGGTCAAACGCCTTTTCGGCGTCAACCGTCAGAAGGAGCGCATCCATATGTCTTCGGTGAGCTTTGTCTATGAGGTGCAGGATTCTCTTCGTGTTGTCCGCGCATTGTCGAGTTTGAATGAACCCCGCCTGATCTGGCTCTATTAAATTCAGCATTATCGAACCCAACCTGGTGGCTAGGATGCCCGTGAATATTTTAAAGTCAACATTGAGAAGGGATATTGGACGATACGACCCGCATTCTTGTTTATCTTTACCTGGTTTGGGCAGTACTGCTATCGCTGCTGTTAGCATATTCGTTGGGATCGGTTTGTCGCTTCCAAAGGAGTTAAATAATCTCGTCATGATCGGAGCGAGAATCTGGCAAAAACTTTTATAGAAGAGTGCGGGAAAGCCATCCAGGCCAGGTGCCTTGAGTAATTTGAGTCGCGAAATCGCAGTGATCACTTCTTCGATCCTAATGGGGGCATCTAGGGATTTAGCTTGGTCCGGTGTAAGCGTGGACATATGAACTGATTGTAAGTATGCTGTTGTGTCAGGGTCGGTCGGGGTGTCCACCCGGTAGAGTGTCTCATAAACCTCCCGGAAGGTGTGGGCAATCTCCTGATCGTCAACGGCCTCCTCCATCCCTTGTCTCTTTAACGAGAGTACCTTTGCGTGCTGGCGTTGAGCCTGCAACCTATTTGCAAGTAAGCGTCCCGTCCGGTCGCCTCCTATATAGTAGGAGTGTTTTAATCTGAGCGCTGCATATTCTGCTTTGTCTAAGTCCACCCCTGCCAGCTGCGCCCTTGCTGCTTTTAGCTGTCTCCACACCCTAGGTGCCCCCGTCCGACTTTCTCCAACTCCCGAACCTGCGCTGTCAAGTGCGCACGCAGCTCCTTGCGTTCCCTGTTGTCGGCCGCTGATAGGGCTATTAGCTCCCCCCTGACCACAACTTTCATTGCTTCCCATAATGTTGTGATGGTTACGTCTGTGGAGTCGTTAAACTCCAAATACTCATTGATACTTTTGGTGAGCTGCTGCTCCACTGCCTTCTTATGTAGCATGTATTCCTTAAGCCTCCAACCTCCCGCCTTGTGTCGGGCTGGGGCCACCTGTAGCTGTACAGTCACTGCATCGTGATCAGAAAGGGCCATAGGTTCGATATCTATGTCTTTTACCACGTTATTGATCTCTGCCGTGCCTAGGAAATAGTCGAGCCGAGCATAAGATCTGTGTGCATGTGAAAAGAATGAGTATTAGGGTGGGCCTCCCTCCATATGTCCACCAGCCCCTGTTCTCGCAACCATGTCTTCCCCTCCCTCAATAGCTCCCCTTTTGAGTGAAAAGTAGTTTTAGATCTATCTTTGTCCGTTTCCATAACCATGTTCAGGTCTCCCCCTATCAATGTCATGCGAATTTGCGGAACCATAACGTCCGTTAAGGCTATTTGTAGGAATCTCTCCTGTCCCTTATTAGGGGCATATACGGACCCCAGAACTATAGTGTGGGTCCCAAACCGAACGGTGTATGCTAGCAGGCGCCCTTTTATTTTGGCCACTTTCTCTTTCACCTCCCCCTTGCATCGGTTAGCTATTAAAATGGTGACCCCCGCTTTCTTCTCCCCCGTGAAAGAGAAGAATTGCTGAGGGAACGCCATAAGGTGCATACGATGCCAATCTTTGGATAGAAGGTGCGTCTCTTGTAGAAGACACACATCTGCCATCTCATTTTCTAGATAGGAGAGAATTACTCGTCTTTTAATGGGATTGTTGAGCCCCTTGACATTAAGCGTAAGTATTTTTACTACCTCCCCATCCATATCAGGTGTTGGCATTCGATGATCCGCCAGGTCGCAGGGCAAAACCAGCACTCCCGCCTTCCTCCCGTTCCCCCTCCCGCCCTCTGAGCTGTGAGTGACTGTTTGTGGGCCATAAACCACTTGCCCAGTGGACACCGGGGATCCCTCCCTCCCACCCTAACCCCAACGAACAAAACAATAAGCATACCCCAAAACTGTCCAGGGTCCGCAGAGCTCGTCCGCGTGCCCTTGGTGAACCAGTTTGTAGGGTGCATCTTGTGGCCAATATAATCTCCCCCGCTCCCTTAATTTCCACCCCCCGCTCCCCCAACACAGCATATTACTACTTATCTGACCCCTGAATCAAGTCAATCGCTGTCTCTGGAGCCGGATTCGTTAGACAAAGAGTTCAGGACGGCTAGTCTCTCCTGTGCTATGGTCTCTGTGCTTGGTTTCGATGGAACCTCCGATAGTTTACCTCCACGTACTCGGCACCACCGTTCCCTCTGTCTTTTTTTCTCGGCACTCCCTGCTTCATCCTTTTGAGAGCTCTCGATCCCAAGGATGCAGCAAGCTTCCTGCAAGGACCGAATTTGCTGCAATTTACCAACCCATTTGAAGATTATACGGAAGGGATGTCCCCATGAGTATGTAATGCCTTGGTTGCGAAGGTGCGTCGTAATCGGACCAAAGTCTCAACGCTTCTGCAAAGTAATTGCTGCCAAGTCGTGGTAGAGAGCAATTGTGTGTCCCTGATAATTCAGTGGCTGAGCATCCCTCGCTTTCTTCAGGATAAGTTCTTTAAGTTGAAAATCCGGTAGGAATGCCAAGATATCTGGGGGAGGTGCTGGTGCTTTCCTTTGCAGACCAACTCTGTGAGCTCTGTCGATTTGGATGTCAAAATCTTGGGATTCTTGCAGGATGTGCCTAAAGAGGCCTTGGAGGTAGCTAGTGATGTCCACTCCTTCTTCTTTAGGCGGCACGCCCCTAATACGAATATTATTCCTGCGGGAACGGTTTTCTAAATCTTCCACGTGTGATTGGAGGTCTATCTGTTGTGCCTGAAGGCGAAACACCTCTTGTTGCAAGTGCTCCACCTCTTCGTCCCGGACCTGTTCATGGTTCTCAATGGTGGCTACTCTTTCCCCTATCACCTCAACATCGTGGCGCACATCCTTTATTTCCCTAGAGAAGTCCTTTCTGAGGGCCTGTAAATCCTCACTCAGAGCAGAGAACAGTTGCGCCAGAAAAGCACGTGTGACCGGCTCCTCTGTGTTCCCAATCTCTTGCCCTCCTGACGCAGATGGCGATTCACGGCCGTCAGCTCCTGCCCCTGCCATTTTAATAAACATATCTTTCACATTCCTGTCTTTGTTCCCGCATGTCGTAGACATGGCTGGGGTATGGCAGCGCACTGTGGGAGTGAGGGCCTCTTCCTTCTTCGGGGTGGGAGATCTAAGCCACTGGGTCAACCGTCCTGTGTGAGTGGAGGATATGAGGCACCAAGCAGACTGTTCCCAGTGTGCGCTTGGTCAACCACTTCTTCATGCTCACCCTATGTAGCGAGGTTAGCGCCATTATGGTCGGGTTGCTTCACTTCTGCCTGCAGCTCTCCCACAAGCTATGGCCCAGTTCACGCTATATCTTCCTGACCTCTCGCAGATGGCATCAACTCAGGGGGTCCAGGCCTCCCCCTGCGGAATATGGCTGAGTGGTGCGTGCCACCAACCTTTAATCTGTGCCCCAAGCACCACACACAGGAGTTCTGCTCAGGCTCAGCTCCCTGCGTCCACTACTCCCTTCCAGCGGTCAGGGATCACGTACCTGCTCTAGCATCTGGGTAGATTGTTCAGGTGTTGCTTCGCTGAGGGGCCGAGACTGCCACTCTCAGGCTTTCCCCCAATGCAGTCCCCTCGCACTCTCTAGGCTGAGCCGCTGGGCGCCCCGCCTCTCGTTAGCGAGGCCGATCCAGGGCTATCCTCGCTGTGGCGCTCCTCTTGGGGGCCGGCAAGCGTTAGTAAGGCGTGATCGCCGCCGGCTCACAATCTTTTGGTGAAGGCCTCGATGTTGGCAGGCTCCGCTCGCAACTGCGGGGGCACCCATTGGATTCACTCGCCCCTGTCACACCTCACGCCGAACTCGCTTCTCCCTGCACCAATCGTGGGAGGCATCACTTCTCAGGCGCAGCGATTTAAGCCCCCTAGGCTGCGGGGGATACCTCAGGAGCCGCCGTCTCCTTTACGCCATCGGCAACGTCCGCTCCAGGGCCGCTCCTCAAGTCCGGGGAGCGAACAATGCCGCCATCTTGGGACTCTTTACTCGGCAGTTATCACTGCTTCAATCTGGGTGTTCGGGGTGTTTCGTACAGCGGGCCTGGGATTAGGTTGCTCCTACAGGCTCCCGCTATCGTACCCTTCACCGCCAGGGGTCGGCTGTGCGTTAGAAGTGTCGGGAAGTGATGCGACGGGCGGATGGGAACGGGGAGACAATCAAGACACGTCTTACCCGCTCGCCATCTTGGCCACACCCCCATGAGGATCACTTTTAAAGACAGGTCAACCATTGATAATGTTTATTTAACAAAAAGAGGTTCTAATTTATTGGGTTGGGCTCACCAAAAGGATCTAGGGATTGTATAGGACCCTAACAATTTTGAACTGGTTTTGTCGGTGGATATATCCAGAGAGGGTGATCTCTAGATGCTATGTGAAGGGTTCCCTGAGGTATTTTCTGAAAAACTGGGACATCTAAAAAAAAATTCCAGCATAAAATGAAGGTGGAGGACAATGCTGTTCCGGTGGGACACAAGGTTAGACCAATACCTCATCTCATACAGGGGCCTCTCAAGGAAGAATTTAATAAACTTTTAGCCCAAGGCATTATAGAACCCATTGAGAGCTCATTATGGTTGGCGCCAATTGTGGTAACGCAGTAGGCTGGGGAGAGAGGTTTGTGTCTCTGCATGGACTTACGAGATTTAAACGCCAATATGTGGGTAGATAGATTTCCTTTGCCCAGGATAAATGACATGATTAGCGTAATTGGCAAAGCAGAAGTTTTTAGTGTTATCGATTTATCACCTGCCTACCACCAGATTGAATTGCATCCAGATTCCAAAGCGCTTACATCGTTTTTGGGGCTTGCCGCTTTTACGTTTGGCCCAGCGTCGGCAGCTGTGGTGTTTCAGAGAGTGATGCAAAATATGTTGGGAGAAATCAAAAACGATCTATGTTTCCAGGACGACATTTACATTTTTGGGGATTCTAATGCACACCATTACAGTACTCTCAAGGAGGTCTTGAAAGCTTTGAAGAAGGCAGGTTTTACAGTAGGTAAGGACAAATGTCAGATTGTAGTAGATTCAGTGGAGTTTTTGGGACACACAATTTCTAAACTGAGGGTGAAACCTAAATTAGACTTAGTTGGTCAGTTAAACGGGCTCTTCCACCTGGGAATAAGGATGAATTGAGGTCTTTCCTAGGTCTTGTGGAATACATGACGAAGTTTGTCAAGAACTTTGCTGACATAACTACACCTTTAAGGAAGTCATTAAAAAAAGGAGTAATGTTTGTGTGGGATGGAGCACGTCAAAAGTCTTTCAACCTCACCAAAGAAGCAATAATTAAAGCAACGTCCCTAGGAAATTTCGTCACTCGTCGGAAAACTGTTTTGACCACGAATGCTAGTGGAATTGGTATTGTGGCATCTTTGTCACAAGTTGTGGATGGGGAAGAAAGACTCATAGCCTTTGCGTCAAGGGCTTTAAAGAATGCTGAACAGAATTTCTCCACAGTAGAGAGAAGGGCCTTAGCTTGTTCATGGGCCATAAATCATTTTAAGTTCTTCCTGTGGGGTCTAGTCTTTGTTGTGCACACTGATCACAGCCCCTGATATATATGTTTTCGATCAAAGGAAGAGATATTACTACACCTCGTATTGCCAAATGGTTGCTAGGCTTGGAGGGTTTTAATTTTAAAATTGACTTTGTGCCCGGACTGAGGAATAGTGTGGCTGATTGTTTGTCTAGACTACCCAGCAAGGAGGGAACAGACAAGGATGGGTGTGAAGAAAGAGAGGTCATTGGATGGGTAGAGATTCCGGGTATCTCGATGGATGAATGGCATTCTGGGATGGAAAATATGTAGTTCTCAAACAAGTTAGGGAAAGAATCATCCAGTCAGACCAGGATCCCTTATTACGGATCTGCAGGATTTTGGGGCAGTGAGGAATGAATTGAGTATCGGTAATGACAGAGTTATGAGAGAAAGCAGATTGATTCCTCCGGCTGATTTAAGGGAATGAATTGCGGTAATAGCACATGAAGGACGTCTCAGAAAAAGTATCGCCAAAGTTAGAGGCACCTATTGGTTTCCCAAAATGGATAGTATGTTAGAAAGTATAGTGAAGGATTGTTTAATGTGTGCTCAAAGCGATGAGTCAAGGTCTGTGAGAAGTTCACAGTTGTCTCCGGTCAGTGTTCCTTCCAAACCCTGGGACAAGTTAGGGTTGATTATTATAGGCCCTTTAAAGAATTCCCAATGGATAGGTCGGTTCATGCTGGTGGTGGAGGATTATCACTCATTGGATTATAACAAATGTGGTGAATAACATCAACACTAAAGTTCTCATCAGTTTTCTTCAAGGGATATTCACGACGGAGGGAGTCCCCAGCACGTTGATAAGATAATGGGGTTCTGTTTGCTTCTGAAGAAATGCGTCAGTTCTTGGAGAAGTGGTCCATTCATCACCTCAAAACAGCACTGTACTGTCCAAAAGCTAATGGGTTGGTGGAGATGGTGAACCGGATGATTAAAGAATGTTTACTATTGGCTTAGGACTCTAGGAATCAGGCTGCAGTTGCCCTCCAAAACATGTTGTTGTCCTACCACACAGCTCCTAATTTAATTACTAATGTTTCTCCCTTCCTGGCATTGAAAGGTCAGTTTCCGAGGACCAAATTGTTACCCAATTGGTTGGAAGGGGGAGAGCCTCAATGGGTGTGTTGTGAGGAAATGGAAAGGTTGAGGAAACTCCATCTGCAGAGTTACAAAAAACGGTATGATAGTGGTCATGGTGTAAAGGAAGGCACATGAAAGGTGGGTGATTGGGTGCTCATCAAACTTCCGGTTTCTAGACAAAAAGGGTTCAGCAAATTCTCAAGACCAATGAAAGGTGGGGAAAAATTTGGTCACATTGGATGATGCTAAAACCTGGAGTATGGATAGAGTAACTTCATGTCACCCTTCGTTGTTAAACCATGAGCACATTGTGGAGAGCAGTGAGGAGTCAGGTGAAGGTTCTAGCAATGGGTTAGGAAGGAGGAAGGTACGTCTGTCAAAACCTCCAGGGTGGCACAAAGATTATGTGTTATCATAATTGTGTTTATTATCAGGAAATGTATTTCATGTATATCTTCTCTTCTATGAGCATTTCATTGCGATGGGAAAAGTTCCTGGTGTAGGAGGGAGATGCATTGTATCTTAGGATGTATACTTTAACATATTGTTGTGAGTATTACGTTATGTATATAATGGTTTACCTCGCTCCTTCCCTCTGCCCCCCTATTCTCTTTCCCTTCTTGGTGGACTCCCGCATTCCACGACAGTTGAAATGTGCTGGAATCTGTTGATCCTTGTAACAGCTGGGAGGGCTGCTAGGGCTGTCACTTAATACATTCTTGGCTTGGGCTTCCCTCGTTTGGCAGAGAACTTTATTTTAGCATCGCCCTTTTTTTCTTTCTCTCTCTTTTGCTTTGTGGCTAATTCTGATGAAGAAAAGTAAGTCCTCAGAAGTATCTCAAATTCAGAGATAAGAAAGCTCATGGAGGAGGAACCTGGCGTGTGCTGGGGAGGCGGGGTGGGTGGAGGGGCACTGTAGGACTACCAGAAAAGGAGCAAAGATTTAAAATTTTAAAAGTAAATATAGTAGTGAAATCATAAAGAGTCAGTGTGAAAGAAGCTAGAGCAGCATAGTGTGGTGAAAACACTTTATTAAAATCAGTACAGACAGCAAATGTTAAAGGAATGAGATGTAAATAGGTTTTGAAAGAGAAATTGTTTAGCGTGGCTAAGAGGAGAGTTAAAAAAGGATTGAAGGAAACAGGGTCACTAGGAAGAAAAAAAATGCTTTCACCTGTGCTACATCTTATGGAGAGTGTCATAAGGAATGGAGAAGATTTACAGTGAGGTAGGGGTATTTATGAGAATGTGTAAAGGTAGTATGAGGATGGAAAAAGTCAAGGGTACAGGTGATGTCATTAGAGGGAAGGGAAAAGATACGGTCAGGGTGCGGAAAGTGGATGGAAGCAAGTGATCAGAGGGACAAGAAGAAGATTGATGGAAGAGTAGTGACATAAGAAGCGCATATGTCATGAAATAAAAGGTAGGGGTAGAGAGAGGAGAATGCAGGGAGAGCGAAGAGAGAATACTAAAACAGGTGCTAGTCTGCTTGCAGAACATGCAGGAAGACAATACAAGGTACTGTAGAAGAGAAAAAGATAAATTCAAGATGGGGACCAGAGCAGTAAGAGCTACAGTGCTGAGCTGTTTGAGATGGTAGAAATGTATGTAGTCAAAAAGATGAAAGGGAGGAGAAGCGTTTTTAAATACTAAGTAAAGAGAAAACGCTAAGATCATCATTCAAGCAACCACCGGCAGGAATTTAATGAGCAAAGTGTAAGAGAACGAGATAAGTGGAGCTCAAAGGAGGAGACAGACAGAAGATGTGGGGTGTGCAGAGGAAATACAGGTGGAGTGATGCAGGAGGGCTGTGCCACCGCTGCTATCAGTGACAAAATCAAAAGGTGACGGATGGAATCATGGTATCACTCTCATCAACCTCCATTGGCAAAATGGGTATTAGAGTTTTAGAGTGAAGAGCTAGAAAGAGCTATGGGGTATCGCGGCGTTAAATAGAGGATTCTATAATTCCTTAAGTGAGAGAAACTTAAGGTTGAGCCTGGAAAAACGATGTAGGGTGGCGGTTGATTTGCTGCAAATTGGAGAAGTATTCAAGAGAGCAATTGGACATACATTTAAAACTTTCAAAAAAATAGTGGCAGAATACTACAATTAAGCTCAATTACAAGACCTATTAATAAGACTTGCAATATCTATTTACTCAAAACTGGAACACCCAACTAAACAGAGACTATACTAACAGTGAAACATCATTACTATTGTTTCTCACAGTGATGGGGATGTTGTTGATTCCAATTTGAAACCACAGATCTCTGTGTACAAGCTTTCAAGGTGGACAAAGAAGATCCTGTCTTTCATCCTGAGACCACTGGTAAGTTGAGGCTTAGGTTTGAATAAAGTTATGACAGAATTTTTAGTTAAAAATATTATTGACTACAAACCTAATGCATTTAAGTGGGCCTTTTAATGATATGTTATTTAAGCAAGATAGTTTATGTTGGTGATTTGTGGACAAATGGTCTACTCCAATGTAGCTGTCATTGTTGCTATCCTCCTTCGTACCTTTCCATGGTTGGTCATTTACTGTGGTCTTTTTGTGCATGATCCCATGGTGCGAACCCAGGACACAAAGGAAACATCATCCACAAACATTAAAATCAGATTGATCAAGTTGTTGCCCACCAAACAATCATTTGATACAAAAAGACTAACTAGACATTCCCATTTCTGCATGTGTCTTACTGCTATGCAAGAACAACGAGTCCTTGAGGGTGATGCGTCAACAATTTAAACAGATTGTTCCATTCAATTAATCTAGGCACTTAAGGCCTGATTAAGATCGTGGCGGGTGGGTTACTTTGTCACAATGGTGATGGATATCCCATCCACCGAAATATAAATCCTATAGGATATAATGGGATTTATATTTAGGCAGACGGGATATCCGTCACCATTGTGGCAGAGTAACCCATCTGTATCCATAAATTGCACGCTCAGCTTTAAATACTGGTTGCTGCATATCGGGTTATGTCCTTCCATAAAAGCAAAAGACACACAATTGATGGACGGAATGCAGAACAAATCAAAACATTTACCCCCAGTCAAGAGATCTGGGTTAAATCCATCATTCTTTTGCTCACCATGCCACCCCAGTTTAGAAATTCTTAGAATTCCCCATTGTGGGAGACCTCAACCACAAAGAAAACATCATGTTCACCACCAGGTAGAGTTTTTAAATCCACTGTAGACTGACTAGCCTGTAAACTGTCTCCAAGACAGTGGGCCGGCCACTGTCTGTAGTTTTGTCTTAAAACCTCAATTTATACAGCGTGAGTAGCCCACACAATGACTTCAGCCTACCTTGTAAACATAACACAAACTCTTCAACTTATTAGAAAGAGCATCCAGACTTAAAATTTTCAAGTCCGTTGTCAGTTGTTGGCAATGATGCCTTGAAAAAAACATTTAATTCATTCCAGTTCATCTCTCCTCACAAAGTTGAGGACCACCCCTGAACATCTTCCAGTAACTTTTTATTAAAATATTATTACAGTAGATATAGTTGCTCCCTTAAATTGATAAAGTAATAGACAATTTCCAAATTGTTTTTTAAATTATTCAATTTAGACCAACAACATACCAAGGAGAGAACAGACTTCAACTTAGTACAAATGTGATGCAAAGCCTACTCGGAGAAGGGATAGAGTCACTGCAAAATCCATATGAGATGATACCAAGAATGAGTAAATGAGACAAAAACATAGAGGTATAAAACTGAGCAGAAAGTTTGTTTAATGCAGCATTTTCTTGTATTTTAATGTAAAGGATTATAACAATTATATTCTTTTTTATAATACATTTTATTGTTTTTACAACAGTTCACAGCCTCCAAGATTGCAAAATAGCAATACAGTAAAGAATGTTGGTCACATTAATTCATTTCTTTCATGTCCTTCAGAACTTGCTGAAGTTCTTGCTCTAGTTCGTCGTTCCCCTCTCCACTACGTTGTCAGTTGTCTCCCCCCTTTCATCCCTGGACACGAATCACCTCTCAATAGCCCTCCGTACATCTGCATTGCTGCCAAATCTTTTCACACTTCTTGGGGCAGCCCCTCCCCTTGTAGACCTGCCTTTCCACCAACATGCACCAATCCATTTCTTTTTCCCAGGAGTTCAAGTCCGGAGCCACATTCATCCTTGCTACCATCAGTCCCAGAGAGAGGAGAGGGATTATTTACAAGCCTCCGGTACGGCACTTTTTCCCCATATTAAAAGTGACACATGGGCGGCGCAAGGGGCTTGAAAACAAGCCCTGAGGTTTTTTGTGTGTAAGGGGTGTGTTCCATCTATCTAGATGTTAAGCACTGCTAGCCTGGGAGAGAGTTCAGCCGAGTTGGCGATGCAGCGAGCGCAAGGTAAATAGTTTTATTTATTTATTTACTTCCCTTACTCCTGCCCGTCGTATGTCTGACTCCACTACCCCCCCATCCAGCCCCTCCCCCGCCCCAACGCCCCGCAGCACTCCCTCTGCGAGCCGCTACTGATTATATATAATAAGGCAGATGGCAGATACCTGTCAGGTTCATGACGGAAAAACCCATCTGCAAATTTCTAAATCAGGCCCTAAGTCGTGAATCATATTCGCTGATCATTGACTCCTAGTCTCATTGTTTGCGTCAATTACAATGTCATCATTTCCATGTCATCTCTTTTTTTAACATGTTTTTGTTCTGCAGCAGCAACTGTGATGTTAATTGAACACATTTTCTCTTAGTTTCCACGGATTTCTAAGGAGCTGGGTGCCGTGTGTGGAGCGAGGTAATTTGTTTCATTACAATTACATCTTCAGTAGCACTTCTTAACTCTGTCATTATTTGAGGACCATTCTGCGAGACAAATTTGTAATTTAATGGATGTTAATTGGTCCAGAGAGTTGGTGCTGGAGCTAAGAAGACTCATTGTATGTGTTTTACTCGTAGGGCCAGATTTGTCAGTATTTCACACAACGAATCGCAACGCAATCCAGGAAGGCAACTTGCTGCACTGTGCTACATGAAAGGGAGAGGTCAGGAATGCTTCATATTTACCAATGTCTGGTGCATTCCTACTATCTGCCTGCGCTGGTGCACAATCTGCTCCTTAGCGCCAACGCAGGCACCCTTGCGTCTTGGTGCAAGGGTGTGTGCATTGAAGGAAGGATTGTTTTTGAGTAGGAAGGGACACCTTCCTTCATAAAAATAATCCTTAAAGGCTTTTTCCTTTTTGTAAGTGTGCTGCAGAATGCACACTTAGAAAGAGGAAACAACAAGGAGAAATAAAGATAATTCTTCTTGTTGCGCCTCCCGAGAAGGAGATTTTACACATTCCCAGGTTTACTAGTCTTGGTAAATCCTGGGAATGGGAAGAAATCCATGGCTGGATGCGTGGGAACACCCATTATCTACCCATAGAACGCCTTCCCGGGGAAGAGTAACGCAAGGCCTTGCTTTACTTCAGATTTACAAAGCAACGCAGCGCCATGCAAGGTGGCGTTGCTAGGCCTGACTTAAGTATTGCTTTGCCCTTGCGATACCATGCATGACGCAAGCGCAATGCAATACAATGATCAATCTGGCCCTCAGTTCTCAAAACACCAATTGATTAGCAGAACTAGAATGAAGAGATTTTATGGGTGACCAAGGTCTGATGTTGTTGATTAAGAAAGGACAACTTGGTGTATGAATAATATTCACTTTTTTTAACAGAAAATGTATTTATTTACTAATTTATTCATTTGCACTTTTATATAGTGCCTACTAGACCCCCAGGTATCAGAGCACTTTGCAGTAATGAATAGGAAAATACAGTGCACAAAAATTGATGTGAAATGATTATTAAAATAGTGGGATTACACAAGAAGTCACATAAGTATGAGAGGCGTGGTTCTATTTACCAAGAAAATGTTATTTGCAGAGGAAAGACATGTGATTCAAGAACCAACAGGATTACAAATGAGTTCTTTGGACTCTGGTGCCTGAAGCTGTGTACAGAGACATAAGGTATGAGTGGAGGTTAGGTTAGCAGGTAATTTTAAAATTAATGGGTGTAAGAAATCCGTTTGGGGTGGTGGAAGCCCCACTCAGGCAAAAACCACAGCCCTTGTCGGGGTATACCTCAAAGGTCACTAAATTAACCTTTGCTTAACCCTTTGGTAGCTTGGCACAAAGCAGTAAGGCTTAACATAGAGGCAATAGATAGAGTATTTATACAACACACAAATAGTAATAATTTGAAAACACAACACAAAAAAAATCCCAAACCAATTTAGAAAAATAAAGTGCATGTTATTAAATAAAATAATACCAGAACAACAAAAAGCCAATCAGTAGAACCTGAGACATTGACTTTAGTAATAAAAATAATGCCAAATGCACAAAGTGCCAACTGTGGGTATCTGGCTGCACCAGACAGGGAAAAAGTCACAGGTTTAGGGTGACTGCAGTGGAGTGAGGGCCAGATGCAGGAATCAGCTTAGTTCTGCTGAGAGTTGTACCTTACATTCATGATGCGAGGCTTCGTGTCGCTTGGTGTTGGTTCTGATCAGTAGCTGTGCAGCGCCCACGATATAAAGTTCTGCTTTGAGGTGCTTCACACACGGCTGCGTCAGTTCTGATCAGGAGCTGTGAAGGCTGAAATGAGAGGTTCTGCGTCCAATTTGATTGTGCAGCATTGGTTCCGATCAGGAGCTGCAAGGGCTGCAATGTGGGGGTCCTGCGTCGAGTTGTGTCGTGCTGCATTAGTTCCGGTGAGGCCACTGATCAGGAGCTGCGCAGTCCTTCAAGCAGCAGGGCAGTCCTCTGGTAGCATGGCTGCCCTTTTTCTGTAACTTCCACAGGTCCAGGGGTGCCCTTCTGAGTGGCTCTAGATTTCCAATATTTATTCCTAATGTCAGCCTTTGTGTGGGGGAATTCCCTGTCCTACCCCCACATCTGGTTCCGTGAAGTTCTTTCCCTATCGAGGCTCCAAACTGTCTGGGGTGACAAAAGACAGGGAAGGCCTGGTGTCATATTCCTTTGTGTGTGTAGGAGGCAAAGCCATTTGAAGTGTAAATGGGGCTGAATACAGACTATCTAGTCATCCTGCCACAGCCCATCCTATCCACACCTAAGGATGGTTACTGACTGGAAGCATTATACAAACCCCAATAGCAGAGCCATTGACAGTCATGTGACCCAGAAGGTACAAATGGTTAGGACAAGAAAATGCCATCTTTCTAAAAGTAAAAAGAACATTTGATGGACGGAATGTTAAACAATGTCAAACACTCACCCGCAATACAGAGAGCTGGGTATAAAACCATAGTTGTTTTGCTCACCACCTAACCCCAGTTTGGTTCAAATCATATGCAAATCAGTCTTGACCCTGCTCCCCATGGGAACAGTCCAGCCCGAATTGCCATGCCAGGTCCTCCATGGACCGGAAACATGCATCGTAGGACAGGTTTTGGGGTATCACCCCTCATCAGCCAGGATGGCTTGAATCCAGTGGAATGGCAAGCACAGGACCCACATCTGGTCATACTCTTCCGACTTAGGAAGACAAAAGCAAAAAAGAACAATTGATGGATGAATGCTGAAGAATGTCAAACACTCACCCCCAATACAGAGATCTGGGCTTGAAACCATCGTTTTTTGGCTCACCACCCCACCCCAGTTTGGATCACATCATAAGCAAATCATTCTTGGCCCTGCTCCCCATTGGAACAGTCCAGCCCGAACTACCAAGCCTGGACCAGAACCAAGAACCCTTGGACCGGTTTAGGAGTATCACCCCTCATCAGCCAAGATAGCTTGAATCCAGTGGAATGGCAAGCACGGGACCCACGTCTGGGCATCCCCGTCCCACTTGGAGTGACAAATGCAAAAACAACAACTGATGGACAGAATGCCGAGCAATGTCAAACACTCACCCCCAGTACAGAGATCTGGCCTAAATCCATTGTTCCAGTCCTGGGAGGGCTTGGCAGTTCAGGCTGGACTGTTCCCCTGAGGAGCAGGGTCAAGACTGATTTGCATATGGCTGGGTCCAACATGAGGTGGCGTGGTGAACAAAAAAATCAATGGATTAAACCCAGATCTTTGTGACTGGTGGTGATGTTTGCAATGTTCAGCCTTCCGTCCAGCATTTGTTCCTTTTACCATGTAACCATGTCATTTAAAAGATGTTGAGCAATATAGCAAGTGCTGAGAAGTATGATTCTCTGTGAGGTTTGAGTTGAATGATTCTCGTGCATCCTTCAGTGGCGCGATCTGGCCGTGTGTCTCATTGACAATTTTAATGACAATAAAGCATTGTTGTGCTAGGTAGAGATGAGCAGCAAGGAAGTTATATGTTCATAGATGAATGACATTCCTCCACCTCTGCCTTTGACTCTTTCAAGGAGTGTGTTGTCTTAACCTGTGGGAACTACATTGCATATGGTTGCATCAATATAAGTTATGATGCATAGGATGTCAAGCGATTGTGAGTGGACATAATTAGCGACATCATGTACTGCCTAGCTGATAATGGTCTGGCCAATGGTCTGCATTTTCAAGGGTAATAAATGACCCAAGTAAAGGTCTGGTACAGAACACATGCTTCTCTGGATCAATATAGGGGGTTCTAAAGAAATTATCAGCTGTAACAAGTGGGCAAGTCTAGTATGGTCTTTGTCCAGTGTGTGGATTCGAGCATGTGATAAGTGTGTGCTGTATACCCAAAAGACTAAGGAGCCAAGAATTGGATGACATATATAGTAATTCATGGGCAGGTAGCATACTTCAGAAAACAGCAGCCAACTTGCAGATGGTCATTATCTCCTGCCTTAGTAGCAGAATTATTGTTGGTCATCAGTGGAGAGTGGGCATATGGCCCTGTAAGGAAGCATTTTCCTTGGCACCAGGTAATGATACAAGTATACCAGAATGCGACCACCCTTCTGGCGTGGCAACCTTGGAAACAAAATGGATATCGGTTGTTTCTAGAGGATCAAGTCTCCAAAGGATGCAGGGTACTAGAAGGGTTTGGAAATGGTGAAATGTTTACCAAAAACCCATTGAGAGCACTGCGTTTTACCCTCAATCATGTAAATGCATAGCTACAGGGTAAATTTCAAAGTCCACGGGGTAGCAAAAGCAAAACATATGCCAAATGCAGAAGGGTGGATTCTTCAATTAAAAGCCGCTGCTGTAAACATCCACTTTTCTAAACAACAGACATATCTATGTCTGTATAGTTACATATATTTTTAAGGGTACATAAGATGCAGAACTTATGTACAAGTAGGTTTATATTTCATCAACTGTTTCTAGAATAAAAAGAGAGTTTCCTTATTTCAAAGAGGGAAATGATAGAATGCACACAATTGGAATGTTCCTTGAGAGGTTTGTGAAGAGCTGGAGTGTAAGGAACTCTCAGGCTCCTCATCAGCTATTCATCTTAAAGATGCTCCACTTTAGGCAAGGAACTCAGGGCCTACAAAATGAGTTGAAAATAATCTTTGACAGGTAACAGCTGAACAAATGTCTGATGTTCCTCATTTCATATGTTCCTACCCATTCCATGAACACGTCTTTACTCTGGGATAGATACTCTTGATAAAGTGTGCGGGGGAGTTTTGCACCTTCAAGACCTTGATTTCTACTGTACTCTACATTGTATTTGTCCATTTTATACTTAGGATTTAAAACTGAAGGCTCTGCTATCATTCACCTCCAATGACCAGATGCCCCAGTGTTCTCTAACATAACTGGGCCAAGGAACCACAATGTTCATCAGCGTTTGTATGCAAGTTAGTAATGAGTGCTTGCACTGTTCAAAGTAGCACCATACAATATTAGTTTCGTAACCTGTGAATTTCCTGATATGTTACTGGCAGCCCGTTCAAGTATTTGCTGTTGATATCACATAGTGCTAGCTTCAGAAGGCAGAAAAGAAGGGTAAGGGACCAATCTTGGATTTTTACCAATCTCTACCCATGCCTAAGAGAGTAGTATTACAGGCCATACCCTCTTGTGCAAGTGATTTGCCTTAAGTGACCCACCAGGATTCATCCCTGTCACATGACCCTCTCTGGAAGTGAAGGAAACATTACACATGAATTTGGTTCCTTCTTTAAGCAATTGAGAATGTATGTCACAACAAAGCAAAATTAATTGCCTAAGGTATCTTGCTGAGGTATATTATAAAATAATACTGTGCTATGTGAACTTTAAACTTATTTCTATGAGTTGTTATTTTATAGTTTGTCATGAATGTCTGAAGAGCTTTAACTGAGGGAAACATAATAGGAAAATACCCAGACCTTCTGACTCACTATTGTAACACAACACCAATCCATGTTATAGCGATATTTATTGTGAGGACAATGGTGTTAACAGCTTTTGTTTTAGCACATGTTTTCCTGTGCTTGATTCCTATAGGTCTGCAAAAGAGGTCTGGGCTCAACATGCTGCTGTAGAGGTACTCATATTTTATTTCATTCATATTTATCATCAAGTCTTTGAATATATATCTGGAGAATGTTTCCACTTCATAAGTATTACTCCTTTGTGTGTATTTGAAAATTTAACAAATAACAATGTTACGAGGCTGGTTTAGAGTTGGGTAGTATTGGAAACTCCCCCAATTCCTGGAGGAAATGCTAAATCCAGAGGAAAATACATTGGCTAAACTTCCTCCATCATACTGTCCCTATGACTCAGCTAAAGCCACCACTCGGTTCTCCTCTGGGTCAGGATTTGTTTTGATGAGCTGTCCAGTCATAGCATTTCCTCGGAAATTACAATTTTCCTTTATTGTTCTCATTAGATTTTGGTCATGGTATTCAAGACTTAATCCTATACTTCCAAGTACAAATAGTCCCTCTCTTGTTTGCATTCTCACTGTCCCCGTCATCCCCACCTTCATTGCTCTCCATTCTCACTTCGTATTCCCCCTCCTCTTTGATCTGCATCACCAAATCCAGACACTGCCCTTACCCTACACACTGGTGGTTGTTTTACTGTACACCTTGCACAGAACACCTTCCAAAAAAAGGTATTCTAGATATTTAATAGTTTAGCTTTTAATACATACAAGTGACCAGGGCCGTTTCTACCATTAGGCAAGACTAGGCGGCCACCTAGGGCGTCAAAACGGGGAGGGCGGCAAAAAACATGTTTGGCCCAAGACTCCAGAGGCTCTGGGGTCACAGAGACATTTCTGACTTCCGACGTGACTGCTTGTGCGATCTTCATCCAAGAGAGCGTAAAACAAAGCAGCGCCTTCTTTGAATGGCTCAAATGAGGGACTTAATTGGGGGCCAGTGACGTTCGTGCCAGAATGAGACACAGCAGCAGACCCAGTGCATGGGGTTCACGGGTGAGACGCCCCCACCCTGCTCCTATGAGACAGTCGGTGATTTATCACCTGGAGGAAGAGATGGGCATGAATTGGGGCCCTGGGTCAGGGGAGGGGGGGGGCAGACGGAGCAGCCTGTCACCGCATGCTTCTTCCCAGCGCCCAGAGGGGCCAAGCTGTTCCCAGAAGGGTGGGCGCTGCCCAGGCCTCACTTACAGCCGGTAAAAAGGCTGGCACAGCACCTCGGCCTGTGTGCGCTGCTGTCCAACAGCTGTAAATATTGGCGCCTGAAAGGGCCTGTGCAGGGAGCCTGGGCACAGGGGGGGGGGGATATTGATGTAATATTTACAGCGGATGCTTAATTTAGGCAACCGTCTCATAACTGTGCCCCCGCTCCCTCTCCACTGCTTCACTCTTCACTCCACTCACTCTTCGCCTCTGAGGGCACTAATGCCATTTAATCATCAGTCCACTCACTCCTTCGCAAGACGAGATAACCCGGCACCACAGACATCTTCCGCCTGCTGGTTTATTCTTCTCAGCCTCACAGCAGCTCTCGAGCCAGCAAGATAGATCTCACTTTTACTGACTGAGCTCCTCTTCGTGCACTCATCCTAACCTGCCGTCAGTCCCATCATTCTCTCAGTGCCCCCCCCCACCCCCACACAATGAGCCAGAGTCTAATTCACATAATCAGAAAAGGATTATTCTGGCTTGTCTTTAAAGTTCAAATCCTTCACCATTACTACACCCCTCGTTAGCATCTTTTCTTCTCTTCTGCCGAGTCTTCAGTTCTCCCCTTTTGACTCACACAACCTTTGTCAGCCTCCCTCGTTTCCCTACAATCTCTGATCCTCCTGAGATGCGAACACTACATAGCAGCAATGCAGAGTTTCACTCTATCATCCACTCCGCCAAAGCCTTACCTTGAGACACAGATAGTCCCCTCCCTACTTAATAAAGCAAGCATTGGCAAAGCCAATGGGTGTGGCTTGCATTTTGAAACCTGACTAATGTATTTTTAAAATGCCTATAGTAGTGCAAAACAAAGAAAAAATGATTGATTTTGTTATACAATGCATTTAGGAGAAAAATAATTTAATGTGACATGATTCAGAGATGTGAAATAGTTCCTTATGCATTGCCAAGCAAACATGACATAGGAGGGGAAAGGATACAGCAAACAGCCAATAGCATGAGTTGAGAGAAAGACTTCTCTGACTGAAGCTTACTGTATGGGTATTTTAAAGAATGACTATCAATGGTTGTGTCGACAAGCCAGAACTAAACACGGCCCCCTGGTCATTATTTTATTGTCGCCGTCCTATTTTCCCCAAAGTTAGTGGTCGGATTTTAAAAGTCTGATCCTATCTCTCATCGAATAACATTTGTCATCCTCTAGTTGCATTTGCCATGAATGTATGCTACAGAAGGGGTGCTCGCGCACACCTCCCGCCCCCTCACCACAGCCCACCATGGCCATCTGTCCCCATTTCCTGCCTCCTTGGCCTGTGCTCTGGGTTTCATATCTACCCCATACCTTTCCTGAGTGTCCCTGACTGTTACCCCATCAGTTCGCCTCTTACTTATTTACCTGTTTCTTTTTGTTTTCCTAGTGCCCACCTATTCCACACACACAGACACCCACAGTGCCCTCAGCATAACTCCCAGCCCTCATGTACACATCCTTAGTTATCAGATACCACAAAACATGCTTAAAATGACATGTTTTATCAACACCCCAGACAAGAATATTTACCTTTGTCACATTACGAAGCAGAAATGCTTACTTTGGTCGCCGAGGAAACCTTTGCACATTCTTACAGAAGGAATATTGTGCCCTTCGTTCTTTAACTCTCTTTAGTAATAGAATTCCAGTTCTGTACAGGTCTCCTGCTACATTAAAACCTGAGTTACCTCCAACATTAATACATGAAGTTCTGTAATATGTAATTACATTCTTTATCATCTGTAAAATACCACCAATCCTTTCGAGTCAGTGAACTTTAACTGTAACCTTTTATGTAGGAGCCTCGTGTATGTTTCAGACAGAGACAGGTTTTGCTTCCTACTGTTGTTGTTTCAGATAGGGTAGGGTTGTCAAAAAGCACAGCGCCCATCGCGTGGAGTGCGCTCTGTATGATCTGGGCCCAGTCGGTGGGCTGAGGAGGAGGGAGGGAGATGGGCGAGTGAAAGCACGCCAGTGGGATGTGGCTTCGGATGTTGTAGGTACACACACTCTTTGCCACCTAATCTGACGACTGCAAAAAGAACAGAAGATGGATGGAATGCTGAGCCAATCAAACATTGCCCCAGTCAGTCACAGATCTGGGTTAAATCCATCGTTTTTTTGCATGCCACGCCATTCCACTTTAGACCCAGCCACATGCAAATCAGTTTTGACCCTATGCCTCATGGGAACAGTCCAGCCCGAACTGTCCGGCCAGGTCCTCCCTGGACCAGAAACAAGCATCCTGGGACCTGTTTCGGGGCATCACCCCTCATTAGCCAGGCTAGCTTGAATCTGGTGGCGTAGCGAGCATGCGACCCACGTCTGGGCATACCCTTCCCACTTAGGGTGACAATTGCAAAAAGAACAGATGATGGATGGAATGCTGAGCCAATCAAACATTCACCCCCAGTCACAGATCAGGATTCAAGCTAGCCTGGCTGATGAGGGGTGAAACCCCGAAACCGGTCCCAGGGTTCACGTTTCTGGTCCAGGGAGGACCTGGCCTGGCAGTTCGGGCTGGACTGTTCCCAACAGGGGCAAGACAGATTTGCATATGGGTGGGTCTAAACTGGGGTGGCACGGTGAGCAAAAGAACGTCAAATTTAACCCAGATCTCTTGACTGGGGTGAATGTTTTAATTTATTCTGCATTCTGTCCATCATCTCGGCAGTAGGGCCTTGAAGGTAGGGACAGGTTCCTTGGAGAACAAGCACTCTCAAAACCGTAACAGGGCTTAGGCCGCACTGAGAGTTCAAATCTCAGCCCATGGGAGGCAGAGACACGGTACATTCGGAGACTCTCCTTAACACCCAGCCTGTGTTCTCAGACCTCCCATCGCCTAGTGGCTCTGGCCTTCTTGGAGCTCGCTGCCTCTATCAGCCCCCTGCCCCTTGGACCACCCAGTGCCCCGGGGGAGTCTCTCGGAGCTACCACCAGCCCTCTCACGGACCCCTTCCTCTAGCTGCTGCGCCCCCCAGTCCTCCCAGAGCCTATGTCCCCTTGCAGCCCCGTCCTCTTAGTTCCCGTCCTCAAGCAGACCTGGTCTTCTCGAAACCCTTTTTGTCTGTACAGCTCCTGTCCTGGCCGTTAAAGGTCCCACACTCTAGCAGCTCCAGTCGTATCAGAACTCCCTACCCCCTGGCAGCACGGGCCATCCCCGGAACCCACGGCATTCTTAGCTCCTGTCCCAGAGCTTCCGGTCCCTCAGACCCACCATCCACTAGCAGCCTCGGCACCTTCAACTCTCGTCCTCTAGCAGTCCCAGCCCTCTTAGAGCCCCCGTCCCCTAGCAGCCTCAGTTCTCACAGAGCTCCAGTCCCGAGCTCCCAGGCCATCTTCAGCTCTGCTTCAATTCATTTTCACCCCAAAAAATATGCTGTTTAAATATTTACTTTTATATTGAAAAGCCTGGATGACAGGGGGAGAGAGTGATGGTAGTAAAAGGGAGGGGCGGCATTTTTCAATTCTCGCCTAGGGCGGCAAAAAACCTAGAAACGGCCCTGCAAGTGACTGGTAATATATCAATATTAGCATGACTTCCTCCTGTTCATGTAGGAGCTGTAATCAAAGGCTGTCTAACAACTATTATCATCATAAACTAGCATTGGCATATTTATTTAGGACATAAAAAACAAGATTAAATGATCAGATGAGCAATGGAAATATGCAAATTTATGTTGAAGCCACGGTCTCTCTATGAGCTGAATTAAATTGAATTCCGTTTTTATAAAGTGCAGTTATTACTCAAATCTGCTGTGTCCTGGCACTCAGGAGAAGACAAGTGGATAGATATTAATAAAAAGGACATGTTTTGACTTTTTTCCTGGAAGTCATATGGACAGATTATGATCTAATATTGAGTGAAAGCTCATTCCAAATGTTAGTGAAGCGGAAGCATAAGGATCCACCAGCAGGGATTGGACAACGAGAATGCCGATGAAGAGCTAGGATTGTATGGAGGTGGATAGAAGGTGATATGAGCCCTTTGCCCGAAAGAGCCTTGTGAAAAATGTACAGTACCTTAAGTTTGGTTCTCTTTTTCACAGGAAGCCACTGAAGAACCAGTAGATGCTTGTATACAGATTGAATCCAAGAGACATCTAACCATAGTTGAGCACCATTGCTCTAAATGAGTTGCAATCTTTTCATTGAGATGGAAGGGAGCCCAATATACAAAGAATAACAGTCGTCCAGGCGAGGCATAAACTCTGCTTGGACAATTGTCTTACAGTGCTCCATCAGAGGAAGTGGCAGGATTTTACACTGTAATCTCAAATAGAAACAACTAGAAACACCGTTATTAAATTTTGTTAAACATGTCAATTTGCAAATAATTATCATGATCAATTCCTTTGCCAATGGTCAGACAGAGGAGGGGGCTCTGACAATGAGAACCTCCATGCTTTCCCCATTCAACTTCAGGGAATTGGCAGAGATCCAGGAGGCTAGCTCAGCATACAGTGTGTGAAGTTCTCGGCCATGGACAGAAATTACAATCTGAATATTGTCAGCATAAAAAATCAATTGGAGGCCAAAGGAATAAATCAGCTTGGCCAAAGGAAGAATATAAACTTTGATGCGAGCTCTGAAGAACACTACACAATATAGGGCGAGAGTAGACTCAGTGTTACCTAAAGGTCTAAAGCCCAACTGAGATGGATCAAGTATCGATGTGGACAACCTATTGAGACTATTAACCTCTTTTTATAAGGCTTTTGGTGGAAGGAGCAGTAATAATAAATGGGATTTAAATAGCTTAAAACTCCCAGATAGGCCTCTGGCTTTTTTTAAAGAGGGATTGTTAGAGCATACTTACAACTTGCTGGTACCTCTCTGCAGATAACAACAGTTTGCAAACGTGGGGAAGAGTCATGCCAATTAATTAAATGTCAAATGTGTTATACGAGGTGGGCAGGGATCTAAGAGTGACCCAGATTTAGTTTTCAAGAGGAATTGTTCAATCATTTCAGTAGATACTGATGAGAAATGAGTCAGAGAGTTAAAATCATTGCCACTTTCTGGTTGAAAGTCAACACAATGAGCTATTCAAGGGTGTTTGCTGTGTTCATAATGCTCTGGTATCCAGAGATTGAGGAGAAAATGGTGGATTACTGTGGGACATCAACTAGATGCTTTAGATAGTGAAGCTCTCTAACAGCATAAACTTGTCTCTGACTCTACTGAACACTAGTAACATGTTACTGCAGCCTGCTACAGAAAAGACTTGTTTTTGACTGGAGGGACTACTCAAAACAGCATTAGGTACAGCAGCCTGCCACAGGAGCAACTTGTGTCTGCCACAACAGACACACAGTCAGCCTCTAATCATAACCTAAGGTACTGCAGACTGCTACAGTGAAGACCTATAACTTAAGAGACCTCTACTAATGGTCTACCCTATTGCAGGTTGAGTCAGGAATGACTGACTGCAGCTTTACAAAACAAATGCCAATTTGGATTATGTGCTTTTGACTAATTTCTATTTATTTAAATCTTGAGTCTTGGCAGGTGCAATATATTAAAATGGTAACGAGTGGGCCTGAGTGTGCAGAAGCCAATATGTATGTCTTGTACTTTCAGTAACAAGCAAGACCTTTTGGTTTTAGCAGTGCTTGTTGAAAAGTAAGTCACATTGGCTTTTCCAATGTTTGTTTGAGAATTGTTTAGAGGATCTTTGTGCGATACCAATGTTTTGCACTGCAGAACATCCAGCTAATTGACATTACAAGGGGTGAGTATTGACCCCATTTAAGGATGCTAACTCAGAAGCTCATGCCTAGAGGCAACAATTAGCCTTTTCCACAACATTGTATGCAGGTTGCTCATTATCTCAGCACTTGTCTCTGAATGGTAGAATTCACATGCTTTGCAAAATGTGAGGTTGACTATTGTTTGCATTGTTCCAACTAAAGCTAATTGAATGGCACCAAAATGTGGATTCTAACTATATTGAAGCAGAGAGTAGAAATAAGGATTCCATTAAAAAGGATGTTTGTATTAGAAGTGTAAAAAGATACAAAACACTTATTTTACAGTGGTACCACTACATATGACATCTTAAAGGTGGCTTATTGATGTTATTGATACTTTTATAAAGGCCAAGATGTGCCAGACAGGTACACCATGTGGCCTACAGCTTCTGTGAATACCTGCTAAGTAGGTTTGTGTGTACTCAGGATATGTCCATAACACTTGGATTATCACTGGAGTCAGTTTTCTGTTCTAGCTTTGATTGACAGGCGGATATCTTGACTGTAACATCTTTGTGCCCAATCATTATTTAGATAGGAAGAGATATGGTGCCTTTGCAACACATTAAGAGTAGAGTCAAGGAGCAAAAGAAGGTTACGAGGCTTTTCCTTTCCTGTGTAAAATAACATGTTCATTTGAATCATCCTTTCACATCAGATGGCACTCTGTGTGGCAGATGTGCATAGCATCCAAAGGCAGCACATGAATAATTTTACAAATGAGGTGGAAGAGAGACTAACTAGTCCAGGTCTGTTGGGGCCAGGAAGACAAACTTATAGCAGCTCCTCGAATTCTTGTCACAGAACTAACTGAACTGAATGACTAACATCATTTTGACCCAAACCTCAGAAAGACGAGCAAAGTGTGTTATGATTTTTTTATATGAGTTATCTCACCTATATCTGTGTGGCAGATGTGCATAGCATCCAAAGGCAGCACATGAATAATTTTACAAATGAGGTGGAAGAGAGACTAACTAGTCCAGGTCTGTTGGGGCCAGGAAGACAAACTTATAGCAGCTCCTCGAATTCTTGTCAGAGAACTAACTGAACTGAATGACTAACATAATTTTGACCCAAACCTATATGGTTTATCATGTTTATCATGTTACAATTCACAGGGTTTGCCTATATCAGCCCCTTACAAAGGGTTTAATATTTCTGGAGGAAAATGCTGAAATAAACAGATACATTAGTTCAGAGATGCCTTTACTATTTTAGTTGCCAAATTCCCTTCCAAACTGACATGTCATGTTCCTCCTATCATCAGCTTGTGTAGTTTGAACTCACTTTCAAATCGCCATCTATTCATGCTTTCCCTTTACTTTGAATGTACAACCTTTTTTCTAGATTGCCCCATTGTTTCCTGTCTATCCTACGTAACAGTGGCTGTCCCTATGATGCCTACATAATATACAAAGGGGACTATCAATGGAATTTATGAAGCTGATAGGAATGTTCTTGTTATGTACGAAAATACACTATTCATATTACATGGAGTAGTTCTTCTGATGTCAAATTCTAAAGTAGAATTTATTTTAACCAAAATGTATTTGGAATAAGTAACCAACTCATCTCTTGTGAAATCCCATTTATTAATTTAGTAGGCACATTACTCAGTTTCCAGGGGAATACATGGTAGCCCTTAGTTTTTCAAATTATTGTCAGTAGAATATAATATGCCAGAGCATCTTCTAACCAGTTAGCTACCTCTACATAGGTTGATTGTCCACACCAGCAGGTGACATGATTTTCATGCCTGGATTCCCTTTCAATTCTGACTTGCATCCTTGACAAAGTAGTCTACTGGTGCAAAGCTGTTGTTTCCTTTATTTATCCATTTAGGTTGACCATGGGACATACCCTTGTAGAGGTGATCATAACATGTTGTCTCATAACTCTAACACCTACCTGGGTACTTTTACTTTGAACTAAACAAAGGGGAAATTACTACAGACCCATTACATTTAGACAGCTCTGACGACACTTCAAATGTCCTGATCCAACTGTAAATTCTTTAAAGAGGATGAACAAAGTGTTTGAGGCCCAGGCCTCTCAATGCTACACAATCAACCAGCATACAGAGGATAACATTTTAAGGTTGATAGTAATGTTTAAAAATGTAATTGTTGTGCTGCTAAGCATGGGTTTTCCTTGTTCTATATATCTCTCTGAATGAAGATCAATCTAATCATCTTCGAATTTGACCATTGGGTTGTCGATGTCACCAATCCTACTGTCTGATGGCAGCATTTAAACAATAGGCCATTCCTTCCACTGCAAACATGGCTGCTTATTGACTAGATGTATGTTACTAATTGCTTTCATGGCCTTCCATACTACTTTGATGCAGTCAGTAGGACTAAGCTATGGAAATCCTGCTAGATTTAAAAGTAGTTTTTAGTTGGGAAAATGGGCAAGGTCTGTGCTGGCAATAATACAAAGATGTTTTTGGCCTAAATGGAACTCTCACTGTCATTTTTGAAATTACTATATTTGTGTATCAAGGTAGCGTCCATGGCCATCATGTTTTCAACAGCATTGTAGATTAGGCAAGGGTTGAAAGTTGGACAATTCCATATTTAATACTTCATGATGATCATTCTCATTCTTCCATGTACAGAAATAATCTGCATATTCTCTTTGATAACTTAAGGGAATGGTGCAGAGGTGGAAATTGCAAGATCTCGACTTGAGCCACCCTGCTCAGTTTCCTCTTTTTGGTTGGAGCATGTCATGCTCAGGACACTAACTGTTGAGAAATAGGGCAACTCATAGGGGTCAACCTTAACATGGTCTTCCCACAAAGTTTTGCCTTACTCCTCCACATTTTTCTGATCTTGCTTTTGCTGGCGTTAGGACTCTGTGCACTTTACCACTGCTAACCTGTGTTAAAGTGCGTGTGCTTGCTTCTTAAAACATGATATTGCCTTACCCTCAATTGGTATATCTGATTTACTTATAAGTCCCTAGTAAAGTGGTACTAAACGTACCCAGGGCCTGTAAATGAAACACTACTAGATGGCCTGTAGCAGTTGTTGTGCCACCCACTTAGTAGCCTTACAAACGTATTTCAGGCTTGCCATTGCAGCCTGTGGGTTCATTTTAAACTGCCATTTTGCCCTGGCAAAATAAGCCTTTTACCAGGCTCAGACCTGCCTTTTTAATATAAGTCAGCCCTAGGGTAGGCCCTAAAAAGCACCCCCGGGGCAGGGTGCAATGTATTTAAAAAGTAGGACATGTAATTTTATAGTACATGTTCTGGTAGAGAAACTATTTTACATTTGTTTTTCACTACTGCAAGGCCTGATTCTACCATAGGATAACATTGGAGTTACCTTATTACATTTAATAAGATGTAACTTCCAAATGAGAACAGGTAAACAGTTCATGTTTGTTGTCTTTCGAATTGAAATGAAAAATTCTCTTTTATGGTAAAGTCGGATTTTTGGTTACAATTTTGAAAATGCCACTTTTAGAAAGTGACACAGATAAAAGGTGCTGCATTTAGCGGCCCCAACTGCTGCACTGCTTTAAGGAGAAAAAGTATTCCATATTAACCAAACCTTCACTGTAAACCAAGTAATCCATACTAAACCAGTCAACTTGTCAAATTAGTTATCATAATCTCTGTATTTGGGTAGAATCAATTCGGAGACAGGTAGATTGCACTGAATACTTTTATTCATACATTTTCAAAACGCTTTCTGTGGCCAATCCAGGCTTTAACATGAGCGTGTGCAATCAATCATATTGTGCAACAGGACTTTCGGTATAACCCAATGGATTTCAAACCTATCTGGTTCTTCGTCAGGGGTCGCTGTAAAAAATTGGAAAGATACGCTTAGCCAACCACTCTAAAACATAACCTGCTTAGTGCCTGAAGAAACAAGAAAATCATAACCCTTAACCCAACCAAAAATCACCTCCCTTAACCACCCTCACAGTCACTTTAACAGCTCAACAGTATGAAACACAATCAAAACCAAAACCTATTCTCGTATCCTGCATCTAATTAATGCCTAAAAACTTGTATAGCCCCTTAAACTACCCCTTATCCATTCGCGACTAAAATTAAAACTCTCACCCATCACGGAAACCAACTTAACCCCTATTTACCTTGTGAAAGCCAAAATTGGCATTATCATCTCTTCATGCCTCCACTCGTGTTCAAAAAATCAATCCCAATGCCCACTCCCTCCCAGCTTTTTAACCGCTCCCTCAGGTGTACTCAATAAAACCATGTGACTGCCTAACTCAAATGAGAACAAACTTTTTACAAAAACGAACACTACTGCAAATCCCATAATGCATTACCCCTGCTGTACATGACCCAAACCTAGTTCACCCTAAACAGTGAAAAGCTAAATAAATAACACTGTGTGCATGAAAAATAAAATAAATAAACCTAAATATTCAACAGTGCATAAAAAATGTACTCTATGGAACATAACGTTGCCAAAGGTTAATGAGAGCAGTGAAATTGTCTATGTTAATCCAGGAAATAATGACGCCCATTAAGTGATCAAATCCACCATCCTTCTTAATCAGAGTAATATATTATTCGTTCATCCAGTCCATGTTAAATCTTATGGATGTTCCACTGTCTCCAGAGTGATGCTTACTTTCATAGATAAACCATTACTTCCATCCGTGAAACCAATGGGGTGCAAACACAGGTTGGACGATAGTTGCGAAGCAAATGTAAATAGAATAGCGAATGCACTCCTTCCCTTGTCTGCTTGTTAGTTTTTGCTGAAACTGCCAATGTACGTGCGTGCAAAACAGTGCTGTGAATCGTCCCATCACAGCATGTCAATGACACAGAAAAAAGGTGCCGCATTTAGCGGCCCCAACTGCTGCACTGCTTTAAGGAGAAAAAGTATTCCATATTAACCAAACCTTCACTGTAAACCAAGTAATCCATACTAAACCAGTCAACTTGTCAAATTAGTTATCATAATCTCTGTATTTGGGTAGAATCAATCCGGAGACAGGTAGATTGCACTGAATACTTTTATTCATACATTTTCAAAACGCTTTCTGTGGCCAATCCAGGCTTTAACATGAGCGTGTGCAATCAATCATATTTTGCAACAGGACTTTCGGTATAACCCAATGCATTTCGAACCTATCTGGTTCTTCGTCAGGGATCGCTGTAAAAAATTGGAAAGATACGCTTAGCCAACCACTCTAAAACATAACCTGCTTAGTGCCTGAAGAAACAAGAAAATCATAACCCTTAACCCAACCAAAAATCACCTCCCTTAACCACCCTCACAGTCACCCCAACAGCTCAACAGTATGAAACACAATCAAAACCAAAACCTATTCTCATATCCTGCATCTAATTAATGCCTAAAAACTCGTGTAGCCCCTTAAACTACCCCTTATCCATTCGCGACTAAAATTAAAACTCTCACCCATCACGGAAACCAACTTAACCCCTATTTACCTTGTGAAAGCCAAAATCGGCATTATAATCTCTTCATGCCTCCACTCGTGTTCAAAAAATCAATCCCAATGCCCACTCCCTCTCAGCTTTTTAACCGCTCCCTCAGGTGTACTCAATAAAACCATGTGACTGCCTAACTCAAATGAGAACAAACTTTTTACAAAAACGAACACTACTGCAAATCCCATAATGCATTACCCCTGCTGTACATGAACCAAACCTAGTTCACCCTAAACAGTGAAAAACTAAATAAATAACACTGTGTGCATGAAAAATAAAATAAATAAACCTAAATATTCAACAGTGCATAAAAAATGTACTCTATGGAACATAACGTTGCCAAAGGTTAATGAGAGCAGTGAAATTGTCTATGTTAATCCAGGAAATAATGACGCCCATTAAGTGATCAAATCCACCATCCTTCTTAATCAGAGTAATATATTATTCGATCATCCACTCCATGTTAAATCTTATGGATGTTCCACTGTCTCCAGAGTGATGCTTACTTTCATAGATAAACCATTACTTCCATCCGTGAAACCAATGGGGTGCAAACACAGGTTGGACGATAGTTGCGAAGCAAATGTAAATAGAATAGCGAATGCACTCCTTCCCTTGTCTGCTTCTTAGTTTTTGCTGAAACTGCAATGTACGTGCGTGCAAAACAGTGCTGTGAATCGTCCCATCACAGCATGTCAATGACACAGAAAAAAGGTGCCGCATTTAGCGGCCCCAACTGCTGCACTGCTTTAAGGAGAAAAAGTATTCCATATTAACCAAACCTTCACTGTAAACCAAGTAATCCATACTAAACCAGTCAACTTGTCAATTTAGTTATCATGGGTTAAGGGTTATGATTTTCTTGTTTCTTCAGGCACTACGCAGGTTATGTTTTAGAGTGGTTGGCTAAGCGTATCTTTCCAATTTTTTACAGCGACCCCTGACGAAGAACCAGATAGGTTCGAAATGCATTGGGTTATACCGAAAGTCCTGTTGCAAAATATGATTGATTGCACACGCTCATGTTAAAGCCTGGATTGGCCACAGAAAGCGTTTTGAAAATGTATGAATAAAAGTATTCAGTGCAATCTACCTGTCTCCGGATTGCGTCTACCCAAATCCAGAAATTATGATAACTAATTTGACAAGTTGACTGGTTTAGTATGGATTACTTGGTTTACAGTGAAGGTTTGGTTAATATGGAATTCTTTTTCTCCTTAAAGCAGTGCAGCAGTTGGGGCCGCTAAATGCGGCACCTTTTTTCTGTGTCATTGACATGCTGTGATGGGACGATTCACAGCACTGTTTTGCACGCACGTACATTGGCAGTTTCAGCAAAAACTAACAAGCAGATAAGGGAAGGAGTGCATTCGCTATTCTATTTACATTTACTTTTAGAAAGTGGGCATTTTCCAGCCTTAACCATTTAGTGCGTGCAGGCGGTCTCTGGGCCACATGAATGGGCGTATTTGGCAGTTGGTCTTTGTGTACAGACAGTAGAGAGCTTATGTGTGCCTGAATGGACCATCACTGGCAGGATGAGATGGAGGAGTTAGGCACATCCCCACTTAAACCTGAATAGGCTGTGCCCTGCTTCCACACAAAAGATTGCATACCCCCAACTGTTAGTCTGCAGCCAGGAAAGGGAGGCAGACAATCTGTGTACTTCAAAGGATGCACCAGGCATACATTTTGGACCTCAGACAACAACTCTTCAGGACACTCTTAAACCTGTGGATACCACAGAAGAAGGACTGCTGTGCTGCTTTGCTGCCAGGACTGCCATTCTGCTGCCCTGATATTCTGCTGGGTGATATTCTGCTTGCTGAAAAGGAAGATTGCACCTGCCTCTTTCATCCCTGGCTGAAGTGACTCCAAGGGTCAGACAGCTGAACTCCTGTTCTGAGCTACAGGGACATAACACGCTCCAGAGGCTTCCTACAAATGCCCAGCTGACCTGCTGCCTAGACCCGCAACTGAACCTGAACTGGACCTTCCTGAGCCCTACTGGCCTCTGCTGGAGTGAGTTCCTGACCCCCAAGTGGGGACCCTCAGGGGACTCTTGGTGTGGCTCAGTGGATCTCCCCTGAAGTTTTTGGGTTCTTCGTGGATGCGAACGGGCCCGTTGGCGCCAAAACCTTGCCACTCATGCCCATCACCAACGAAGTTCCGGTGAACCAACTCTTCGTGCTACAACATTGACCACTCATGGGGACTGCCAACGCAAAGCACCAGCAAGGACCATCCGCAATGCTGACAGGAACTTCACGCTATAAGGACGACCATCCACAACGCCCATCCTGCTCTTCACACTACTTCAACTTTGATCTGCGATGCTCACCCTCCTCCTGCCAGCCACTTCCACTGCAAGCAGAACTTTTTACGCTGAACAGGGAAGGTAACTGTTTCAGCAGGGCAATCCTGGTCCCTGTATACGGCCCGTGCTCCACCTCGGCCCGTCTGAACTCGTGACTTCTACCCGGTCCCACATGACCAGATAGCCGCAGTTGGCCCTTAGTATCCTTTTTGGCATGTATTCAAGGCTAGCTGAGCTGGCTTAGGGATTCCTATCGGTCTTCCCTGTCCATCCTTACCTCCCTACAAATGGCTACCTTTGCTTCTCACTCCCCTCATAGACTCTTCCCAGTTTTCATACCAAGGGCACTGTTGTGGAGCTGAAGGGGCATTTGTGAGTGCTCATTTCTGCACAGATCTATAGACTAAATCTTGGATGCAAACTTTGGCAAAAAAATCCATGCTGTTGTCCCAAAAGCCTTACCACGTAGTTTCACTAGAGACAATTGAGACAAATTAAGGCTCTAATGAAGGGGCTAAAAGGTGCAAAATGATGCTTTTCCTGAAAGTATTAGAACATAGAACCAACTGAGATTTCCGTTTCATTAGATTTCTCAAGAATGGCCAATATAGGCCTGTTTTTGGTTAATTCCATTCTTATCAGTGGATTGACATCCTTTAGCTACACAATGCATTCTCATATTTCCCTGCCCTGTTCAGCTTTCTGGAAGTCATCTCAGCTCCTACCACCTTCTTTGGGACTTTTACTAGTCTTGACAGAAGTAGAAATTACTGTTTCATGTTTTGTATATACAAACTTCAACATAAAAGCCCCAGAAAAGTGTGGAAAATCTCCAGATAGGAATAAAAATTATTCTGACTGCAGCATTCTGAACTATCTGCCATTTGTTCAGTGATTATTTTGGCAGACCCACATAAGGAGAATTACAGTACTCCCACCTTGGGGATAAAAATGCATCTATAAGTTGTATCTTTTGCTCGTGATTAAATACGCATCAATCCTTTTTAACACCCTCAATTGAAAGGGGCAAATCTTTACTGTATTTGGTCTTCCATGGAAAGGTCCAAATAAATGTTTACTCCTAGGTTCTATTGGACTGTTGCGGGTTTTTGCCTCAATGATGAATCCAATAGTATAATTCCATACTGATGTCTGTTGGTAGTGAAGGGAATGCTCTGTTTAAATCCCTTTAACTTTAACATTCTTTACCATGCAATCCATCAACAAAAAGATAACAGTTGTTACACTGTTATCTTTTTGTTGGTGAATTACATGGTGAAAAAAATCTTGATCTTCCCTTCATTCTTTCTTTCTTCCTTTCTTTCTTTCTTTCTTTCTTTCTTTCTTTCTTTCTTTCTTTCTTTCTTTTGTTCTTTTGTTCCTTCTTTCTTTCTTCCTTTCTTTCTTTCTTTCTTTTCTTTCTTTCTTTGTGAAATCATCCACAAAACACCTTGTGGTCATTGGGCAATGCTCAAATTACCTTGTTATATGTGCATAGGGCATGTTCTACAAACAAAGTGCACTACGAAAATCTCAAACACACTGTTTAATTTTGCAATAAATCATTTATGTTACCCATCCCTCCTAGATGTACCGTGAGGAGTTTGCTGATGAATGGAAATCTTTAAAGCTGGACGTTCTACTGTGCCCTGCCATGGGCCCTGCCGTGAACATTGGCTTTCTGGGAAAAATGATTGGTAGCTATCAAGAGATTTAATTTCTTATGCATTTAGTGACTAGCTCTTGGGTTATTAGGAAAAATGGGGTCTATTCCATAGAACGTCAGCAAGAACTTTATTTCAATAAAACGTCCATGTATGGTAACAATCCACTCAATCTCATCCTTTAATTCCCAGCTCCATTCTAATATCCATAATGATCCAACTAACATTCAAGAATGCACCCCTCTCAATGCCATTAGTCTCTTTCCATGCCACAGATGGCATTGTATACTTCACACAGGCAATTCCTCACATACTATAGCATGCACTTTTAATCGTCTAGACGTAAACATATTATTTCACACATCTGCTCTTTCACAACATTTGAGAACAACTAAACAGGCTTGGAATAACTATTAAAACATTTGTAGTTCTATGAATTATCTTCTTCTATTGTAACTTCTTTTGAGTCCCAGTTTTCTTATGATGCTTTTATTCTCTTTCTTGACTGTTCCTCGCAGCATTTCATGATCATATGAAAGGTCCTACCCAAAAATCACCCCAGTCTAGATAAAAACTGGTTTATGATTTCAGACATCTGTTGATGGTACCAGTAGTTCTCAATCACTGGTTTTGTACAAATAGACAAACCATTCCATGTACTGTTTGTCAATTTGATATTTACCCATTCACCACAGAAGTATCTCTCTTTCACACAGTTATTCATCCTTCTTGCCTCTACCAAACACCACAATATTGAGTTTCTTTCCTCTTAGGGACACACAAAGGCTAATCTCTGTAGTGGTGTATGGTGTTAATCTGTGTGCTATTCTTTTAGTCACCACTTTCTGCCAGTCATCCCATGGGGTTATCCGATTTCCACAAATTCCTTTGTTATTCTCCGAGGGTACTGACTTATATCGTTAGACTCAGGGTGCATACAGAAGGATTTATCTGTACTATACTGTTCAGTTTTAAATATATTTCTATTACTACTGAGGTGTGTTGGATACCATTATGAGAAAAGATGCTTGTGGGAGATTCATCTCTGTCAATGTTTTCTCCATGAATCAAACAATCCTCTTCTCCTTCACTTCAAGCTCCTTAGAAAAGATCCATACATAGCATCAAATACTGAAATATTTAGGGGATATCCCTGTAGCAAATGGCCATTTTTTGCTCACTGTACCCCCATATTTTTATATTGACTATTTTTGCTGCAGTACACTTTATACCTGCTAATCACTGGTGAAGTACCTGTGCTCCCTCTTTCAATGCAGTGGCATTGGCATACCCCTAATTGGCATATTTAACTTACCTATAGGTCCCTAGTATATGGTATAAAGTATAGCCAGGGCTTATAAGTTAAATGTTTCCAGTGGACTGCAATACCCATTGTGCCATCTACAACTGTGACAGTGCACACATGACTACAGGCCTATGATTTATAGCCTGACTGTTATTGTTTTAAACTGCAAATTCAACCTGTTAAAATAACCACTTTTGACAGGTCAAACTTTCCTTTAAAATATTTATAAGCCGCCCCTAAGTAGGCCTTGTAGCCCATAAGGCAGGTTGCATGGTATTTAAAAAGTAGGACATGTAAAAGTTTAATGTTAAACATGTCCTTTCAGTAAAAAATCCCAAAGCTATTTTCACTGTAGCAGGGTTAGCTGTTCCATAAGAAAGTTCCTAGGAATAAATATTACAATAAAAAATTGTTAGGAACCAGATTAAAAAGTTAATTCTTGAACTTTTTAAAATATTTATTACAAATACAATTGATTGGCAGGGTTGGATTTCTATTAATTATTTTATGAAATGTACTTTAAAAAATGTCCCCTTTGTCCTGCTTAAAGCCTCTAAAGTTCATTTGCATAAGCATCTAACTGTCACCCAGGAGCTGAACAGATCCTTGATGAGATGTGAACTTGCTCCTAGAGCTGAGATAAAGGCCTTGGGTGTGGGGAGATATTCTGTGCCTATGACAGTATCACCACCTGGGTAATGCCCAGGAGCCTGTTGCAGGCAGATGTAGCTAACACTTGGGCCACCCCCTCTTTTGTCCTGTTAGCCAGCCAGGCATCAATTCTAGTGGGAGAAGGCTGCCGCCAGAGCTGGTTTTAAGGAATAAGCAGAGGAGGGATTACTACTTTTCCTGGCCACATCACTCAGTTGGGAACAGGAACTCAGCACGAGGGAAGAAAGGTCTGCCATCTTGGTTTAAGGTAGAGAGGTGCACTGTGGGATTGTTTGCAGTAGGGCACACAGGAACTGATGAAAAAGTGGGTACGGTTACCCTGGGAACCTTTTCCCTTTTGGTTAGGGAGGGGCCAGGAGTAAACCCCGCCAACAGGCTAGTACCAGGCATAAATGTTGCAGCCCTGGGCACCCTCTTCAGATCACTACTGGACCTGTGGGAGGCAGATGAAGGACTGCACCTACTGCTGAGACCTGTGAAGAGAACTATTAGGCCGGATCTGCTCTCACTTGTACCCAGGACTAAGAAGTGGACTCCAAGGCTCAGTTGTCTGACCTCCTGCTAAGCTACATGGTCACAAAAACTGCCAGAAGCCCACTTTCCTGGAAGAGCCCAGCTTACCAATTTCAACTGGACCTACCCTGCTGGTGTCTTCTGTTGGAGTGAGTCCTGACCCTCAAGTGCTGCTCCTGAGGTCCTGGAACCCTTGGCTGGTGTCAGAGTGTACTCATCCTGACTAACCCTAAAATCTGGGACCTAGAAATGTATTAAGGAATGTTTGCCTGGAGAACTGACAGAAGACCAGGACCAACCTTCCAAGTCAGTTCACTAATAAGTTGGACTTTGCCATAGCTTCCGCTTCGTTCTTCTCCCCAGCACCAAATCCAACTCAGCAGGCCTGACGGCAACCAGCATCCAACAACATTGAATCCTCTTTGGCTACAGCTTTCAGCCCTGACCCGTGGGAGGAATCTGACTTCTCGAAAGGGTTTAAGTCCAAATGTAGAAATCTTCACTGGGCCAGGTGCGGAGCAGCACCAAGTCAATGGCAATGACTTCCTGGGTGCAAACTTCGTACTTTGCCCACTCTGAGCTTTTCCTACCTTCATCGACATTGTCCTTCGTCAGCCCTTCGTTGATGAGACCATCGTTGCCTACGGTCTGAAGCCTTGCCCCACTGAGGACTCTACCTTCTTGAAAAAAATGGTATTGTGAAAGTAATTTTCTAGCTGGGACCATCCTTGTCCTTGTATCCATCGTGGTCAGATTCAAACTTTACCCTTGTCCAGGTCTAGCACGACCAGCTGGCCCTTTGGCTTTATGGCACTATCTTTATTTAAAACTTTAAAAGTGCATATATCTGTTCATCTTATTGGATAACTATTATTTTGGTATCATATTGTTCATTACAAAGTTCTCTATTTTTGTAAATTGTAGTGGGATTTTTGTTTTGTTTGGTACTTCTAAATACTTTGCACACTTTCTTAAGTTAAGGCTGTCTACTCTGTGCCTTAGCTCAAATGGGTTGAGCGCAGGTTTAATTTACTGAAACCTTTACTAGATCTAACAACAATAGTGCTGCTGGAGCAGGGATTTAGTTTAAATTAAAATCTCAGTTTACAATCATCCAGGCTAATCCCCGCTTTTGGATCTCTCCAGGTCCAATAGATGTTTGCTGTTGTTTTAGAGAAGATCAAGAGCTGTACATCACATAATATTATAATCACAATCAGTATTCTCTAGGGAGAGGTGTGGCGCAGCGGCCAGGGCGGCAGACTCCGGAGTGCGGGGCACACGGTTTGATCCCCAGTGCCGGAGGCAGATCAGCTCAGCATCATGTGACTCTGGGCAATGCTCACTTAATCTCCCCGACGGTCCCCTGGGCCTTGAGACCTTTAGTGTTGATTAGTTAGCGCTTTACAAATACTTTTTTTTATCTATTTTCAATCAATAATGAGTGTTTGATATGAGTTAAAGGGTTTTATTAATCAAATCTTTAGTAATTCATCTTTATTTGAAGTCACATGTTAATTCTCATTACTATTAATCATCAATATATGAACAGAAACTGAAATCAATATTTGTCAATCAGGTAATCAATATAAATGTTTTATAGCACATTCCATAAAGGAAAGAATCCCTATTCTAGGAATGGGGGAAAATGGTGTCAGACAGAACCCATAAAGAGTTTCAGTTCGAGAGCATAAAGCTTGAGCATCAAAACTCAGCTAAATAAATCAAAATCACAATCAAAGCAGAACTTCTCATAAAGAGAGGTTTAGGAAACTCAGTAGAGTCTCAGAGTAAAGTGGCATAAGGATCTGGGTCTACAAAATGGAGAATGGGAAATGGGCAAGTGGAAAATGGAACAAGTGTGTGTGAACCTACTCTAGGAACACACACTATTATAGACAACACATGTTATCAGTGTTGCAGCTTGCAGTTTCTTCTTTCTACAGCCAGCCAATCATCTTGTGATGCTCTCAATTTTTTTCTTATCATCTGACAGTTTCACCTGGTCTATTGGTAATTCTTTTCCTTGTTTAAAACTACTTTCCCTTGAGAGGAATCTTCATATCTATCTGTATAAACGACAAACTTATTCATTTGTTAGCAGCAAACATTGGGCAAATAAATACATTTGCAGAATTAGATGAAAACATTTATGCAACTATTATTCATTATGAAAAAACATGTTCATGTAAAGGTCAGGAAATAAAAATGTTATATGACTTAAGCATTTCTTTAGTCAGGTCAGCTTGTCAAGCACTGTTACTTCAGTCATTTGAGGCCTAGTAGGTGTCAATATGGTTGAATATTACAATTTTTGCAATTTAACGCATTTTTTTCATTAAAACTTGCACATTAATTCTGCACATTATTATAAACTATAATTAATATTACCCACTCTCTCACACTTGCCATTTATGGATTATGTCCTTTTTGCATCGTTCAACACACGCAAAGCAAAAGGAATGTTATTTCTTCACCCCCCCTATTTAGTTGTTTGCAATAAACATAACTAATTCTCCTTTGGGTGAAATCCTACTGATAGAGGGTTCTGGATATTTAAACGGCTTAACTTTCCAGCACTTCATTTATTGCAGGGTTGGTTCCCTATCCTCCTTAATCACTGATCACATGCAGCCTGATTTCTCCAAGAAACCACAATGCCATCTTGAAACATTTCTATGCCTCTTGTTTTGCTACATAATCTTTATGTGAATCTATGGAACAACTTTGTTGCAACACTAGACCACATAACTCCCTACAAAATTGAAATGCGCTGATGTATTGTAAGCTTCATTCAATACTTTATTTTAATTATCATATATAATCATAAAAGCACAAAGAATACCAAGTTAAAATCACCAAATCACATTTGTCAATGGATCTGACTAAAAACACACAAAAAATCTGATCAGTTTAACAAAATCTAAAAGGCAATAGAATTATGCCAATAAAGTGCCCACCGAATAGGTCACATAGGGAGTCGGAAGAATCCATAGGAAACATAGGGCCCATCTATACTGACAAAAGCCAAAGTTTTTGAGTATTGGTAATAATAAAAAAATTCTCTGCACCTCATAAAATTCACAAAAGAACATAAAGTGCTAAAGTTTGGGTTGAGCACAGGGGCAGAGCATAATGTTCTTCAGATCAAATTGACCAAGAGGGAAGCACAAATGACATCTGATGGTACCTAAGTGAAACGTTGTCAATAGAGCTCTCTCCCCTATGTCGTTTACATATATCAAATATGGCTCTACCCCAGGTGTCAGTTGTAGACCCATCAATTCTCTCATATTAGGCCTCATAGCCTCCGTATATTCCCTATTCAAAACTTCCTTTGTTAAAAATAAATCTTTAACCTTAGCTGATTCTCCCTTCAATATGAACTCCCAGTTAATGAACAGATCAGGTCTGTCAATGGCTTTTCATAGTTTTTGTAGGTAGTTCAGCCATGGGATTCTTAAGCCATGATCACAAAACAGGCAGTCCTCAATAATATCACGATTAAGGTAGGCCTCCGGATTGCTCCAGATAGATATCCATAAAAGAAGTGGGGCAGGCCCCACCAGATCTGAAACATAGGAAAGACCTAGTTCATCATGTATAAAATGACTTGAGCTACCCGGACCAAGACCAAGTAACCGTCTAAAAAAGCGTTTTTCCTCCCTTTGGAGGCTGCTGCAATCCCTATACCCCCAAATTCCAACCCCATAGGTAAGAGCGGGTAAACATTTTAATTTATATATTTCCAATAAGGGGGAAATGGCTTTGCTGCCTACTCTCGTAGATATACTAAATTGAACCCCCACTGTGGTATTAAATCGTGAACATCTATCAGAGAGACAAGGCACAAAGTTATTAAAGAAGAATCAACAGTCACATCCAAATAGGGGAATTCACTGACCTTGGTGATATTAACGCCTTTAATACTAATAGGTCTCACCTTACTGTGGTGGGGGCCACACACCATGTAGTGAGACATTGTAATGTTGGTATCCTGGTCGAATTTATCCATAAAGGATACAAAGTTATCAACATTTGGATCCCATTTGGTGTGTGGGCAAGCAAGAGCACATTGTCGGCATAAAGAAGTGCCGGCAGAGGGGAGGCCTTGTTTCTAACTAGGTCACTGCAATTACTGATAAGAGAGGTGTTAGAAATGGGGTTTCTGGTTGGCTAGGGTATGCACCTAAGCCAGGCAGGACCCACCACTCTAGTCAGGGTAAGAGAGTTGCATGCTGAAGATAACCCCTGCTCACTCCCTTAGTAGCTTTGCAGAGCAGTCAGGCTTCCCCCAGAGGCAATGTGTTTATACGTTTGCGCAACACACTCACACAGCAGCGACACACTAGGTACACCACAAAAGAAACTCCACACAAGGTTATATAAAAATAGCCTTTGCATTATCCGTAAGAACACATTAGAACACAATCACATATATTACACTGTGCCACTAGGCACTTGTCATGACTTTACAGGGATTTACATAAATCACTAGACCAATCGGGCCACTGTCATAAACCTTACATTTAGGCTGACCAGCAACTACTGGTAAGATTGCACTTAGCACAAAGCATTAGGCAAAACATAGTTAGCAGTGCACCATAGTAAACACTTGCAGCGTGCACATGTCATGAGCGCACCCTGTCCACCTTAGACATGTGTAGTCACCACTAATGCACATATGGGTACCTTCCTTGGTAAGTAGCCCCCTATACATGTGCACAGCAGGCATTAGGCATATCCATAATCACTGAGCCTGATCCATCATATGAGGAGGGAGAACGCAACAGTCCCGTAATCCCAAATGACCAGGAATCCTCCAGGCCGGGCAGGTACTCCCCTGTAGGGGTGGCGGGGATCCCTATGACCCCCCTTAGCACGAGGCCATCCAACTAGCACCCTGGTGCAGCCAAGAGTGCCATAAACCGTGGGCCAATCGCCCCAAGCACGATGTGGGCGGAGACCCAGCACCTGGCTGCACGAAATGCAGATGCAGCAAAAACAATGCCCCCCACAGATCCGCAGCGGGACCTCGGACCACAGACACGGGCCCAGAGACTAGTGGGGCAGCCTGTCCGGAGACCTCCGGGGCCGCGCAGACAGCTGTGGGAAATGTGCAAGTGGACGGCCTCACCTTTGCACTCCAGGCGAAGTGCCACCACAGTGTCGCTCCCACTGTCGGATCGCTCGGGCCCTGGGAACGTTGGGCCCTGACCTCTGGAGGGCCATCAGCACACAGAGCAAAGCCTCCGCCGACTCAGCTCCTCTCTCTCTCCCGGGATGCACATGGAGCCCAAGAGGCTCTGTCTCGATCGTGCCGCCGGCCCTGCCCACAAACAGACTCAGGCAGCATGCGGGGCTCTCCTCTTCCTCATGGGAACTGCGCCCACGACCAGGTGTCCTCCGCCTGACTTCCGGCCTCTAGAGGGCCGGTAGCATACAGAGTGAAGTCTCCGTCGACTTGGCTCCTTTCCTTCCACGTGGTGTGGCAGCTCGGGGCCACGCAGCAGAGCCCCGGCTGCAGCAATCTGCACCGATGCACAAACACGGGAGGGAGAGCACTCCGCTTTCCTCAGCTCTCCCCTCCTGCTTCTCGGCCACAAAGGAGAGCATTGTGCTGCCCATGCTACAGGACAATGGGACAGCGCTCCTCCCCAATCACACCAAGTCAGCCCCCCCTTGGGCAGCAGGACAAATTCCAGCGCTCACCAGCGCTACGATCTCTCCAGCCCTGGGCCAGAGAACAGGGCACAGGCAGGCCAGCACGCAGGGCCCCTTTATCAGAGGGCAGTCCCTTCAACCCCCCAGCAGGCAGTGGCTGATTCCCACGGCGGTTCCTCCTGCCACACGGCAGTCCATGCAGTGTGGTAGTTCCCAGTAAGCTCAGCAGACGTGGGGTCACAGCCCCAGTACTTATAGTTCTCTTCCAGGGGATACTCATCAATAGTCATAAGCACTGAATTATCCCCGCCCACCTGCGGGATCCCGGAGCATATAGAAATATACATATATATATGAGTATGTTGGGGGATCACAAGTGCATAGCACTTCCGCGACATACATATATACATGTATATAAATACATAAATATGCAGCCTAACAAATTCCAATAAGGCAAAATGCCAAAATTACAAAGGTTTTCCCTGTACAGACAATCTCCTATATACACTCTGTAATAGACAACATACACTGTAATAGTGTTATGCAAGAAAACCTTTATTTTCAGAGAAGAAAACATGTAATAGCAGGCAGTTGGCCCATAGGCTGCATAGCTGAATAAATATCACCGTACAGTAAAACACTGGCACCTTGCCTTTAAGGCTTCCAAGAACTTGGACACTTTGCCTTTAATGCCTCCAGGAGACCCTCTGCTCCCATCATGCACCACAGGTGACAGTTAGGTCAGTTCTTTTTCCGGCTCCTTCTATGAGGATCCTGGAGCTTGAGCTCGACAGTTTTTCTGACTTTTCTGTCAGGAATTGTTTTCTTCTTTGGTTTTTTGCGATTTTCCTGTGCTGGCAGTGGTTTATTACCATTCTCTGACAAAATGTCACTCTTTTTCTGTCAGAATGCCAGCTCTTTTCCGCAAATGTCCATCCTGTGGAAAGAAGATGGCCATCTCTGATCCACACTCCGTGTGTATCGCCTGTCTTCCTTCCAGTCACAAGCCTGACACTTCTTACCATTGTCGTAAGCTTTCTACGAGGACTCTTCGCGACAGGGAGAGGATTCGCCTTCAAGCTGTGCTCGAGAGAGGAAAAGCCGGGCTGGAAAGTGGCCTTGCGTGTCAAGAGCCCTCCTCTCTTCAAGAACACCGACGCCAGCATCATTCTGCCTCTTCAACATCGAGGAAACTGCAGATTCCGGACTGTTCGCCGTCGACGTCGTTGCCGCCGTCGAAGAAGCGACCGACACAATCTCCGACGTCGAGACGGCGTGAGTCTCCATCGTCGAGAAAGGCATTGACGTCGAAGCATACTGCCTCGGGCTCGAGGTATGGTCATGGCAAAGACCGATCGACGTCAAAACACCCATCGACGTCGAGACATCCGTCGACGTCAAGGCACTCTCCGTCACCTCCCCGTAGGTCGACGCCGAGAAGTTTGCCGACGGCAAGGGTGCCGCGAGACCAGTCGGCGTCGAAGACTTCGAGGCTATTGACGTCGAGGAGACGAGAGCGTTCGACGTCGAAGTCCCTGAGTAGACGGTCGACGTCGAGGACATCTTTGAGGGAGGTGAGGTCGCCGTCGAGGGCAGCGAAGTCCTTAACTCCTCCTAGCCATCATCCCACGTCAAGGGAGAAGTCGACGTCGAGGGAAAAACACAGGTCGACGTCGAGGCGCTCGACGTCGAGAGCTAAAGAGCCTGCTGTTGCCTCGGATGAGGTTAGAGCTGCATCTCTATCGTCTTCAAAATCTGGATCTTCTCCAGGACTGCATATTGTCCAGATCTCCCCGGAAGGCTCTCCGGTGGTTGGTGAAGATGCACGGCGCAGGAAGCCTAGGGCCCTCAGTAGCCCGAGGTCTGACTTTTCCCGTACCTATTCTCCTTCACGCTTGTCCAGGGATTCTCCATCCCCTAAAACACCTCGAAGATCAAGATCACTGACTGTGGTTTCTTCCAGAAGGAGGAGTCCAAGCAGATCACGATCTCCACATGCCCGCTAGATCTCGCTCTTATCATTCTTCCCCGAAGAGAAGGCGGCATAGGTCTCCCACCCGGTCTTCTTCCACCAGGTCCTCTATCAGAGACTATTCTCCAACTTTGACAGCTACACCTCCATCAAGAGTTTCTCCAATCGATGACCTCAGTACCTTTAGTGAAGTTCTCTGTAGAGGAGCGAATAAGCTGAACATCTCTATGTATGTCCCGGCTGTTACCTCCTCAGTGATTTTCGAGACTCTTCATCATCGCTCCTCGGCTCGGCCTTTGCTTCCTCTTGTCCCAGGCCTTCTCGAACCTGCTATGCAGACCTTTTTGACACCGGCAACGGTGGGAGCTGTTCCTTCCTGAATAGCCAAAAAGTACAAGGCTCCGGACCAAGATCCTTTGTTCCTTCGATCGGATCCTCCTCCGGATTCCATCATTGTGGCGGCGGCTAGAAAGATGCACTCATCTATGTCTTCCTCCTCAGCGCCTCCGGATAAGGATAGTAAACTGATGGACTCTTTAGGTAGAAGGATGTGCAACACTTCAGCTTCTATCATGAAGGTCTCCAGTGCCTCCGCTCTGCTGGGGAGGTATGAAAGATCCTTGTGGGATTCACTGGGACGTTTTGCAGACAAACTCCCAAAAGAGGACCAGCAAGACTTTCGAGAAATTCTGCAAGAGGGAGGTCTAGTGGCTAATCAGGTGATTAGTGCTTCCGCTGACTCATCCGATCTGGCTGCCCACGGATACTCCCATGGTATCTGTTCGAGGCGTTCTGCTTGGTTACGCTTGACTGGCCTCAAACCCGACGTCCAGCGGAAGATAACCAACCTGCCTTTCAACGGTTCTTCTCTCTTCGGGCCGCATGCGGACGAAGAAATGACGAAGTTGAAAGCAGAGCTGGACACGGTGAAAGCTGTGGGTCTCGAAAAACGGAAGGAATTTGATAGGCGCTTCCGCCCCTACGATAAACGCCCGTTCCAACAGAGGGTTCAAACCCCTCAATGGTCGGCTCAGGGTCAGCAGCAGCAGAGGTCTCACTTCCACCAACGGAGACCAGGAAGAGGAAGAGGGACCAATAGACAGCAGGCCTCTACCTCAAAGCAGCCATCAAAGCAATGAGGGAGTGCTTCCTCTAAACACGTGTGCCACTCCGGTAGGAGGAAGTATCGCATTACATCTGGAGGAGTGGAGAAACATAACCATCGACAAATGGGTGTTTAATATTGTTCAAAATGGATACTTGCTACGGTTCAAGATCCCACCTCCATCGGTTCCTCCAGACGGACGAGTCCGCTTGTGTCATCACATTTTACACGAGGAGGTAAACGGTCTTCTACAGAAAAAGCCATAGAATACGTCCCTGTTCATCAGAGGCGCCAGGGATATACTCTCGATATTTCCTGGTCAGAAAAAAAGGTCCGACAGTAGAATTCAGACCAATTCTGGACTTGCGCATCTTGAACAAATACATCCGCAAAGAGAAATTTCGAATGCTTGCCCTGCACCAGATCTTTCCCCATCTACATCAAGAAGACTGGATGTGCTCCATAGATCTGCAGGACGCTTATTTCCACATTCCAGTGTCCAGAAAACATCGAAAATGTCTCCGTTTTCAAGTTGCTCTACGTCACTTTCAGTTCCGAGTCCTACCTTTCGGACTGAAGTCAGCCCCACGGACTTTTTCAAAGTGCATGGCAGTGGTGGCAGCTTTTCTCCGCAGACGCAAAATATTTGTTTTCCCGTATCTGGACGACTGGCTTCTGAAGAGTTCAACTCCTTCCCTGCTTCAGTCTCATCTTTCCTACAGTCTCCAGTTAATGAACAAGTTGGGTCTACGAGTCAATTTCAAAAAATCGATTCTCAATCCGACCCAGAACATTCACTACCTAGGGTCGTCGCTGGACACCGCGGAAGCAAGCGTGTGTCCTTCGGCGGAGAGGTTTTCATCAATCAGGATCAAATGCCGAGAACTTTTGCGGACTCACCACCCAACAGTCCGACAAGTGTCCTCTCTCCTGGGTTCCATGGCTTCCTGCATCATCATAGTTCCCAATGCCAGATTGCACATGCGTCCCCTGCAGCAAGCTCTGGAAGACCAGTGGGTGCAAGCATCGGGCAGCTGGGAGGATCGGATCACTCTGTCCCAGTCTGCCAGGGACTCCATCGTGTGGTGGACAAAGCGATCACATCTAATGAAAGGTGTTCCCTTCCATCAAGAGACTCCGACTCAAACTATAGTGACAGATGCCTCCCTGCAAGGTTGGGGCTCTCATATGAATCACCTTCAAGTGCAAGGGCTATGGTCAGACACAGAAAGGGGATACCATATCAATTTTCTGGAGTTGAGGGCTGTCCAACTAGCCCTAAAATCCTTCTTTCCGTCTCTTCAGTCCAACTCCCTCTTGATTCAGACAGACAACACCACGGCGATGTTTTATCTGAACAAGCAGGGAGGCACCAGGTCCAGAATTCTGTCTCAGGAGGCACAAGCCATTTGGAAATGGCTTCTGGCACGGCATCTCACCATCACGGCTGTCCATGTGCCGGGTGTCCTAAATGTACAGGCGGACTTCCTAAGCAGAGAGTTCGTAGAAGCGCACGACTGGGTGCTAAACACCGAAGTGGCTCAGGATATCTTTCAAAGATGGGGTGTGCCGGACATAGACTTGTTCGCAGATGCAACAAACGCCAAATGCCCCGTCTACGCGACCAGGTATCACCAACCAGGTTCAAGCGGGAATGCTCTGTTGATAAGATGGTCTCAGAGCTTACTCTATGCTTTTCCTCCACTGCCTCTCATTCCAGCAGTGATCACGAAGTTCTACAAGACCAACTCCAGGATGATTCTGATCGCTCCGGAGTGGCCACGCCAGTGGTGGTATCCGGATCTTCTACAACTTTCCGAAGTTCCGCAACAGAGATTGCCTTGCCGTCCGGACCTACTATCCAAGAGCCAGGGGAAAGTGTTTCACCCCAACCTTCCTTCCCTCAGGCTGACAGCATGGCTCCTGAAGTCTTGCAGTATGGTCACTTAGACTTGCCAGCGGACTGTATGAACATACTTAAGGAAGCGAAAAGACCTTCTACCAGGGTTTCCTAGGCTTTCAAGTGGAAACGTTTTTACCTATGGTGTTTGAATAATGGTCATGACCCAGTTAGAGGGCAGGAACAGGTCATTTTGCCGTATCTCTTACACCTGGCTAAGTCGGGCCTGCAGTTTACATCTATCAAGGTACACTTAGCAGCAATAACGGCATATAGAAAATCACCTTCACAGGGTTCTTTTTCAAAATGCCAGTGGTGAAAGATTTTCTTGAAGGGTTAAAAAGGTATACCCACCAGTACGAGCCCCTTCTCCTCCTTGGGAGCTCAACGTGGTCCTTACCAAACTGATGGGCGCACCTTTTGAACCAATACACAAGTCCTCCTTGCAGCACTTGTCCTGGAAAGTGGCTTTTTTGGTTGCTATCACGTCGGCTCGTAGAGTCAGCGAGATACAAGCATTATGTTGTAAGGAACCCTACACTGTTTTTCACTCAAATAGGGTAGTTCTCAGAACTCATCCAAGTTTTCTGCCAAAAGTGGTTTCAGATTTCCACATTAATCAGGTTATCACTTTGCCTACCTTCTTCTCTAATCCTTCTACACCTCCTGAAAGGGCCTTACACTCGTTAGACCTTAAGAGGGTGTTGAAGTTTTATCTGGATAAGACCAAGGTAATAAGAAAGACGGACCGCTTGTTTGTCAACTACGGCCCCATTAATACAGGATTGGCATCCTCTAAAAGGTCTATTTCAAGATGGATAGTCTCCTGCATATCTCTAGCCTATCAATTAGCTAATAAGTCTCTTCAGGGAAAGCCTAAAGCGCATTCAACCAGAGGAAAGGCCTCTACTACGGCCCTCCTCAGGAACGTCCCTATAGCAGAAATCTGCAAAGCAGCTACATGGCGGTCTGTTCATACTTTCTCTCGCCATTACTGCTTAGATTCAGATGCTCAGGAGGATGCACAAGTGGGACAAGCCTCACTGAGGAATTTATTTGCTTAATGTCATGTTAAGATGATCTGTTTTTTAATACTATTTGCTGGTCCGCGAGGTAGTGGGTATGGGCTTGCTACTCTATTCCGTGCTTATGACTATTGATGAGTATCCCCTGGAAGAGAAGGATTAGTTACTTACCTGTAATCCTAGTTCTCTTCCAGGGGTATACTCATCAAAGTCATAAGCAACCCTCCCGCCTCCCCAGACGAGCATTTTTTAGTAATTGCTACAAGTTAGTACACCGTGCAAAAAGAACTGACCTAACTGTCACCTGTGGTGCATGATGGGAGCAGAGGGTCTCCTGGAGGCCTTAAAGGCAAAGTGTCCAAGTTCTTGGAAGCCTTAAAGGCAAGGTGCCAGTGTTTTACTGTACGGTGATATTTATTCAGCTATGCAGCCTATGGGCCAACTGCCTGCTATTACATGTTTTCTTCTCTGAAAATAAAGGTTTTCTTGCATAACACTATTACAGTGTATGTTCTCTATTACAGAGTGTATATAGGAGATTGTCTGTACAGGGAAAACCTTTGTAATTTTGGCATTTTGCCTTATTGGAATTTGTTAGGTTGCATATTTATGTATTTATATACATGTATATATGTATGTCGTGGAAGTGCTATGCACTTGTGATCCCCCAACATACTCATATATATATGTATATTTCTATATGCTCCGGGATCCCGCAGGTGGGCGGGGATAATTCAGTGCTTATGACTTTGATGAGTATACCCCTGGAAGAGAACTAGGATTACAGGTAAGTAACTAATCCTTCTAGTGTCTTTGTTCTTCCCCCTGACACAGGGCTCTGAGCCCAGTCCAAACCAGTTCTGAGGGGCACTTTAAAATATCCTTTCAAGTGCACAACCTCCATTGTTAGTGTAAGCCTTGGCCCAAGACACACCACAGGGGGGCAGAGCCATCATTGTGGAAAGCAGGCACAGCCCTCTTCAGGTGCAGGTGCTACTCCTCCCACCACTCCAAATGCAGACCAGGCCTATTCAGCCTAGCGCTGAGTCACCCAGGCAGGGCAAGACACACCTCAACCCCCCCCAGGGACTGGCTGGAGGGAATGCACATCCCCTCTCCCCCTGTCAGTCAGAACCAGACGGTCAGTACACATCAGGCAGCCACAAAGACACATAGCACACAGAAATGCCTACTTCTAAAAGTGGCATTTCTAAAATAGTAATAATAAATTCGCTAACACTAATAAGCAGCATTTATCACCACTATTCCGAACATACCAAACTTGATCATGCTACCCCTCTCATGTCAGGAATTACCACTGAAGCACATATCAGGGAATCCCCAATGCATCCCTATGAGAGGGCAGCCTCACAGCAGTGAGAAACCAAATAGGCTGTTTGTCACTACCAGGACATGCCACACAGTTATGGCACATGTCGTACCTTTTACCTACACCGCACCCTGCCCATAGGGCTAGCTAGGGCCTACCTTAGGGGTGACTGATATGTAGTAAAAGGGGAGTTGCAGACGTGGCAACTACTTTATGTGCCACGTCACAGCGGCAGTAAACTGCGTGCGCAGGCCCTGCAGTGGCAGAGGCCTGACAAAAATAACATTCCTAAGCAACTTGGGACTATACGAAAATCAAGTCCTATACATAGTCAATAATATCAACACAGGCTCAGTGTACTACCGGAATCAGTTAAAATATTTCATTTTATTCATACAAAATTAAAAATTCTGACCTAAACACACATAATCAAACATAAATAACATCACACATAATACAACAACATAGACATTGAATTAATCAATATAAATACCACCAAACAACACAAAACTAGACATAATTGCAAACAAATTCAATATTCATGTGGTAAAAACCACACGCGGCTGTACTTTGAAATATATGTTATTTGTTCAAATCAATATTAATGTGGTATAAACCACAAGTGGCTGAACTTTATAGATGTATATTATTTGTTCAAATAATATACAAATAATATACATCTATAAAGTTCAGCCACTTGTGGTTTATACCACATTAATATTGATTTGAACAAATAACATATATTTCAAAGTACAGCCGCATGTGGTTTTTACCACATGAATATTGAATTTGTTTGCAATTATGTCTAGTTTTGTGTTGTTTGGTGGTATTTATATTGATTAATTCAATGTCTATGTTGTTGTATTATGTGTGATGTTATTTATGTTTGATTATGTGTGTTTAGGTCAGAATTTTTAATTTTGTATGAATAAAATGAAATATTTTAACTGATTCCGGTAGTACACTGAGCCTGTGTTGATATTATTGACTATGTATAGGACTTGATTTTCGTATAGTCCCAAGTTGCTTAGGAATGTTATTTTTGTAAGAATTGTTTCCCTGTCCTAGGAACTTCTAGAAATTTCAGGGGGTCCTTGATTTGTTTATGTGGCAGAGGCCTGAGACAGGTTTGAAAGGCTGCTTTGGTGGGTGGCGCAAGCAGCGCTGCAAGTCCACCAGTAGCATTTAATTTACTGGCCCTGGGTATATGGGATACCACTGTACAAGGGACTGACAGGTAAATTAATTATGCCAAACAGGTGTAGACCAATCTTACCAAGTTTACCATAGACAGCACATGCACTTTAGCACTGATCATCAGTGATGAAGTGCCCAGAGTCCTAAAACCACCAACAACTGGTCAGAAAAAATACAGGAGGAAGGCAAGAAATTCTGGGATGACCCTGCAAAAAGGGACAAATCCAACAAGAATACTCTTAATCATTTATATATAAAAGAAAATGAATTGGGGCCATAACACATCCTTGATGGACACCATGAGCTAGTGAAAACAGTCAGGTACATTCTCCATCTGTGCCATACCTCACCCTGGCTGAAACCTTCCAGTGCAGTGCATGCAAAAAGTCAACCAAATCAAGTGGCAAACCAATCTGCTCAAGAATGCGCCACGATTTGCAGCAGTTGACTATCGAATGCACTGCTCAGGTCCCCAATTTAGTGGTTTTCAAGATAAATATAACTAATTATCCTTTGGGTGAAATCCTACTGATAGAGTATTCTGGATATTTAAATGGCTTAACTTTCCAGTACTTCATTTAATTCAGGGTTATTTCCCTATCCTCCAGCCTGATCACATGCAGCCTGATTGCTCCAAGAAACCACAATGCCATCTTGAAACATTTCCATGCCTCTTGTCTTGCTACACAATGTTTTTGTGAATCTATGGAACAACTTTGTTGCCACTGTAGACCACATAACTCCCTACAAAATTGAAATGCCCTGAGGTATTGTAAGCTTAAACCCTCTGTTGAACAGAGATCTCCCGTACCTGATAGTGAGCAGACAAAACGTAGTGTGAAATAATTGCTAGTCTCCCACCAAGAGTCCAATCATTTAACGTATGTTTGAGATATGATCTATGTAACACACTTTTCTTTAATAAATTGAACTTGACATTTTGTCAATCAAAACCAGAGCTCAAACACCGAGTACTATTTCTGTAATGCTCAGGACACAGCTGATGTAAGAGATTGTAAGAATTTCACATACTTTGTAAACTATGGGTCCGATTCACAAAGGTAAACTGAGATGAAAGTCTAACTTTACAAATTTCGGTATTCACGAAGGGCAATTACGAGTAGTAAAGTTAGACTTTTGTCTCAATTTAACTTAAGTTTTGGTCTTAAGTCTGACTGAGACTGAGGCCCTTTGTGAATACCCAAAGTCAGAAAGTTAGACTTTCGTCTGAGTTTACCTTTGTGAATCGGGCCCTATAGGTTTAAATTATGAGCATACAACCAATGTGGCATCCTGACGGGTAATAGATTCAGAAATTCACATGTTCTTGAAATACAACTGCTTCCAGGTTAAGAAGGCGACTTCAGGGGATTTAGAAACCTGTCTTAAGTCTGAAAAGAGGCAAGCAATTTGTAAAATCCACAGCCGTACATCTTCATTACTGACACTGCCATAGCCCTAAGGAAAATCTTTCTGCCTATGTTTCACTGTGCCCACTAATCAAATCATAAAGAGAGGTATAGCCCATATCTAATAGTAACTCAATTTTGACAACAACTTTTTGCTAATCGCATTTTACAGGGGGCTGTGCTTCTGTGACGGTCTTACAATGACACACGTCTTCTTGCTATTGTTTCTGGGGGTGAGGGGCATCAAGAAGGTCAGTTGTACTGAAGTATAAAAAGTAATGATGGATGGAATGCAGTCCATTGTGATTTTTGCACACACTGCCACCTCAGATTAGACTATGCCATATGCAAAACAGAAAAAAGGGTTGGAATGCTAGCCCGAGCAACTGACAGTGGTTAAACTTATTGCAAGCATTCCTCCCATTTTTGTGTTTTTACATTAAGTAGGTCAGACAACCAGAGTTTACAGGATCAAATAAGGTGTGAAGAATAACAGTAGGTCCAGGTGATTTTCGATATTTCAATACCCACTCTATGGGGCATATTCACAAGGACTTATCGCCGAGTTATCGGCACCTTAGCGCATCAAAAGAGGAGATAGATTTGTCGCCCCATTCACAAGCGGGTGCAAACTGCAGACATCGCCAGTATTCCCGCGATAACTGCCGCAAAATTTATCTCCACGGGAGACACCACCAACTAACCCTAATGAGATGCAGAGTAGGCGTTCCCGTGCAAAAACTCATGAAAACACCACTACACCACTTTCACATCGAACTGCCAGATCTGCGATGCGAACCAAAAACAGGCGATAAGCTGCGGTAGCAGCAGGGATTTAACACCTGCCTTTTGCTGGTGTTAAGCAGGACGACTACCTGCAGTATGAAAGGGAGCCCAGCCCAGAGCCACATCTGAAGACCCACAGATGCCATGGAGCCAATGATCATGCAGCTCGGAGACCCATGAGGGTCACAACACCCACCGCCACCACCTCCAGGCCCGCAACCAGCCCCAGGACCCGCCCCCCCCCCGGACCACCACAGAGGCAGCATAGACAAAGACAGCGGACCCACCGTAAACGCACCAGCCGCACAGACCTAACGCCAGAGTAGGGCATTGCCCACAACAGGCTCAAAAGGACAACCATCCTCCGCATCCTGACCCACATCGCCCACAGGCTGATGGTACCAACACAGCGGACATCCAACATCCCTTCGTAGACAAAGCTGCACATGTTGGCCTCTGGTACCTTCCAACCCACAACTGCCAGAGTCGGAGGAGTCTCACAGCCAGCCCTATCCAAGTTCATCACACCTGTCCTGGATGCCATCATCAGCCTGGTACCCCAGCACCTCCACTTCACCCACACTGCGCCGGAGCAGCTGGAGACCAAGCAAGGCTTCTACGCCATAGCTGGATTCCCTCACATGTTGGGGGCAATCGACTGCACACATGTACTCCTTGTGCCCCCTGCCGACACTGCACACAACTACCGCAACAGAAAGCACACGCATTCCATCAATGTGCAGGCAATAGTGGACCACCGGGGACTCCTCACCAATGTTGTGGCCAACTACCCAGGCAGTGTGCATGATTCATACCTCTTCCGACAGTCCATCATCAACCAGCGCTTCCAGGATGGCACCTATGGAAATGCATTGCTCGTTGGTAAGTACCAAATGAACACACCACACACCTCACTCCACAGTCATGCAACTCACGACACTGGCAATGGGCACACAGCAAAACTACATGCAACATGCCACACAACATGCCAACCGACCAGACACGACAACACGACTCCATTGGGAACCTGGGCTTGCCATGTACACAACCCAGCCACGGCATGGCACCACAGCCACACATTAGCAGAATGTGAGGAGAGGCTTGGAGCAGGCATGTGCGAGAGAGGCAAGTGACTAATGAATGAGAACCTACCCAATGCCAAGTGTGGCGTGGCTGTGCCGGACAGACTTCAGTGTGCAAACCACGGAAATGGCCATGTGGACATCAACTGCTGGTGCATGGAGTGTAGTGGCCATTGGACGCTACCATGTCACCACAGGCTGTGGGGCAGAACGCGGAAATGTCGCTCGTTACGTCCCCCCCTGTAGGCGCGGGCGGAGTGGGTTGGCCCTGCGTACGCCAGGCCTGCGTAGGGGTGTGAGTGAAAACCCCGTCGCACTGGGCGTGGTTCTCTCTCGGAATGGCCAACGTGTCTGCCAGGGCGGTGCCTCTCAGCCCGCCACGAGGCCGACGCCGTGAGCGGCGGGCCTGTGACCACGTGCGCCTGCTGTACCCCAGGCCGCTGGTCCCCAGACTCGTCTCGCCAGCCCCAGCGCACCAAGGAGGCTCCGCTCACCTGCCGACACCGGCGTGTGTCAAAGAGGGCCCACCACGTGCCGGTGCAAGCGCCAAGCCCCAGACCCGCGACCTTTGCAGCCTCCGCAGACCATCGCTGGCCTCCACGACGCTGGCCCACAGTACTCCTTTCTCGTTGACATACCCCACCGGCGTACTCTTCGGCCCAGTTGTTGGCACATATTGTACTGAGTCGTGAGTTAAGAATGGCAGTGACCAAATGTTAATTGCCGCGTTTATATCACTGAACTCCCTTCGATCAGTGTCCCAAACTCTGCATCGCAAGCACACGACACGTGTCTGTGGGCCCGTGCTGACCGCTGCCCCCGTCCTACACTGCGGTCCAGTAGGTCCCACATCCAGCACTTAGTCGTTATTCATGAATGGCAGAGTCCATACCAGTGAACGCACGGAGAGTGGAAGATGAGTGGAAGAGAGTGGAAGATGCGGTTCAGTCCGGATTAAAACCCGGATCCTCGTTACGGAGGTGACCGAACACTAGCAACAACTGACCTGGTGCCACTAACCCTGTTCAACGCAAGCCGGCGACATGTGGTGCCACTAACCCTGTTCAACGCAAGCCGGCAACACATGGTGCCACTAACCCTGTTCATCACAAGCCGGCGACACGTGGTGCCACTGAACCTGAACTACGCAGGCCGGTGGGACCATCCAACGTAAGCCGGCGACACTTGGATGAGGGCCCCTGCTGACCGCTGCCTCAGGCCTACACTGCGGTCCAGTAGATCCCACATGTGGAACTGTGTCTTGAGTAATTTATGGAGGAGTTCACACCATTGGACACGCCTCATCGCAGGTGGCATCCCCTATCAGCACTGGTGCCACTAACTCTGTGCGCAATGAGTCATGGGCACTCTCTGGTTGAACTTTGGTGGCGTCTGAGTCCCTGGCCTGGGGGTTGTCTGCATCATCATCTGGCTGGGACGGACTTGGTGTTCGACATGTGTCTGTTCCATTCATCTCCACCATAGTGACTGTTTCAGCGTGGTTCTGCCCTCTGCATCATGCCCTGGGGGTACACCTTCCACTGTCCACCGAGACACTCCGCGACAACCCCCTTTGACATCTATGAGAACCTGCTCTGCTCTCGTGACCCTGCCCCAGTGCACCGCAAGTCAGCGTCCCGTGGCGGTAGGCCCGTGCCGGACGCTGTGCATCCGGGGCCACTAACTCTGTGCAGCTCAAGTCATGGAGCCTTTATGGTTGAATGGTTGTGGCTTTTGCGATGTACACTGTTGTAGTTTTTTGACTGCACCAAGCACTCCATGACGGCTGGTGTACACACACCCCACACACATCCAACACAGGTGTCACTCAACATGTGAGCCTGCTAATAAATGTGTCCGAGCGCACGTGCCCGTAGCCATTCACACCATCTAAGCAAGTGTGTCCGTGTGGTCATTATGTCAGCATGATGGGCTCGAGCCCTGCAACATCACAGTGTGCTGTGTTCAGTGGACGATACCATGTCACCTCAGCAGTGGCTAAGACCTTGGACATGTAGCTTCGTCCGCCCCCCCCTGCATGCACAAGCGGCGTGTGCTGGGCCGGCGTACGTCAGGTCAGCTCCGGGGTGTGCTGATTTGGCAGCGGGCTCAGGGCGTGGCTCTGGTCTGGCCTTGAGCAGGAAGTGCATTAAGCGTGTCTCTGTGTTGGAGTGTTGTCGCCACCAGGGCCACAGTCGTCGATGTTGCAATGTAGCATGCACCCGGAGGGCGGGCCCGCACGTACGGGGAAATGTAGGAGCGCAAGACCTCTCGGGGTCTTGGCTCATACATGCCAAGTGTTGTGTGTATCAGTCCTGCGGCTGCATGAGTCAGATGCCTAGCCTCAATCGCAGCACGATCACAGCCAGCCATGGACTGTACACCTGTGTCCGCCCTGTCCAGACCATTGGCCTACACTCACGTGGCCGCACACCCTCAACGGCCAGCATCACAGTGTTGTTGGCATGCTGCTGGACATGCGCAGACAGGCATGACAATGGTGTGCCGTAGGCGTGCACGTGATGCAACCGCGCAGCGCACACAAGTGTAAAGGCTCGGGGGAGGGAGGAGCAGCTGTGAGGCAATGTAACACACAGTGAGGCCGCTCATGTGCCACATGCCCGGCATATCATCCATGATTCCCTGGGTTACAGACATCACACCCCACCCACGACGGGCCTCTGCACATCTCCTGTATGCAAGCAGATGGTAAATTGACTGTAGGGATGAAAGGTCCTTTGTCTGGACTATCAGACGGAAGCACATCTGCAGCTCCGAGCTGGGACTTGCATGTGCCCAGCACCCCCTGACAGATACGATAGCCTTTGCTGACGACTCCCACACTACGCACTGCTCGACGTGAGACCAACTTGTACACATCCCACACACAGAAGTCCTTGGTCGTAGTTATCGTTCGTGAAATGGCCTTCACACGTACTCCCACCCCATCCCAGGCCTGCACCCGTTGTACACAGACACTGCTCATTGATCCGAGCTGTGGCATTTCATCCACAGGACTGGCGCAGGTCAGCACAGTGCCACTTCAAGCAGAGCCACTGACGCAATGGCAGACCATCCCGGACACATGCACAACCCCAGTCACGTGGACCGGTACCGTGCACGTCTGCTGCATATACTGGGGGCACTGCCATTAGCAGTGCTGCGGATCAGTTACCGGCTAAGCTTCCGCCTTGCCAACGTCACCTGCGTTCAGCCTGTGTTGCATTGTCGCTCGTGCATATTCGAGTGGACCATGGATGTCTGCCTCTCCAACGTAACGGTAGCTGAACTGTATTTCGATGTGTGTGTGCGCCCCCTGTTGGCCCACGACCAGGAGTGTCACCGTGATGCCCGTTTATGGCATGCCTGGATGATTGGCATGCATGCTGGCAACTGGACCTGGGAGATTGCACGACTCGTCGTGTGCGGTGACCACATTGAGCCGCTCCCCTATTGGGCTTTAGTGCCAATTGGGGCCAGGGGTTGGAGTCAGCACATCTGTCCCGGACAGCTGATGGGTTACGTCGCCGACATGTTAGATCTAGTCGACAACGAGCTCATATTGGAAATGTTGGCCTGCGCTGCTGCACTCGCGTTCATGGACGAGTGACAACGTACCTGCAGCCACAACTGAATGTGACCCATTGCACGTATCCCAACGCCTGGTTACATGTTGGGGATCTGGTCACATGTCCCAAGACGACAGTGGACATGGCTGCATTGGCCTGGACTCCGGATACATGCGCGGACAACCAACGTGGGTTGGCACTCACTTGTGTGGGTGATGGACTCCCCCGGGGTGGACATGGGCACTTTCCAACGTTCCTCATTCAGACATGCTGCTGCATTGGTCTGCATGCTGTGGCACTTCTCTTGGCCGTACTGACATGCAATTGTTGATGAAGTTTCCGCACCTTCACTTGTCTCCAACTGTGATGAGTGTTCATTTGTATGCCAATGTGTGTGTCACGGCCTATCTGGGTCCCTGCCATACATGTATTGCTACCCCATCAGGGCTGTGGGTTTGTACTTGTGCATTATCATGTCCCTGTTTCGTGCTTTGCCAGATGCGTATGGCCATTTACCGGCCACAAGCGGGTGCACTTGTGTCCTGTGTTCGGTTGTGCAAATGTTGCTGTTTGTACCACATTGTGTTCGATGTTGGACTGCTCTGCTTCCTATGTGTGTGTGCTGCATTGTGTGTGAGTTGGCCCTTCAGCTCTGATTTGGCTCACCCTTCTCCCTTTCAGGCAGTGTGGTTTTCACTTCTGTGCTTGTTCAGTGGTGTGATATTGCCGACTTGTGTGACTTGTGCTCTTGGTTGGTGTTGTTACTCTTGGGCATGGTTTGTCTGCAGTTGTGCTGTGCTTAATTGTGCATCTGTGCCATTGTGCCCATCTCCCCCCGTCCCCCCAGTCCCTGGTCGTTCCTCTCCCTGTTGCTGTTGTGTCTGTTGATTTTGAGCAGTTTCCGGTCCCCGACTCCTGCCACCATCTCCAGACTGATGTGGTGGACATCATTTCCTCCATGTCATCCAGCTCCTGGTGTGGCGCTGAACTCCCACCTCCGGTGTGCATTGCTGCCTTCTGGTTGTTGGTGTGTTTCTGCTTGTTTTAGCGTTTCGCATCATTCCAGCTGTTCTGGTTGTCTTCCATTGTCCTCCTCCGCACTCCGGCTGCATTCACCTTGTCCACGATGGACTGCCATGTACAATGTTTTGTTGCCAATGGTGCTTGTGGGGTTGTGTACTAGCTCTGACTGCCTCCATTGTGCTTCGCTGTTGTTTTCTGTTTGGTTTGTCTTTCTTTTTCCTGCTTTTGTTGTGCTTATTTCCGCCTGACGTGTGTGTATCGCGGGCCTGGCGCTACTTATCGCTGCTTTCCTCATCGCGAATGGGCTCATCGCACGTTTTTTTGCATTGGGGTTTGTGTTTTTATCTCCGTCGCAGTGGTTGTATCGTGGACATTGGCCGCGTTTTCGTGAAACTATCGCATGGTACCGCCATGTTGTGAATTCCATGTTAACACGGGGTTATTTTCACGCGATAGACTGCGATGTGTAAAGTTGCGTTAACCTTTTTTGGAGATGTTTAGCGCACGTTCTTGTGAATATACCCCTATATGTGACTCATTGTATGAATGAGACATACCTTTTGGGAAAGATAATTCTGAAATAGGGCAGATGGGCAGGGCATGGCAGCGGGACCTGTAAGAGCCATTCATGTCTAACACAAGAGTGCGTAGCATACTTATACAAGGAGGGGGAGAAAGAACAAAAACGAGGTGGATGCCTGAGGAACTATTAGGCAGTATGGTATAAAGATGCCAGTACCCCCACGAATTATGGGGCCTTTAAACGCCCCCAAGAAGTTTGATGTTGTTGAGGGCTCCTTTCATCCTGGTGGGGGGGGGGGCTTGCAGTGAATCAAAGTTATCAAACCACAATACTGCTGTTTCTTCTTCACATTCTGCTGCATGTACACTAACTTTGATGGCTAGTGTGCACTGGACACTGAGAACTCTTTTATGCTAATGTGTTGATTTGCACTAATCTGTGAGAGATACACCTGGTATGTTAGGACTGTGCTAGCCTTTGATCTTGTGTCTTAATCCTGCTTATCAGGAAAGGGTTCTTAGTTGATTACCTTGATCGCCTGTTGCATTTGTATGGCTGTTGCAATGGGGAAATCAGAAAGACAAAGTTCATGTACCAACAGCCAGGGTTATAATAGTTGTGTGGATATGTGTTTTTGGGATATTTTACAAGGTCCTCAGTGTAAACAAACTGTTGATTTTATTATCTGTTTATTACAAAAATAAAAACATTGCATTCATTAAAAAATCGAACTCTAACTAATATAGGAATTGTAGGATTCATACTTCATTTTGTTTGTGACGTCTGCTGCCCATGTTCTGTATCACTTGGACAAACCAGTATTTTCGTGTCACAGTAAAATAATGGTTGAATGTATTTTCATAGGCAAGAAAACAACTTTGTGTGAGAAAGTCATCCTTTTGGCCCTGATCACCCTGATTCTGTGCTTGGTACTAGTGGTAACTAACTCTGACTTGACTGTGCCCTGAGCTCTGCTTACCGGACCCAGGGCCAGTGCTCTACTGTAAAAATATATGGTGGTTAGCTATAATTACAATTGCCAATGACAGACCCCTGTAAGTCCCTAGTATAAAATATGGCAAGGGGGATTGCAAACTACCTTTAAGTCCCTAGTATATAGTAGGGCATGGTGGTTTAGAGGCCCAGTAGATTTCCTGCACTGGAGTGTGCACTGCTGTGTTGCCTGCTGTCATTTTAAAGGCAGTCCTGCTTTGTAGACTGTCTTTAAAATTAAATTGTATGCAAATTCGACTGAGGAATTAAAGGTACTTCCAGAGTAGTAATCTACCTTATTTTTACATATAGGTCACCTCTAAGATCTACCCAGGTGCCCCAGGAGTAGGGTGTCATGTAACTATAAGCAGTGACATTATAAAATATATTTTATATGCCTTGGTGAGGGAAAAACTGCCAAATTCATTTTTCCCCATTGTAAGTAATTAGCATTACAGAGAAACGGGTCCAGCAGGAGCATAAAATCCGATAAGGGATTTTGAAACAAAGAGAAAGATAGGGAGCGCGGCGTCACCTTTACAAGAACTCTTAAATGACACATAGCAATAGCTGTTAAGCCACAAACCCACTGGTTGGCACTAACCTGCATTCTCCTTGTATTTTCACTTTCTTGTGTTGAGCCAGTGCCAGACCCAATATTCTCTAATGCTGGAGAAGTAATTTTCACTTGGCAAAGGACCTATGAACATTGTAAGCAGGCCCAATAAGATTAGTCAATCATACCTAATATTTTGTAATGTCATCTTAATTTGTTCCAGGGGGCAGTACCAACACACATCTATTTAATGTTTTAAACTTCCCTGCTGGGATGGTGCCTGTCACAACAGTGACTGAAGAGGATGAAGAACAGCTGAAGCATTACAAGGGGCACTACAATGACCACTGGGACAAGTTGTTGAAAAAGGTTAGTGCAGCTCTGTACATTTATAAGGATGATTCTCAGTTAGAAAAGATGAACCAGGTACCCATCCCTTCTGTGTGCACGTGCAATTTAAATGTTAAGCTACCACTTTGTTTTGAGATCAGTATGTATTATGCACCTGAGTTTTCAGGTTCCACAATAACGGTAAGAAGATTTTCTTGATATTAAAACTAATTTTCAATTCCAGTAACAATGGAGACCAAACTTCTTATCTATCGCTCAAACTGTGATGATGTACCAAGCTTATTTCACTTGAAAATTCAAGAAATCTTGAACGATATTGATGGAAGATAAAAAAAAAGCATGCCTAATAATATAGCAGTGTTGTTCCCACTGTGGCAGAGCAACTTTTTAAGTCTTTTCTGTCAGAATCAGTGGTTAGGCTTGTGCCTTTAAATCAGACATATCCCCAAAGTTTGTCCCATCCTGAAGTCCCAAAAACATAGGTCCAAAAAACATAGGGCCTCATTCATGAAAAGTGTCACATTGCTGGGGGAAACCAGCGATGCAGCACTTTTAATAGCGCCATCCTTGCGACACCATGGATGCGCCGTATTGACTGTATGGCATTCCATGTTGCAAGGATTCACAGATACGTCAGTATTCCGACGTATCTGTAGGTTTCAAAATTGGCGCATTGTTGGTGTTTGTCTGAAAACAGACGCAACTCCAGCAATGTGTCCTTTCACATGGGGCAAGCCCCATGTGAAAGGGCCTGCGTCACTCCTTACGCCTGCTTCAAGCAGGCATAAGGATTTGACACAGTGGCGTCCTAGAAGTGGTGTTACCTTAGTATTGTAGCCAAAATATCGGGGATAAAAATCTTTGTGCCTGTACCTGTCGATATTATCTTTGTGTCCTTGCCTGTTGATATTTTCTTTGTGCCCCTACTTGTGCATATTACTTTTGTGCCATTATCTTCGATATTATGTTTGTGTCCTTGCGTGTCAATATTATCTGTGTGCCCTTACCTGTCGATATTATCTTTATGTCTTTACCTGCCAATATTATCTTTGTGTCCTTACCTGTCAATATTATCTTTGTGCCCATACTTGCCAATGATATCTTTGTGTACTTACCTGTCAATATTATCTTTGTGTCCTTACCTGTCAATATTATCTTTGTGCCCATACTTGCCAATGATATCTTTGTGTACTTACCTGTCAATATTATCTATGTGTCCTTACCTGTCAAAATTATCTTTGTGTCCTTACCCATCGATATTATCTGTGTCCTTACCTGTTAATATTATGTTTGTGTCCTTACTTGTCGATATTATAGTTGCGCCATTACCTTCGATATTTTCTTTGTGCCCTTGCCTGTCAATATTATTTTTGTGCCCTTACCTATCAATATTATCTATGTTCCCTTATCTGTTAATATTATCTATGTGTCCTTGCCTGTCAATATTATCTATGTGTCCTTACCTGTCAAAATTATCTTTGTGTCCTTACCTATCGATATTATCTGTCCTTACCTGTTAATATTATGTTTGTGTCCTTACTTGTCGATATTATCGTTGCGCCATTACCTTCGATATTTTCTTTGTGCCCTTGCCTGTCAATATTATTTTTGTGCCCTTACTCGTCGATATTATCTTTGTGCCCTTATCTGTTAATATTATCTATGTGTCCTTGCCTATCAATATTATCTATGTGTCCTTGCCTGTCAATATTATCTTTGTGCTCTTACCTGTTGATATAATTTTTATGCCCTTACTCTTCGATATTTTCTTTGCGCCCTTACCTGTTGATATTATCTTTATGTCTTTACCTGCCAATATTATCTTTGTGTCCTTACCTGTCAATATTATCTTTGTGTCCTTACCTGTCAATATTATCTTTGTGTCCTTACTTGTCGACATTATCTTTGTGCGATTACCTTCGATATTTTCTTTGTGCCCTTGCCTGTCAATATTAGTTTTGTGCCCTTACCTATCAATATTATCTTTGTGCCTTACTCGTCAATATAATCCTTGTGCCCTTAACTGTTAATATTGTTTTTCTGACTTGCCTGTCGATATTTTTGTCCTTGACATTGTGGCTACTGTAGTTATGTAGGACGAAATTCCATGATGAATATTCTGGCCCACACTAAAGAATTTTCATTTGTAAGTGAGAATGTTGCTATAATATCTCATGTGCTCAGTATATACAGTGTGTAAAAACCCTTCACCACATTTTGTGCAACACTTCACTTTTAACAAATAAAGCAATATTTATCAATACTATCAGTATCAACAATCCACCCTATGAGTACGTTGTTTAAAGTATTTGTTGAATTTAACGAGGACGTCTGACCTGGTCCTCCACTGGAGTTTGCCTCTGTGGCCACTATTAGCCACACGATTATTCCTTTCTGACATCACAGGATATATATTTGATAATTTGGCCATACACTGCAATTCTCTGTTGCAACCTGATTCTCGTGTTTGTATTTCCTCTGCAGGCGGCAACAGGAGGAGTTGGACTCCCTGTGGCGGTGCAGTGTGTGGCTCTAACCTGGCAGGATGAACTGTGCCTTCGCTTCATGAAGGAGGTTGAGCAAGTGACGCACATGAGCAAAATGAAGTTCTAGATTTTACAGGAGGAAGAATTAAGGCTGATAATACTGAAGGAAATTGTCATTTGAAAAACTTGAATGTCTTTGTGGGTTGGTATGTGGAATATCTCACTAGAAAGATGCAAACCTCTTTATTTCACTGAAATCGCATTTGCAGCAACAAATTAAGTACATTGGTATATGCACTGTATATGGTGTGAGAAACGTTTCTGCGAGTTATAGTGGAGAAGACGCCTGTGAAGCAGAAGCTCTTGAGTCATGAACTTGATTTAGTGCTGGCATAAATCCGGATTGCGCGTCAGTGTATTATATCGACACCAAATGTCAACATGCTGCTATATCGTTATCACATGTTAGATTGTTATGTCCCAGTCTGGTGTCAATGTGTTATTTAACCACCAAACTTCACTGTGTTGTACCCCCTTCAAATCAGTGTGGTATATGCCTATAACGTGTCATTGTATTGCCACCACGTGGCAGCGTGTTATATCACCATCACATTCACGTCAGTGTGTTATATTCGCATTAGATGTCAATGTATTACATACCTATTATATGTCAGTGCAATTACCTATCAAATGACCATTTGTTTCATCCGCACCACATGCCAGTGTGGTATGGCCACATACCACGCCAATGTATTATATATCAATGTATTTTATCCCCATGACGTGTAAGCGTATCATTCCACGTCACATGTCAATGTGCTATATCCCAACCATGTCATTGTTCACTTCTCAGATCACTACACTATGGGCCACATGCATCAAAGTAAGGAATTGCGATTCCTAAATTGCGATTTTTAAGGAATTGCAATTTAGGAATCGCAATTCCTTAGGCATGTAGGAATCGCAAAAAATGTGCGATTCATACACATTCCTTAATTGCGACTCGCAATTTGCGATTCGCAATTAAGGAATGGCTTCCCATTCATTCCTATGGGCCTAGAGGCCCATAGAAATGAATGTGATTGCATGCGCGATTTGCGAGTACCAAATAGGTACTCGCAAAATGCGCATGCAATTTGAAGGGTGCGAGGGGGCCAAAAGGCCACCCTTATGCACCCCCAAAAAAATGTAGGTATGCACTTGTGATGCACACACTTGCCCTAAGGGCATGTGTGTGCTCCACAATGCACTTTGAAAAATGCATTTATTTGCATTTTTCAAAGGAATTGCAAATTACCATCAACTTGAAGTTGATGGTAATTTGCGATTCCAAATTGCGAAAACACAATTTGCGATTGCATAATGCATCGCATTTAGGGGGTCGCAATTTGCGATTCCCTAACTGCATTCGCAATTAAGGGAATCGCAAAAAATTGTGATTTCCTTAATTGCGAATTGCAAAAAAGGTACATGCATCTCAAAAGGCCATTTTGCGATTGCAAACGGCCGAATTTTGCGTCTCGCACTATTTGCGATCGCAAAATGGTTTGATGCATGTGCCCCTATATTTCTTAAATACGGGCATTTGCATGTGTTTGACTGCTCTACTGTTGTTTCAATATTTAGACATGTTGTCTTTGACCGCGATATTTCAGGTTATATCCCTGTAATTATTGTGATTCTAAATACATGATTAGACAAAAAATAAAATCTAGACATAATACTACTTTTGACTCTGAATGAATACATTTTATTGGGAAATTGCAATTATGTTTTATCTTTTTATGATGCTGTGCGCGCTGGAACAAAATCATGTTAAAAAAAAACTACCAAAAGAGTATGAAAGTTTCCTCGCATTTTGGAGGATTTGAAACCATTATCAGTACAAAAAAAATGTGACCTAATGATTGAACAGGAGAAGGGAGAATATTTCTTCTGTGATGGACTTACTAAAAGAAGAACTTGACAGACTGTCTCTGACACAGTCGAGGAAGCAGGGTCTGTAGGCAACTCACCTGCAAGGTACGCACTCATCTTGACATCCGCTAGGGATCACTGACAGAATATCGATTACAAGAATATCGACCTACAACAATATCGAAGTAAAAATATAGAATGCCAAAATATCGAATCCCTATCTACAAACAGGTAAGTACAAAAATATCGAATCCAAAATATAGTTGTAAAAATATAAGGGCATATTAGCAAGACCGGCGATAAAATTATCGCCGTTTTAGCGGCAGGAAACTGCCGCTAAAACGGCGATAATGGGCTTGCTAATATAGTTATAGAATTCAATAGAAGCCCAGGTTAGATGTCCTGCACATCTAACCTGGGCTTCTATTGAATTCTATAACGCATATTAGCAAGCCCATTATCGACTGTTTTAGCGGCAGTTTCCTGCCGCTAAAACGGCGATAATTTTATCGCCGGTCTTGCTAATATGCCCTATAGTTAGTCAAAATATCAAATTTTTTAAATATCTTAAAAGTAATGTAAAATTAATGAAATAATATATATAATTAACTAAAACATACTTAAAAATACTTAAATAACTTTAATATTAATAAATAATTAATGTAAGTTAAAAAAAAATAAACATAAATTTTTATTTTTTAATACATATATTAACGTAATATTTATAAAAAATATTCAATATTTTTAGCGTAGGATAGCGGGAGGGTAAAATTTACTATTACCACTCCAGTGAGTGCAACAGTAGGGAAAGCATTGGATAGCGGGAGGGTAAAAATTACTATTCCCACTCCAGTGAGTGCAACAGTAGGGAAAGCGTTGGATAGCGGGAGGGTAAAAATTACTATTCCCACTCCAGAGAGTGCAACAGTAGGGAAAACGTTGGATAGCGTAGGGGTAAAATTATTATTCCCACTGCAGAGAGTGCAACAGTAGGGAAAACGTTGGATAGCGGGAGGGTAAAAATTACTATTCCCACTCCAGAGAGTGCAACAGTAGGGAAAGCGTTGGATAACGGGAGGGTAAAAATTACTATTCCCACTCCAGTGAGTGCAACAGTAGGGAAAGCGTTGGATAGCGGGAGGGTAAAAATTACTATTCCCACTCCAGAGAGTGCAACAGTAGGGAAAGCGTTGGATAGTGTAGGGGTAAAAATTACTATTCGCACTCCAGAGAATGCAACAGTAGGGAAAGCGTTGGATAGCGTAGGGGTATAAATTACTATTCCCACTCCAGAGAGTGCAACAGTAGGGAAAGAGTTGGATAGCGTAGGGGTAAAAATTACTATTCCCACTCCAATGAGTGAAACAGTAGGGAAAGCGTTGGATAGCGTAGGGGTAAAAATTACTATTCCCACTCCAAAGAGTGCAACAGTAGGGAAAATAATGATTTAATATTTTAATAAAAATAAAATAATTATCAATACCAATAAAAAATTAATTAAAATGACTTACCAATTACAAAATATTTAATAATTAATTCTAAATACCAATAAATATTATTTCTTAAAAATTAATTACCAATTAATAAAAATTAATTACCAATTAATAAAAATTAATTACCAAATAAGAATTAATTAACAATAAATTAATAATCAATACCAATAAATAAAAATAAATAATTACTGAATTACAATTAAATTACTTCCCACCCTATTCCCCTATAAACCCACAACCCGCTCTGAATAATAAATTAATACAATTAATATAATTATCAATTAAAAAATTAATAAAAATTAATTACCAATTAATAAAAATTAATTACCAATTAATAAAAATTAATTACCAATTAATAATTGATTAACAATGAATTATTTATCAATACCAATAAATAAAATTTAATAATTACTTATTTAAATTTAAATTACTTCCCACCCTATTCCCCTATAAACCCATAACCCGCTACAGAACTAAAACGCAAAATTAAATTAAATATAATTAATAATTCCTAAAAATTAATATTTAATTTACTATAATTAAATTACTTCCCACCCTATTCCCCTATAAACCCACAACCCGCTACAGAATTAAATTACGCAAAAATTAAATAACATAAAATTCATTACTTAAAAAAATTAAAACATACATTACAAAAATAATACATACTTTTAACACATATACTAACACTTAAAACACTATAAAAAAATCGATATTTTTAACAACTATATTATGACTGTCGATATTTTGACAATAGATATTTCTTACCTGAATATCGATATTCTTAACCACTATATTTTGGCAATTCGATATTCTGTCCATTCTATATTTACAACTCGATATTTTGGCAATTCGATATTAAAAATTCGATATTATGTCTGTTTACCATCCGCTACGAAGAGTGACATCCACAGCTGCAAGTCCCACGCAATTTGTGAAATCCCGCCCTGGCTGTTTAGCCAAAATCATAATGCATGATAGAATATTGGCGTCCCGACATACAATATAAAAATGATGAGGTAGGTAACAGTAGGCTCCAGTACTGCTGGATGGTATTGCTCTATGAAATGATGTGTCTTCAGTTTCTTTCTGATCTGAAGGAGGTTGTTCTGATGTTGATTAAGATTTTGTTTTAGATTCTAGGTGTGTAGATATAGAAGCCCTGCCTTCTGGTCTTTCCCTTCTTGCATTTCTTCACATCTGGTCTGGTGATGTCCACTGGCTCCCTGGAGTGGTTGGTTTGTCTGCCAGTTAGTTGGTGGAGTCTTCCTAAATGGTTTTAAAGGTGATGCAATTGGTATTGAATATGATACAGGCATGGTGGGAGAGCCAGTGTAGTTCCTTCGTAGTTGGCATGATTTTCTTTTAGAGTTTTATATAGCGTGAACTCGACCCAAAGATATCAGGTATCAGAGTGCTTTACATGAGCACCAGTTTCGTTACAGTGGGACACATTCCTTTTGTTAGGGACCGGGAGATTGAGTGATTTGCCCAGAATCACAGGATGTTGCGTGTCCCTGCCGAGACTCGAACTCGGTTCCCCAGCTTTGAGGTCCACCGCTCTAGCCGTAAGGCTGATGTGAGCTAAATTCTTCTTTCCCTTGATGAGACAAGCTGCACTGTGTAGGATGTTTCCACGGCGCCAATGTGGTGTTTGGGAGCTCATTTAGCAGAGCTTTGCCTCCACCCCAGTGGGAGGGGAGGGATTGCTTGCAATACTGTTCACAAGTTGGCTTCTAGTAGAAAGTCTTTAATGTTTTTCAGGAAGGCATCTTGGCTATGTGATTTTTCAACCAGCGGTCTGTGAGGAGGGTGAATACAAGTGATTTTGCATGTGTTTGTCGACTGGTGGTTGAGACCCTCTAGCTTGATGTTGGAAAGGTAAGTGGGAATCTGCAGTTGTCTGGTTCTGCTAGTAGAAGGAATTTACTATTTGTTGAGCTGTCCTTAAGGCAGGTGCTTGACATCCAATTCTGGGCTAGCTGAAGGGAGACTTTTAGTTGCTGAATGTAATGAGCTGAAGAGATTTTGAGGTAGAGTTGTGTGTCATTGCTGTACTGATGGATCTTGATGTTGCTGTCAGGGAATGATTCAGAAGGCTTGAATTTTGAGGTTGAAGAAGAATGGGGACACGATTGATCCCTCGGCGACACCACAGAAGATTTAGGGGCCAATGAGAGTCTTTAGTTGAAGAAATGTAATGATTGATGAGAAAATCAGATACGAGGTGGCCTTGATTGACATGACACTCAGTTCAGTGTTTAGGAGTGGGCTGAATGTTGTCTTCTTGGGGATTGGGTGGTGTGGATTTAGAGTCAGAGTAGATGTCTGTTTTGTAATGATGATGTTGGATCTGAGTTTTTATATCTTCTCAGTGAAGAAGAGGGTGATGATGTTACACTTGTCTGCTGACTGAGGGACTTGTGTTCTGGGCATCAATATGATGCGATGCTTGACGGTACTGAAGAAAGCTTCAGCTCTGTTTGTTCTTTTATTGATGCTTTATTTATGGTAGTCTTGTTGAGGGTGGTTTTCATTGTGGTGCTGAGAGATGTGAATACCAAATGAAATGTTTTGAGCAATCGTAGGAGGCCTTGGTCCATCGCCATTTCTTATCTGACAAACTCAATTTCTGCAAGTTCTTGGTTATAGCTTGGTGCTGAGGGCGTTGGTTTGGTGGAACATATTTCTAGTTGTACACTCGGTTAAAAATGACTTCAAAGCGTTGTTGTCATGATGCAGTAACCTTGTGCACAAAGTTTAATGGGAACAATGCTCTTTTCCACTTCCAGTTTTGTCTCAGGCTGCACAAAATAAATTTTTACAAAGTTACTTTTCCACTAAACTCAAAATGTAGTGTGCTCAATTTTTATATATTTGCATTAGCACACTTTAGGGGTGACATATGGATGTACAAAAATTTAAACTTTCCTCCTTGGAAAACACTATTATCCTTGGTATGTGTTACAGCAGTACATTGAAACTGCAGCCCAGACAGAGCACAGTGGTGATCCTGGCATCCAAATGTGGGTCCTGTATGGTCACACTTCAGCCCATATATAACATTTAACGTTTCATGCCATACTTGTATTTTATGCATCATTTATAATGAACTTAAGCCACAGAGGGATCCTGAATGTGCAACACTTGTTTTAGGGATGAAACTCAGGCTCCTTGCTACTGGTGTGGTAAAGTGCACAAGATTCTAAAGCCAGTTAAATCAGCCAGGAAAAAATGAGGGACAATGACAAAATTCATACCATTCCTCAGACTCTCATTCAGGATTCTTGGCAATTGATATATGTTTACTCTACTACCTTATGCATGATATTCATATACACATATCCAACATAGTCCAATCTAGGATTCTTTCCTGCTCCATAACTGGATAATCCTCAGTAAATGTAACAAACCCTGTTAGAAGAGTTCAGCTAAATGTTCAAGAAAATAGTTCAAAGCTTTCCTTCATCAACAACGTGACTTTCCAGAATTCTTCTCTGCATTCCCAATTTCCATTGTCCAATCCAAGGTTCATGCAGCAAAGTCCTGGCTGCAGCAAGATTGTATCACAATTTCCTAGCAAAGAACCTGGTAAATCACAAGGGAAGTTACACCGGATAATCCAAGATGCTCACCATCTCTCCACACTACGCAAGAGTTTGGTCTGCCTGGACACATAGTTCATTGTCAACATGCTGTCGCATGAGGCAAAGCACAGAGAATGGTAGCGGTGGAATACAGGGTAGCACATCAATTATAAAACACTGGGGCATATTATCACGGAAGTGCGATATTTATCGCTAACCGCGCGTAGCGCGTTTTTTTTTAACGCCGCCTATTGCTGGAAATTATCGCTGAGATAACACCCTATTAGTAAGGTTTATCTCCATTGCGATAAAATTTCCAGCGATAGCGACAAAATGCGAGAATATCGCTGGGAAACCAGCGATATTCTCGCATTAACGCTAAGGTGGATTTAGCATTACAATCCACCTCCTATACTTCAAACAGATAAGTCATCCTCACTAGCAGGTGTTAAAATCTAGCGATAAACGCGCTTAGCGCGATTTATTTTATCGCTTCGCCTGCCTTGCTAATAGGGGGTAGTTGTGTTAGCGACTGTTTTCAGTCGCTTTTAGTAGGGAACGCCTTACTTGCATGTCATTAGCGATAATTATCGCTGACATGCAAGGCGATGTAAAACCCGGCCGCTAACGCCTGAAAGCTGTCGCTAACGCCTGTTAGCGACAGCTTGCTGATAGGGCGATAAAAATATCGCCGCTTTAGCGGCAAAAAGTGCCGCTAAAGCTGCGATAAAGCCCTTGATAATATGCCTCGCAATCTTTCTAAGATTATTCTTTAGCCACGTACCAGTGTTGGTGCCACTCAAGGTAATATGAAACACCCTGCTACCACGGATGTGACCCCATAGAAGTACCAAAGGACTCCTATGCTTAGTTTAAACAACACAAATTTACTTCGGCACTCTTCAAGTTTATATAACACTACCGTTGTATAGTGTAGCCAGTCTATAAATAAATGCCCATGTAGCAGCTCACAGGTAAGTAATCCAACAAGTCAGTTCAAGCAAAAAAACATTTTTTAATATTGACAATATTCCATTTCTATTTGTGGTGACCTCATATTTAGCAACACAGTCCAAGTATAATAACAAGCAGTTACAGGTGTTGTTCTCATTTAAAATTTCATGGAGGTCCTGTTCATATAGCCTCTACGTTGTCTTTGATGGAAACAGCCGACACGTGTTTCGTTACGTTGGTAACTTCTTCAAGGCTTAGATATCAAAAAAACGGCAGTCCAGGTGATAGCGAACGCTCTCATGAATAAGGGAAGCACCCGTACCTTGTATGGCAATATTTTGGGGACATGTGTTTAGTGTCGACCTCCAATGGGTAGAAAAGTCATGCAGAAAGGATTCACTTGTATAAAGTGTCTTCCCGTATTAATCCTTCTAAACTGTCTTATTGGCAGTCTTCACAATTATGTGGCAATCCTACTTCATATATTTGGCGTAGGTTTGCTAGGTACAAAAGATTCCATTGAAGGTCTTGCAGTTTATCGTAAGGCGTCAAGGGCTGTGATATGCCCCCCTATTTCCGGCACAACGCGCCGTATTCCGATCGTGGTATCCCCCGTCATGCCGCATGATGTGTTCTCCGGACATGTGCAGCCTCAGTCTAGACTCTGCAAACTAATGATGATCGCCAACCTTTCCTTCGATAAAAGCAACTTAGCACTGGCGGGCTTGAAATTCTGTATCCCAGACTTCAACCACACAAGCCGTATGAAGCATCTCAGACCACTCTTCCTCAGGGATGTGATGTATGTTTTGAGGAGTGTGTTCACATGAGAATTGACGTAGTGGATTTTGAAAGGCTGATGATTTCTTTTTGAGATTGTCCATCGGAAATTCGCTTTTGGAGCAGAATGTCTGCTTTTGATTAGTGGAGGAAGGAAAAGGGGATAGGGAAGTGGTCAATCCAATTTGGTGGTGTTGAGGCCTTGCAGTGAAGCAAGTGAGAAGCTGGCTAGATGAGCTATTGACTTTGGAATGGATTGATACAGTGACTTGTTGCTATATATTCAGGCTTTTGAAGAGTGTGCAGAGGGAATATTTCACTATCCTCATGCTAAAATCACAAGGAAGCTAAAGTCTCTGGGGAACGTGGGTGACCATGCTGAAATGGCACAATTGTTTCTATGAAGCTCTTGGTTCTGATGGTTCTGTAGATGAGATTGAAGGACGCTTTCTGAAAGGCAAGCAAGGAGAAAGCAAGGAGCTCAAAAGACATGGGAGGACTAGGTCATTAAGAGTGTATGGCTCATAGATGTGTGGATGACGTAGAGACCTGCAGCTGCTTCAAGTGGTTTATTCTTTGGATCTTGTAATCAAAAGTTAGGAGAAGTCATTAACTTGTATTGAGGTAATTGTGAGACATGTTTCTGTGATGATAAAAGAGTGAAAAATGATCATCATGTGGATAGTTTGTGCTGTTGTGCGGCCTATGTATGGCTTATGTGTGCTAATGGTGGTATGTGGATGAGTTTCTTTATTTTGGATGTGTGTTTTAGTGGCCTGGGTGTAATTTTGGGAATGGACTGTGAGGCCCATTTTGATGGCACGCGGCCCTCCCTCGCATTAAAAAAAATGTTTTTTTAAAAGGATCAGACCCCGGCGGATGGGGTCCCCGGGCCCAAAATGGGCCAGGGAAAGGGGATCCTACCTTCCTAAAAAATAAAAAATAAAAAAATGCTGCAACCCGCTAGAGGACCCGCCCCCTTTCCCCACTGCTCTGCAAATGCACCTCCTGGCGCGCTCCTGGATGGAGGATGAAGTCCCCTTGACTACTGAGGGTCCTTAGGGGCCAAGAAGACCTCCTGTTACCGCAGGATAAAAGTGGACTTCTTCCCCCAAGCAGCTGTGTGCCCGGAGGCATGTTTGTGGAGTGGTGGAGAAAGGGGACTTGGCCTTTGACCACCTCTCAGCAATCCAGCTGTGTGAGCCTTACTGGAGGTAACAGGAGGGCTAGTTGGCCCCCAAGGACCCTCAAACGCCAAGGGGACTTCATCCCCCAAATAGTAGTGCGCCAGGAGGCGTGTTTGCACAGTGGAGAAAGAGGGCTTGGCCACTTGGCCTCTCAGCGAACCCACTGTGTGGGGCTTGCTGGAGGTACCTGATGGAGTACTTGTCCCTCAAGGACCCTCAAGAGCCAAGGGGACTTCATCCCCCAACCAGTCATGCACCAGGAAGCACTTTTGCAGAGTGGTGGAGAAAGGGGCTGTTGCCTCCTACGATGTCTCAGCAGTCCCGCTGTGTGGTACTTACTGGAGGTAACAGGAGGGGTAGTTGGGCCCCAAGGACGTCCTTGGGTGCCAAGTAGCCCTCCTGTTATTTCCAGTAAGTCACACACAGTGGGATTGATAAGAAGTGTTGGGAGGACACGCCCTCTTTCTCTACTACACAGCAAATGTGACTTGTGGTACATTACTGATTGGGAGATGAAGTCCACTTTACTCCTGTGGGACCTTGGGGGCCAAGAAGCATTTCTGGTACTCCTGCAAGACGTACACAGCGGGATTTCTAAGAGATGTTTTGAGGCCAAGCCCTCTTTTTTTACCACTCTGCAAATGCGATTACTAGTAAAAAAAAAACATAGAAATTCACTGAAAAAAATCAAAGGTTACAGGTAAGTTATAGTTAGGAATTAGCATTTAAAAAACCTTAGAAATTCACCGACAAAACCAAAGGTTACAGGAACGTTATAGTTAGGAAATAGAATTAAAAATCCTTAGAAATTGACTGAAAAAACCAAAGGTTAAAGGGACGTTATAGTTAGAAAATAGAATTTAAAAAACCTTAGAAATTGACTGAAAAAAACAAAGATTACAGGGACGTTATAGTTAGGGTGATATTTCACTCGTACAAAACCAGAGAAATTCAGCAGTTATAGTTAGCTGAGCTAACTATAACTCGTGCCCCCGTAATGCACTGCCTATTACCTCACATAATACATCACTCATGACACGGTGAGTGACATCACTGATGACATCATCTGGTGACTGTGAGTGTTTCTAAAAAGTTTATGAGTGTTAAATAGATATACACCAAGGTGTATTGAAGAACTAGTGGGTGTAAGAGTGCCTGTATGGATGATTTAGTGGGTGCGTGACTGACTGTATTAGTGAGTGATTATACATGTCTCAGTGAATGTATGGGTGAGTGACTAATTTGTGTGAATGTTGGTGTGTAAGTAGCTGCATTGGTTAATGAGTAGGTACATGAGTGGCTGTATGGATTATTGATTGGTTTTCTGAGTACCTGTATGGGTGTATGAGTATCTGTGTAGGTAGGTGCGGGGGTTTGTAACTCTGCATGGATGAGTGAGTGGGTGAATCACTGGCTGTATGGGTACGTGAGTGCATCTGAGAGTGGCTGTATGGGTGAGTTAGTGTCTGTATGGCTGTGTCAGTGAGTGAATAGATGTGTCAGTGGTATATGGGTGAGTAACTGCATATGTGAAAGGCAGTATAGGTGAGTGTTGGAGTACATAAGTGACTGTATGTGTGAGTGATTGTGAGAGTAGCTGTATGGGTGAGTGTGTACTTGTCTCAGTGACTATATAGGTGAGTAAGTATGTGTTAGTATGTGTATGAATAAGTGAGTTGGTGTGTGTATAATTGTACAGATGAGTAAGTGACTGTGATTGACTATGGGTGAGTGAGTAGCTGTATGAGTGTCTGACAGTGTGTGAGTGGCTGTATGGGTGTATGAGTGGATATGTCAGTGGCTGCATTAGTGAGCGAGTGGCTGTATGGGTGAGTGAGTGGATGTGTGTGTAGACCTATGAATCAGTGTGTGGGTATGTAAGTACTGGTATGGGTGTGTCAATGGTTTTGAGAATGGTAGTGTAAAAGTTGGACTGGGTGTATGAAAGGTCACATGGGGGTATGAGTGGTGTGCCAGAGATTCTGTAGATGATGTCATTTGAGATGTCATCAGTGATGTCCTCAGTGATGTCACTGACCATGTCATGAGTGATGAAATACGTGAGGTCATAAGCAGTGCATTGCGGGGCGCGAGTTATAGTTAGCTCAGCTAACTATAACTGCTGAATTTCTCTGGTTTTATACGAGTGAAATATCACCCTAACTATAACGTCCCTGTAACCTTTGTTTTTTTCAGTGAATATATATATATATATATACATATATATATATGTATATGTGCATATATATGTATGCAAAAAAGAAGCAGAGAACTCTGGGTAGTTCTCAAGTTTAGGTGGAAAGCAGCTCCTGTATAGAGCACCCTCAACACCAGCGACACTCTAGATCTGCTCACCTCAAATGTCAGCTTCTCTATCAAAGTCTTTAAGCATAGGATATATATATATTTTTTTTTTATGAGGTGTTTTTTGTTTTGCTAATGACTTTAGCTCCGTTTGAATAAATTTTCAAAACTAGTTTGCCACTCAATAAATTTTGATACCATAGCAATCAATAGGAAGTTTATCAAAGTCAAAAAGAGTCCATACATCGATGACTCATATTGTTCAAATCGTGAGATTTATTAAAGAGACGAAAGTATGCAATCTTTGGTACGCTGAATCTGACAGCAGGTCAATCTTCAATATAGTTAGTACAGGAAAACAGCTGACGTGTTTTGTCACGCAGTGACTTTTTCAGGGCTCGCAAAATTATTTTGACTGTACACAGGAAATGCTCCAAGTTAAGTCAACCCGAAGCGGGAAAGTAAGCAAAACAATATGACCGTGAAAAGTAACTGTTACATGAAGGTGCCCGTCTGCGTTGCCAACACAAATTTTGTAAATTGATATGTATCACTCACAGTCCGAAGTCTTTTACAGTTAGCAGTTATATATTGTAATAGTTGTCCATAGACCAGGGAAGGGCATCTACAGAATGGTAGTGGTCTTATTCAAGTTCACAATGTGTAGATTCTTGAGGAAAGTACATTGTAGGGTCCTGTCTTTAGGACCTAAGGGCTTTGTTAGTGGCTCAGTGCTGTGAGTAAAAGTATTCAGAGTCCTCTTTCACTGGGACACCGTGCACACTATTGAGCAGATAGGAGCTTACCAAAGTCTCTACCTTCCCTCAATCTTATGTAATGACCAATTTACCGACGTATGGGGCCATATGTATCAAACTCCCCTTTTGCGAATCTCTAATAGCGAATCGTAGCGAATCGCTATTAAAGATTCGCAAAACGGTATGTAAACAAAAAATCGCAAATATATAGCAAATCGTTAGAATTCGCAAAATGATTAGCGAGTAGCGAAATAGCGATTCCTTACTAGCGAAATCTCCATTTTGCGAAATCGCAAAATAGCAAATTTGCAAAATAGCGAATTCGCTAATTGCAAATCGGGGAATCAGGTGCAGGTGGATGACATCACAACCAGGAAGTGTGACTACCCATGCTGCACCTGAGTCTCAGGAGCACAGTGAGAGAGTAGGAGTTGAGGCTGAGGCAGCACTGCAGTGCTACACACATTGGAGAGAGTGGAGACATGGCCAGCAAGGACAAGCAGCAGGGGGAGACCCCCAGAATAAGGAAACAAAAGTTCACAGAAAGTGAGCAGGAGGCCCTGATACAGGAGATGGTTGTGAGCCATGAGCTCCTGTTTGGCAAGAAGTCCCTGCGTGTGCCAGAGACACGCAAGAGAAGGATATGGGCAGACATCCAGCGCAAAGTCAACGCAATTGGCGTTACACATCGTAGCGTCAAAGACCTACAGAAGCGCTGGTATGACATGCACGCGCGCTCAAAGGAGAAGGTCGCTGCCAGTTTGGAGGAGGCCAACAAGACCGGTGGTGGGACCTCCACTGCCACCGCTTCAACACCACTCGAGGAAATGGTTGAGGGGACCCTGCTTCCAGAGAGTGTAATGGGCGTGTCAGACCTGGACAGCTCCGACCACATACAACCAAGACAAGGTAAGAAGCATGCCATCACACCCCTGATACCTCCCTACTTCCCCCACACACCCAGGAGAGACCCAGGGGCACAACCAAAGTATAATCCCAGTGCAGGTGCACAAGCACACACAGCAATGCATTATGGGAGATGTAGTTACATGCACCTAACAGTGGAGCAATGACACCCAGCCAGGCTCAAACAGTATGTGTGCATCATGAAAGTCAAAATACAGACAGATAGGACCCATGTAACTCCAAACAGTGAAATTTAATGCATGACAAATGCAAGGCAGGACAGTAAAGTAATGTGTGCATTTATGTCCACAGCACCAGCAGAAACACAGGGAACAATCAGTGGAGGGGGGGATGAATCCCCCAGCCCAGAGGCAACAGGGCAAGAGGAGGAGGAGGAAGAGGAAGATGAGAGCAGCCCAGTTATCCCGCCAACACGCCGCAGGCGGATTGCAGTGCCACCATTGCCCCCACTGGAGGAGGAATCCCAGGACACCGATGTCAATGTCCAAACAGTCCAGGGACAGTCAGAGCCACAACCCCGTGCCCGAGCACGTACAGATCCAATACCACCAATCCCATCCAGGCGCAGGGCACCATGGGCATCCACCAGTGCAGCAGTCACAGGAGACGACACAGTCTTCCAAGGGCTGTAGGGCCACATGTTAGAGGTCCAGCGCCTGCAGGCAAAAAACATACGGTCAATACAGAGGCAAATCAGGGTTGGCTTCATGGGCCTGACGGGTGCCCTGGAGGCACTCTGTGCTGAACTAAGGGTGGACCGTGCTGCTAGGCACAGGGAGAGGCAGCGCCTACACACCCGCCTAGACCTCTACACCAGGGCGGTCAACCGCCTTTCCTCAGCGACCTCTGTGCTGTCAAGGCGCAGCATCAGTATGCAGCACGAGGTGGCACACTGCAGCCAGGGGTCTGGTACAGGTGACATGTGCTGTGGATCAGCTGCGGGCAGCTGCCACTGCTGGCCCAGGAGTCCTCACTCCAACAGACAAGGACACCCAATCTAGCAGGAGCAGCATTACCCCACCGCCCCCACCGGACAGGCGCCGTAGTGTGCGTCACGGCAGGCCTGCTGAGACAGGTGAAGAGGGCACTGTGCAGCCACAGCAAGGGGCTACAGGCCGTCAGCGCCGCAGTTGAGGCGCTCAGACATAGGCATGGATATGGGTGCACCAACCCAGTGCACACGGACACTTGCTCAGGTTAGTCAATTTGCACTGTGAATCACACATGTGCGGGACTCTTAACAATACATTGTGTGCCACACAGGCTGTGTGCCGATATATATCCTGTACTAAAGGAAATTAAACACAGTCTCGTATTGGATCTTTGTCATTGTGTCACCTTTTCTTACATAGAAATAGTTGCGTGTGATCTCATCTCGCCTCTGGCGGCCAGCAGCTGCACCAATTACACCGGCTGGCATGCGTCCAGGAGCTGGCGCCTCCTCATCCGATGATTCCGATTCGGTGAGCTCCACTGGTGTGCCCTTCCTGGTGGCGATGTTGTGCAGCATGGCACACACTACCACTATCTTGCAACAGGTCTGGGGGCTGTATTGAAGTGCCCCTCCACTCTTGTGTAAGCATCGGAACCGGCTCTTGAGTATCCCGAAGGTCCTCTCGATGGTACATCTGGTTGCTATGTGGGCACTGTTGTACCTCCGCTCCCCAGCGTTGGCAGGATTAAGGTAAGGAGTGAGTAGGTAGTCCCCGACCGCATACGCACTGTCACCTGTGGGGTGAGAAAAATATGGTTGAACACTGTCCTGCCACTGCTGTGCATTACTAGTGTGTCCTTCTTTCACATGCAATTACCTAGTAGGTATCCCTCACCAAACTCCCCACTTGTGAGTCGGCGGTGTATCCCACTGTGGCGGAAGATGAATGAGTCGTGGGTGCTGCCTGGGTATTTGGCGACGATGTCGGTGATGATGTGCCTGGCATCACACGCCACCTGTATGTTCAGGGAATGGTAGGACTTGCGATTCCTGAACACATACTCGTTCTGGGAGGGGGGGGATATGGCGACATGGGTCCCATCTATGCATCCAATGACATGGGGGAATTGTGCAATTTGGTAGAACTCCTGCTTGGTCTGGGCTAGTGCCTGTGGTGTGCTGGGGAAGTATATGTGGTTATGCAGCCTCTGTACCATGGCATCAAGGAACGCGTGGAAGAAGCGCGACAATGCACTCTGTGAGACCCCTCCTGCTGTGGCTATCACCCCCTGGAAGCTCCCTGACGCCAAGAGGTGAAGTGAGCACAGGACCTGTATATGGGTGGGAATTGTGTGTGTCCTGCATGTGGGGTGTTCAAGTATGGGTTGGAGCTCTGCTATTAATTCCAGGATGCTCTCTTTATCCAGCCTGTAGTTTGTATGGATCTCCTCCTCAGTCCGGTGGAACAGGGTTATGCGCGCTCTGAAGATTCTTTCCTGGCGTCTCCTCCTCTGTGCAGCAGCTCTGAGTCGCAGCCTCCTGGCTATCACGTACAGCCCAGACATTGTGGCAAACGTCAGTGGCATTGTGGGTCTCTTTAAATAGGTTGCACCTGGTTACCACCTGCTCATACTTGGTGGTAATTGCGATTCTCTATTTTGCGAATTTCGTATATTCGCAATTTGCGAAATATTCATGCATCCCGTTTTGCGAATTCGCAAATTGCGAGTACGGCAATTGCGACTTTCGCTGATTTCTGACCCAATTTGCGAATTCGCAAATAGTTCGCTATTTGGGATTATTCGCTAATTTGCTAATCGCTAATTTAGCGATTCGCAATTTAGCGATGGGTGTGTGTCTCATACATAGCGGGGCTCTGCTTTGCGATCACAAACACCGTTTTTTTGCGATTCGCAGTGTTTGCGATCGCAAAACAGCTTCATACATATGGCCCATGGTCTTTTCGGTCAGAACAGTATTGAACCTACATAGTGAACCGACTGAGGGGCATATTAACAACGGCCAGCGATAATTATCGCTGGCCGTGCTTAGCGATAATTATATTATCGCAGGCTATCTCTGGCATTTATCGCCCTGGTAGCGCGTTATTAACAACGCGTTACTCCAGGGCGATAAAAATTCCAGAGATAGCGAGGTTATCGCCCTTTTGCAGGGAACATCGCTGGTTTTCCAGCGATGTTCCCTGCAAAAGCGATCATCTGCTGATACGACCCTGTGGTCGTATCAGCAGAATCCACCTCCTATGCCTAACATAGGTAAGTCAGGATTATAGCAGACGTTAGATTTTGGCGAAAACGGACGTTTTCGCCAAAATCTAACGTCTGCTATAATCCTGTGGGCTGCCTTGTAAATATCGCGATGTGAACATCGGCGATATTTGCAACGTAGCCCATCCGGGAGTACGCCAGTAACGCCCACTTTGCATCTCATTAGAGATGCAAGGATGGGCGTTGGAGAAGAGGCGATAGTGCAAGGATTCACGCGATAGCGTGACCTTGCTGATTAGGCGATAGAATTATCGCCGCTTTCCGTCCGAAAACGGACGCTAAAGCGGCGATAATTGCTTATCGCCTCGTTGTTAATATGCCCCTTAATACTTTTACTCACAGTACTGGTTCAATAACTTAGCATATCATAAGCAGTGCATTGCAGGAGCATTGCTGGTACGTAAGTTATAGTTAGCTCAGGTAACTATAACTGCTGAATTCCTATTGTTTTGTATGAGTGAAATCTCAGCCTACCAATAACATCCCTGTAACCTTTGGTCTTTTCAGTTAATTTCTAAAGCTTTTTAAATTCTATTTCCTAACTATAGAATAGTGTATACCACTAGAGAGGTGGCCCCCTGCCAAAGGGAACAGGGCACTACTAAACAGTAGAGAAAGCAAGATTTCCCCTTGGTAATGTGGTAAAGTATAACAATTCAACACTCTCAAATGTCATTCACTCAGGTTACATAATACACTAACCAATCCCACTTATCAAAGTATCACCAAGTCAAAGATGTAGCACTCAAAGGGTGATTATTTTGCTGCATAAAAAAGCCTAATTTTCACAAAAAAGGTCTAACCTCTCGTTTTTAGAAAACAAAACAATTCTATACACGTAGGTAGGGTAAAAAAGATTTTTTTCATGTACAGCATACAAAATTTAGTCAAAGCAGAAATATAATCACATTACAATTCAATGAGAATTTATTACAATCGTGTTAAAATCCGGCGAAAAACAATCACAGTTATAAACATCACACAATAGTAAGAAAATGTAAAATACAGGAGACCCTATCTACACAGTTACAAAAGATTGCCGGTTGTATCTCTTGATCCAACACTAAGCATCAAGTTCTAATTCAGGTAAGTGTTGTAATCATTTCATTCCCCAAATTCTTGTGGTTGGATTCAAAGTTAAAACTCTTGTCGACGCGTTTCGGTGGGACATTAATTATATTAAAAGCCACCTTCTTCAGGACTCAACATTAGGGAAACTGTAGTTCCTTCAACCATAAAAACAGTGATCACTCTTGGTGTAGTGTAGCTTTTTAAATAACAATGGTCAAGCTGTAGTTCATTCAATCCTCCCAGCTTTCACTTGTTGTCTACTTTCGGACCATTATTGTATGATTACATCTCATATAGAGTATTATTGCTTTACAGGGTCCTCATCGATCTTTAAAATATCTTAAAATCTTCCAGGGAAACTAGTTCTCCTGATTTTCCCGCCACCAAGGGACTATGTTCCCTTATTCTAGTTCCGTAAAGTGGAATATGTGGATAGCATTCGTTCCAATTCTCACATCTTAGACCGGTGCGTTCGCATCCAGGTTTCAATAAGGGAATAAGGGAAAATAGTCCCTTGGTGGCACCCATTTAGCTTAACTACATATGTTTGAACACATGTTTCCAAAGACCATCTTGCTGCTCAAATGGGTGTCATTTCTCATATATGTTTTCCTCGTCTTCATTTCTTGATTTTGCTTGAGAGAAAGTGGCACTCAGTCATTGAAATATCACTCATAATTACACAGAGATTATGAAAGTGTCACACATATCAACCTGAAACCTTGGCAGCTATGCAATCAATGGGGGAGGAGGGCCCCCCGGGCCAATTTTGACCCCGGGGACCCCATCCCCCAGGCCTGGCCATCTTTCCCTGGGTGTCCTGGAGCCTACCCAGGGCACTCAATGTGCTATGAGACCATGGGGGGAGCCTCAAGGCCCCCGCAGTCCCAGCTGGCTCCCTGCCTCCTGAAGGAGCCGGCATTGCTATTGCACACAGGGAGCTGCTAGAAATGCAGCTCCCTGTGTGCAAGAGCAATAGTTTCATTTCTTTCCCTGCCTGCATGTCTGCTGGCAAGGAATGAGATAAAACCTTTGCTTCCAGCGGGCAAGAGCATTTTGACAGCTCCTGCCAAGCAAAAGTAAACAGATATGTCCCGTTGATGGCCACCCCGGAACATAGCAGGAGCCGACATGGGGGTGGCAGCCCCCAGAGCCATATATGGCTCCAAGAGGGGGGCGCTCAGCCCCCCTCCTTCTGTTTGCATTAACCAGCCCTGGGGAGGTGGCCTGGGGGGTCCGCAAAGCCCCCTGTTTATTTTTATCCTGAGCCCCGGGGATCTGGTGGTCCCGCTGGCATTAACAAGCCCGTGGAGGGGGGCCCGTGAGCCCTCCTCCATATTTTAATTATTACCAGGGCCTGGCCCATACGGGGCCTTAATTAAAAGTGTGTGCTTGTGTCAGCGACTGTCTAGATGAGTGAGTATGTGTTAGTATCTGTATGAATAAATGAGTGGCTGTGTGTGTATAAGTGCATAGGTGAGTAAATAGCTGTGGGATTGACTCTATAGTTGATTGAGTAGATGTGTGAGTAGCTCTTTGAGTGACTGACTGTGTGTGAGTGGTGTATGCATGTATGAGTGGATATATCAGTGGCTGTATTAGTGAGTGAGTTGGTGTATGTGTGGCTGTATGGGTGACTGAGTGGATGTGTGTGTTGTCCTATGCATCAGTGAGGGGGTATGTAAGTACTGGTATGGGTGTGTCAATGGTTTCGAGAATGGTAGTGTGAAAGTTGGAGTGGGTGTATGAATGGTTACATGGGAGTGTGAGTGGCTGCATCAGAGACTCTGAGGATGATGTCATCAGTGATGTCATTTGAGATGTCATCAGTGATGTCATTTGAGATGTCATCAGTGATGTCACTGGTAACCCTGGGCATAGTTTGCGTAGTAGCACTACACGTTGCTACGCGAAGTACACTTTGAACTACACGTTGCTAGGCAAATTGCGTAGCTGTGTACTTATCTACACTGTACAATAATTGCCAACAGCATCTTGCACAGTGCAAGTTAAGATAAAATAAACATCTCTGTCTTTATATGCTAAAATGCATATAGTCATTTCACAAAAGTGAAAATGATATATTAACAAGCAGTGAGAGAGGTGATGATTTTGGGGTCCCCCTAACCTAGGGGAGGACCAAGCAGATGCCTTGAACACAAAGAGCATATCATGCTGAATGATTCAGTGGTGGTCCCTTCCTCCTAGGACCACCCCAAGCACAGTTATGGGCAAAAATACAATCCCAACCAAAGGCCCTGCAAAGCATTATGGGACGAGATTAGCAGTGGGCAGTGAATATTATAGTGTCCAATATCAAAATAATTCTACAAAGAGCTGCAGTTCAACTAGTCGTTACTAGATGTCCCTCACGAGTCAAATGCAAAAGCATTGAAATTATTAATACATCAAGCTGCAGTTCCACTAGTCGTTACTAGATGTCCCTCACGAGTCAAATGCAAAAGCATTGAAATTATTAATACATCAAGCTGCAGTTCCACTAGTCGTTACTAGATGTCCCTCACGAGTCAAATGCAAAAGCTTCATGAAAGGGTTTCAATGCTTTTGCATTTGACTCGTGAGGACATCTAGTAACGACTAGTGGAACTGCAGCTTGATGTATTAATAATTTCAATGCTTTTGCATTTGACTCGTGAGGGACATCTAGTAACGACTAGTTGAACTGCAGCTCTTTGTAGAATTATTTTGATATTGGACACTATAATATTCACTGCCCACTGCTAATCTCGTCCCATAATGCTTTGCAGGGCCTTTGGTTGGGATTGTATTTATTTTTGCCCATAACTGTGCTTGGGGTGGTCCTAGGAGGAAGGGACCACCACTGAATCATTCAGCATGATATGCTCTTTGTGTTCAAGGCATCTGCTTGGTCCTCCCCCTAGGTTAGGGGGGACCCCAAAATAATCACCTCTCTTATTGCCTGATATTTTCATTCTCAAAGTTCATTTTTGTGATCTGGTTATATGCTTTTTAGCATGTAAAATTGCTTAACAAAGCATTTGTAGGTGTTGATGGTTTTACTGCTATGCTATGTCAATTAGCTAACCCTGGGCGTAGTTTGCATAGTAGCACTTCACATAGCTACGTGAAGTACATTTTGAACTACACGTAGCTATGCAAATTGCGTAGTGCGTAGCTGTGTGCATGACTGCACTGTACAATAATTGCCAAAGACATCTTGCACAGTGCAAGTTAAGATAAAATAAACATCTCTGTCTTTATATGCTAAAATGCATATAGCATTTCACAAAAGTGAAATCAATAAATTAACAAGCAGTGAGAGAGGTGATGATTTTGGTATCCTCCCTAACCTAGGAGAGAACCAAGCAGATGCCTTGAAAACAAAAAGCACATCTTTTGAACGATTCAGTGGTGGTCCCATCCTCTTAGGACCACCCCAAGCACAGTTATTGGCAAAAATACAATCCCAACCAAAGGCCCTGCAAAGCATTATGGGACGAGATTAGCAGTGGGCAGTGAATATTATAGTATCCAATATTAAAATAATTCTACAAAGAGCTGCAGTTCCACTAGTCGTTACTAGATGTCCCTCACGAGTCAAATGCAAAAGCTTCATGAAAGGGTTTCAATGCTTTTGCATTTGACTCGTGAGTGACATCTAGTAACGACTAGTGGAACTGCAGCTTGATGTATTAATAATTTCAATGCTTTTGCATTTGACTCGTGAGGGACATCTAGTAACGACTAGTTGAACTGCAGCTCTTTGTAGAATTATTTTGATATTGGACACTATAATATTCACTGCCCACTGCTAATCTCGTCCCATAATGCTTTGCAGGGCCTTTGGTTGGGATTGTATTTTTGCCCATAACTGTGCTTGCGGTGGTCCTAGGAGGAAGGGACCACCACTGAATCGTTCACATGATATGCTTTTTGTGTTCAAGGCATCTGCTTGGTCCTCCCCTAGGTTAGGGGAACCCAAAATCATCACCTCTCTCATTGCGTGATATTTTCATTGTCAAAGTTCACTTTTGTGAATTTGTTATATGCTTTTTTAGCATAGAAAATTGTTTTAACAAAGCATTTGTATATGCTTAATATACTGCTGCTACGCTATGTTGATTAGCAGAGTTTTTTCACTCTGCTACGTGCAATTTGCGTAGTGTGTAGTAACACAAACTTTGCATGCTCCATGAGCGTAGCAAAGTATTATGCCCAGTGTTACAATTAGCACAGTTTTTGCACTGTGCTACGTGCAATTTGAGTAGTGCGTATTAGCACAAACTACGCATGCTCTGTGAGCGAAGCGTAGTACTATGCACAGGGTTAGTCACTGGCCATGTCATCAGTGATGTAATACATGAGGTCATAAGCAGTGCATTAAGGGGGCCAGAGTTATAGTTAGCTCAGCTAACTATAACTGCAGAATTTGTCTGGTTTTGTACGAGTGACATATCAGCCTAACTATAACGCCCCTGCAGCCTTTTGTTTTTTCAGTGAATTTCTAAGGTTTTTGAAATGATAATTGTTAACTATAACATTCCTGCATCCTTTGTTTTTTTCAATTTTTAAAGTTTTTAAAAATTATATTTCTTAATTGTACAGTCCATTTCTTTGAAAGTGAACATGTAAGACCTTCGTACTTTCTTCCTAGAATTGGATATTGTGTATCATACTTATATAATGCACCACTGATTTTTTATCAGAAAAAAAACATTAATAGCTGGCTTCTTTTTTAACAATTCTGTAAGTTGGCACAACATTGTTGCATTTACAGTGGAGATTCTGTCATCAGTAAATGTAAATGTATTTCACCTACTGAAAAATACACTTAAACACACTTTTTAAATAAAGTTTAACTCTAAATATGTAGTAGATATTCCTTTAAGTTTTCTTTCTAAGATCAATTTGGAAGAAAGCCACCTTCTCATAAAACAAATTATTTGCGACTACTGAAGTCATCGCGATGACGTCAGTAGTCGCAAAAAGCGCATGGTTTAAACAAAGTGTGAAACATATATATATATATATATATATATATATATATATATATATATTCACTGAAAAAACCACAGGTTTCAGGGACGTAATAGTTAGTTGGACATTTCACTCATACAAAACCAGAGAAATTCGGCCGCTATAGTTAGTTGAGCTAGCTATAACTCGCGTCCCTGCAATGCACTGCTGATGACGTCAGATATTACATCATTCATGACATGGTCAATGACATCACTGATGACATCACTGATGACATCTCAAATGACATCACTGATGACATCATCCAGTGACTGTGTGTTTCTGTAAATTTTAAATATGTTTTACATATATACGCCAAGGTGTATTGAAGAATGAGTGGGTGTATAAGTGTCTGAATGGATGATTTAGTAGGTGCGTGACTGACTGTATAAGTGAGTGATTAAACGAGTCTTACTGAATGCATACGTTAGTGACTAATCTGTGTGAATGTCTGTATCAGTCTGTCAGTTGGTGTGTAAGCGGCTGCCTGGGTTGGTGAGTAGCTACATGAGTGTCTATATGGGTTATTGATTGGTTGTCTGAGTATCTGTATGGGTGCCTGAGTGTCTGTGTGGGTGGGTGGGGGGTGTGTGACTCTGTGCATAGATGTGTGAGTGGGTGATTCACTTGGTGTATGGGTTCAAGAGTGCATCTGTGAAGGGCTGTATTGGTGGGTGAGTGTGTGTATGGGTGTGTTGGTTAGTGAATGGATGTCTCAGTGGTACATGTGTGAGTAACTACATATGTAAAAGGCAGTATATGTGAGTGTTGGAGTATATAAATGACTATATGTGAGAGTGAGTGATTGTGAGAGTGGCTGTATGGATGAGTGTGTGCTTGTATCAGTGATTTTATAAGAGAGTAAGTTTGTGTTAGTATCTGTATGACAAAGTGAGGTGGTGTGTGTATAACTGTATAGGTGAGTAAATGGGAGTGTGATTGATTCTTTGCATGACTGACTAGGTGTGTGAGTAACTCTATGGATGAGTGGTGGTGTGTGAGTGTCTGTATAGGTGTATAAGTGCATATGATAGTGCTGTATTGATGAATGACTGCATGTATGAGTGACTGTATGGGTGAATGAGTGGATGTGTGTGTAGACCTAGGAATCAGTGAGTGGGTATATAGTAACTGGTATTGGTGTGTCTATGGTTTCGAAAATGGTAGTCTGTATTTTAAAGTGGGTGTATCAAAGGTTATATTAGGGTATGAGGAGGTGCATCAGATTCTCACGTGGATGATGTCATCAGTGATGTCATTTGAGATGTCATCAGTGATGTCACTGACCATGTCATGAATGATGTAATATCTGACGTCATCAGCAGTGCATTGCGGGGGCGCGAGTTATAGTTAGCTCAACTAACTATAACGGCCGAATTTCTCTGGTTTTGTACGAGTGAAATGTCCAACTAACTATAACGTCCCTGAAATCTGTGGTTTTTTCAGTGAATTTCTAAGGTTTTTTAAATGCTAATTTCTAACTATAACGTCCCTGAAACCTATGTTTTTTTCAGTGAATTTCAAAGGTTTTTTAAATGCTAATTTCTAACTATAACGTCCCTAAAACCTATGTTTTTTTCAGTGAATTTCAAAGGTTTTTTAAATGCTAATTTCTAACTATAACGTCCCTGAAACCTATGGTTTTTTCAGTGAATTTCAAAGGTTTTTTAAATGCTAATTTCTAACTATGCCTACAGAGGTAGGATATGTGCAGAAAGAGGAAGAAAAGAGCAGAAAGAAGCAAGAGAAATGCAGAAAGTGGCAACAGAAGTCCAGAAAGACGAAGAAAGGTGCAGTAAGAAGTAAGAGATATGCAGAAAGAACCAACAGAGGTGCAGAAAGAGGCCTTGTTGTAAAGTCATCCTGTGCCCCCAACTTTTTGCTGACTGGTACTGGTGGTAACTAGGCCTGGGCGGTGAACTTCGCTCCGTTTGTGGAGTTTGCAGAGTTTTCTGCACTCCGCGGAGCTCGCGGAGTGCAGAAAACTCCGCTTCGCGATGTGCAGCAGAGTTTCTTCCCCGCTCGCGATCACAAACAGTAAGTTCGCGATCGCGAACGGTAAGTTCGCGAGCGCGAACTGCCCCTCGGGTAGAATTTCTACCCGAGCAGCAGTAATACCATCACAAACTGCAGTTCGCACTGCACTCCGCCACGCGCGGAACTTCGCGGAGTTTTTTGTGACTTCGCGGAGTTCCGCGCAGCAAAACTCTGTGAACTACGCCCAGGCCTAGTGGTAACTGACTCTGACTAACCAGGCCCAGAGCCAGTGCTATGCTGAAAGACACTTAGAATACAGTGAAAACACCTACATTCACTAGGGTACACTATGGGTTGGGGTACCGCTGTGATTGGCATGACCTCCCCTGTAAGGCCCTAGTACATAATAGGGCAGTGGGATTAAAACTAACTCTAAGTCAGAGGTGCAGAAAGAGGCAACAACGTGCAGGCGGGGAGGGGGCTTTCTTAGTTAAGACTCCTGCTGGGCCCATAACAAAAGCCGAATCTGAGGGTTCATCAGGCCTCCTTTTGTTGGAGTCTCCTGGCTGGGAGCGGTCAGGAGCCTCACACCTAGAAGCAAATGCAGCAGAGGGGGAACAAAGGCTCACACCTTGGTAGCATTTCACACATACTTAACAGCTTTTCACTTTGTTCAGTCCCTGTTTACAAGATATGCATTCACTGTAAGAATGTCAGATGTGTTGGACTTTCCCTGTATTTACACAAAAGAAATGTAATTTATGTAGTGCTTACTACCCCTGAGGAGGCGTTGAAATAATTTAAGTACCACAATTTTTTCTTGTAAAGCACTAAAGGTAGAGGAAGTTTACGCACACAAAATGCATCATTGTTTTATGTGTAGCTTACAAAAGTGTGAATCTTCTGCCTAAATAAGGAGGGTTTCCCTATATACTCAAAATGTGCTCCAATGTACTCATGATAGACATGTTAAACATATATGTGAGGGCTTAAGATCTGATGTTACTTCTTATGATGCCACTTCCTGTGATGTCACGCGCTGTGATGTCAATGCGCCATGATGTCACGCGCCGCGGTGTCACACGCCGTGATGTCAAGCGCTGTGATGCCACTAGCATTCTGATTAACTAGGTTAGTCCCCCCACTTCTTTTTTTAGGACTTGTGCCCTGGATCCACCCACCCCTAACATATCCATCTACCCATCCGTCCGTCCACCCACCCCTCACACATCCATCTACCCGTCCGTCCATACACCCATCCGCCCACCCCTCACACATCCATCTACCCGTCCATCCATCCAGCCATCCACCTATCCCTCACACATCCATTTACCCATCCGTCCGTCCATCCACCCATCCCGCACACATTCATCTACCCATCAGCCCGTCCGTCCATCCATCCACCCCTCACACATTCATCTGCCCGCCAGTCCGTCTGTCCGTCCATCCATCCACCCACCCCTCACACATCCATCCGTCCATCCATCCATCACCATTAACATCGTACAGATGCAGTGTGGGTAATTTCTAGGTGATGTTCTGTCAGATCAACGAGTTATTATTTTTTTATTTCCCGGGTGATCCTGCGTACGGTCAGCGGACACTTTCGCTGGGATCAATGCTCATAGTGCATGCACGAGAGAGAGCTGACATCAGCAATCCTATTCCCTATTGCTATTTTCTTAGGGCCATGGTCTCTAAGGCCGTGAATGGCGCCACAGCAGGTGCGTGTGCCTTGCACGGCACTCATGCCCCACAAGCATAAGTTGTGCTCTCTCAGTCCGTGAATGGAGCACAGCACGAGGGTGTGCAGTGCACTGCACTGGCACACCACAGACATGTGGGCAAGGGCCGTGCTCTCTTAGTCCATGAATGGAGCACAGCACGAGGGTGTGCAGTGCACCGCACTGGCACACCACAGACATGAGGGCAGGGGCCCTGCTCTTAGTCGTGAATGTAGCAAAGCATGCGGGTGTGCAGTGCACCGCACTGACACACCACAGATACGAGGGCATGGGCCCTGCTCTCTCAGTCCATGAATGGAGCACAGCATGGGGGTGTACAGTGCGCCACACTGACACACCACAGACATGAGGGCAAGGGGCCGTGCTCTCTCAGTCCATTAATGGAGCACAACATGGGGGCATGCAGTGCTCCACAGTGGCACACCACAGACACAAGAGCAGGGGGCCCTGCTCACTCAGTCCGTGAATGGAGCACAGCAGGGGTGTGTGCAGTGCACTGCACTGACACACAACAGACAGGAGAGCAGAGGGCGTGCTCTCCCAGTCTGTGAATGGAGCATAGCACGAGGGTGTTCAGTGACACACCACAGACACGAGAGCAGGGGGCCCTGCTCACTCAGTCCGTGAATAGAGCACAGCAGGGGTGTGTGCAGTGCACCGCATTGACACACCACAGACACGGGGGCAAGGGCCGTGCTCTCTCAGTCAGTGAATGGAGCACAGCACACGGGTGTACAGTGCACCGCACTGACACACCACAGACACGAGGGCATGGGCCGTGCTCTCTCAGTCCATGAATGGAGCACAGCACGCAAGTTTGAAGTGCACTGCAGGCACACACCATGACCACAGACACGAGGGCAGGGGCCATGCTTTCTCAGTCCAGAATCGAGCATAGCACGCAAGTGTGAAGTGCACGCACTGACACACCACAAGCACAGACACGAGGTAAAGGGCCCTGCTCTCTCAGTCCGTGAATGGAGCAACAGCATGGGGGCATGCAGTGCACCGCACTGACACAACACAGACAGAAGAGCAGGGCCCATGCTCTCTCAGTCTGTGAATGGAGCCACAGCATGGGGGTGTGCAGTGCACCGCACTGACACACCACAGACATGAGGGCAGGGGCCATGCTCTCTTTCTCCGTGAGTGGGGCACAGCACGCGAGTGTGAAGTGCACGCACTGACACACCACAGACAGGAGAGCAGGGGCCGTGCTCTCCCAGACTGTGAATGGAGCACAGCACGTGAGTGTGATGTACACGTACTAACACATCACAGACACAAGGGCAGGGGCTGTGCTCTCGCAGTCCGTGAATGGAGCACAGCACGCAAGTCTGAAGTGCACTGCATGTGCACCACAACCACAGACAAGAGTGCAGGGGTCGTGCTCTCTCAGTCAGTGAATGGAGCACAGCACGCGAGTGTGAAGTGCACGCACTGATACACCACAGACAGGAGAGCAGGGGGGTGTGTTCTCTCAGTCTGTGAATGGAGCACAGCACGGGGGTGTGCAGTGCACTGCACTGACACACCACAGACACAAGGGCATGGGCAGTGCTCTCTTAGTCCGTGAATGGAGCACAGCACGCGAGTGTGAAGTGCACTTCACGCACACACCACGACCACAGACACGAGGTCATGGGCCGTGCTCTCTCAGACTGTGAATGGAGCCACAGCATGGGGGTGTGCAGTGCACTGCACTGACACACCACATACACGTGGGCAGGGGCTGTGGATGGAGCACAGCATGCGAGTGTGAAGTGCACGCACTGACACACCACAAGCAGAGACACGAGGGCATGGGCCGTACTCTCTCAGTCCATAAATATAGCCACACCATGGCGGTGTGCAGTGGACAACACTCACGCACCACGAGCACAGACTCGAGGGTAGGGGCGTGCTCTCTCAGTCCGTGAATGTAGCCGCAGCATGCGGGAGTGTATTGCTTGACATTGCCACGCTACGAGACGTGCACAGGTACGCCATGTTTTAGGGGTTATGCGGAGGGCTTCCTGCGTGTTCTGCTGCCAGTATTCACTAATCTGACGTAATCGAAAAATCACCTAAAGACAGCTGTCAGCCCCCCACCTATAGAAACACATTTATTAAAGAGGGCTAGTAAGGTTAGATGTATTCATAGTGCATGCGCATGGAAAGGTTTATATATGCATATATAGGTTTATATACACCTACCCACACAAGTGTATGTACATCAGTAGCCACATAAACACATAGGTGCACCTACATCCCAGAACACACAACCCTAAACTGATAGATACACACTCTCTCTATCTCACACACACACTCTCTTCTCACACGTGCAAATGTCCCAGTGGCCAGTGTAAATCTGCATTTCTCTACTCGTAGGACAGACATGATTCAAATGCCCAAAGAAGAATAGATATTATATTTGATAGATTTTATCAAAAATGGACAGACATTTGTTGACTTAAACATGAAGAAGGCAAACACACATGATGGAGGATGTACTTGAGATGTGAATGCTCATCATATGCACCTTCTCGTCCTGTGTCAGGAGTACAGCCCCCCCTCCCACACACACAGGCCCACCACGACGCCCCCTCTCCCTTGACACGCTATGCAGATGCCGCGTGGGCAAAAAGGCACGGGGACTGGAGAAGCTCCACGCGCGGCACTTGTGCGTGCACGCCGTGAGCACACACCACGCGTTCATCTCACCGCTGCCTGCCCCAGCCCATCTGCTTCTGATCCCCTGAAGCACTCGCCCGTTTACAGCCCTGAAATTCCATCAGAGGGCGGGGGAAACATGCAGGTGTAGATAGATTAATACCAGAACCACAAACCATGGGCTGGGATCCCACCCTCTGTCACTCGTCAATCCATCACCGTTTTTCCCTCTTTGCCAGAGATCGCCCTCTCTTTCCCAATCCGTTCTTCTCGTGCGTAAAACCGCTTTTGGGAAAGTGCGTGTGTGTGCGTGGGGGGATTATGATGAATTCCGGGCCTTTCTGAAGTGCCCCTCCCAGTGATTCTCGGAGGATACGCTGAAGGGACACTTGGCGCCTTTCCAATTACTCCCTGGTCCCCTGCCTCGCCTCGCCGACAAAGCGCTTCGAGTCCATGAAGCCAAAAGTTTCCAGGGGTACTCTGTCCTGGTCAGGTGGACTGCAGAATCTCTTGCCAGTTCCGACTGGCACACGATAGACAGTTGATCGCCACCTGTGCCCCCCTCTTGCCCTCTCGGGGGGGTTAGCTCTGAGCTGTGGTCACCAAACAGTCAATATTGCCCCTGATACTTGGCCCACCCGGGGGCTCATTAAAACGAAGCGCAGGAGCCCGCGCTTTGTTTTTTTATTTTCTCTGCTGTATTTGCGCACCCAGCGCAAATTCGGCTGATGTTTTCTTTTTATTCTTTTTTTGGCCCTCAGGGTCCTTGTGGGACCCCCTGAGCAGGCCTAGGGGGTCAGGGTGTTTCTACCCTGCCCCCTTTTCTTGTTTTTTATCATTTTTTTCCACTGTTTTCTTGTGACTCGGTTACCGAGTCACAAGATGGCTGCCAACACATTCTGGTTTGGAGTGTTGGCAGCCAATCAGAATTAAGCTCGTGCTCGGGAGGGTTCGCGAATCCTCCTCGGTGCTCAGATATATAAATTTTTGTTTTTTGAATTTCTCAGCAACTGCTGAACGGATTTACACCATTTAAAAAAAAAAGGTTGCTTTCTGGACCAAGAGCTACCTTTTTGCCAAATTTGGTGTAATTCCGTTCAGCAGTTTGGGCTGTAGCCGTGTCTAAAGATCCTATGGAAATTAACATGGTGAAAACGCGTTTTGGGACCCCCCTTTTTTCTCGGCCCCCGCTTGACTAATCACCCCAAAACTTTCAGGACAGGAGCTGACCTGAGTGAACCATTAGTTTTGAAAATTCCACAAAGATTCATCCTACGGCGCCAAAGATATTGGCTAAAGAAAAAACGCTTTTTGAATAGAAACAAGGTCCTAACTATAACTACCTACTGGCGACCGCCAGTAGGTAATATATATATATATATATATATATATATATATATATATATATATATAGATATATATATAGATATATATATATATATATACACATTCTACAGTATACTTACCAGTAGAGCTTTATTAGCAGACTTTTCAAACTCATATTTTTCTAGTGAGTTTCCAGGTTAGTCGCCTCCGAACACTTTTTCCCATTTCTGCAAAGACAGAGAAAGTTGCGATGATGTCGGTCGTCTCGGATAGTGCACGTTTTTCAACAACTCGTGAACGTATATGTAATGGGACTGTGAACAAGTTTATTATAGCTGTCCACTATTATAATATTGTAAGTTCTGCTTTTCTTTCCATTTTTAAACAAAACTACTTTAACCTTATATTTTGCATTTCCGCTTCACCGCCGTGACCGTGACTATTTCGGTCACTGCGAACATCACATGACCGGGAAAGCAAGGAATATGATTGGATAATATACTTTTCAGCAAAATCAATAGGAAGTACCCACCCTTTCTTTCTTGAATCTTCTTTCATAGAACTTCATATTGAGCAGGTAGATTCATTTTGCAGTGGAAACCTTTTGCTATTTTTTTCTATCAGAAATGGCAACACAGCAAGGAGATGGAGGTCAGCAGGAACAACAGCTGGACCAGGATGCGGAGGAGGTGGACAGTGAAGATCTGGAAGAACAGGAAACTCCACAAAAGAGAGCCAGTATGGCTTAGGATTTTTTTACAATCCCATCAGGTGAATCAAAAACAACTGCCAAACTTGTGCAATGCACAATTTGCAAGAAGACCCTCTCTAGAGGTACCAACAAGAAATATTCATGTGGGACAACGTCCATGTTATACCATCTAAAAACCTATCATAAAAAACCTCTCCAATGGTCGATCAAGGAGAGGGAAGCCAGTGGCAGCAGCAATAATTCCTGGTCAAAAACTCCCTTCTGAGGTGCAGAGTACTGCTAGATATATGGCTCCAGAGATGGCAAGAATGGGGATGTGCTGCATGTACTGTAGTGTAGTCATAAGTGCTTGTGAGCATTCTCTTACAGCTATTCACAATGCTGCAAAACAGCATACATGCTAATTATTTTCCTCTTTTATATGTTTTGCACATTTTTCAGTGCATGTTTTTCAATTCCTGCTGTCCCAGTTGCCATTTTTGTTATTATAAAAAACAAACAAAAAATGTAAAACTTGACAAAAGCCTTAACAAAAAAGGTTCCTATTGGAACCGCCTTTTACAGTTAAAAAAAGATAAAGTATGTATATATATTGAAATGAATGTATGACTGGTGTATGGATAATTGAATGAGTGCACAACTGGTGCATGGATGTTACAATGAGTGCAGTAGTGGTGCCTGGGTAAATCTATGCATGCATAAGTAGTGCTTGAGTGATTGGATGAGTGCAAACATAGTGATTGGGTGATTGCATGTGTGCGTGGGTAGTGTGTGGCTGAATGGATGAGTGCATATGTAGTGCCTGAGTGAATGGAAGAGTGGAACGGTAGTGCCTGAGTGAATGGATGAGTGCATGGATAATGGCTGGGTAAATGAATGAGTGCATGGATAGTGCCTGGGTGAATGAATGAGTACATGGATAGTGCCTGGGTGATTGGATGAGTGCATGCATACTACCTGAGTGAACAGAGAAGTGCAAGAGTAGTGCCTGAGTGATTGCATGTGTCCATAGGTAGTGCCTGGGTGAATGGATGAGTGCGTGGGTAGTGTCTGAGTGAATAGGTGAGTGCATGGGTACTGGCTGGGTGTTTCGATATGTGCATGGTTAGTGCCTGGGTGAATGCATGAGTGGATGAGTGAAGGGATGAGTGCAAGTGTAGTTCCTGTGTCATTAGATGAGTGTCTGGATCAAGCCTGAGTGAATGGATGAACACATGCATAGTGCCTGAGTAAATTGATGAGTGGAAGGGAAGTGCTTGGGTGATTGGATATGTGCATGCGTAGCACCTGGGTGAATGGATGAGTGCATGAATAATGCCAGAGTGAATGAATGAGTGCATGGGTAGTGCCTGGATAATTTGATGAGTGCATGCATACTGCCTGAGTGAACGGATGAGTGCAACAGTAGAGCCTGGGTGATTAGAAGAATGTGTGAGTAATGCCTGGTTGATTGGATGAGTGCATAAGTACTGCCTGGGTGACTGGATGAGTGCATGAGTAATGACTGGGTGAGTGGATGAGTGCATGGGTAATGCCTCAGTGAATGAATGAGTGCAAGTGTAGTACCTGGGTGATTGGATGAGTGAATGGATAGTGCCTAGATGATTGAGAGAGTGCATAGATAGTACCTGAGAGAATGGATGAGTGCATGGGTCCTGCTTTGGTGATTGGATGAGTGCATGGATGAGTGCAAGGGTAGTGCCTGGGTGATTGGATATGTGCATGGGTAGTGTCTGGGTAAATGGATGAGTGCAAAGGTAGTGCCTGGGTGATTGGATATGTGTATGGTTAGTATGTCGGTGAATAGATAAATGAATGGGTAATGCATGAGTGGATGGATCAGTGCAAGAGTACTGCCTGAGTAAATGAATGAGTGGAAGGGTAACACCTGAGGGATTGGATGAGTGCAAGGAAGTGCCTGGGTAGTTGCATGAGCATAAAGGTTAGTGCTTGGGTGTTCAGGTGAGTGCATGGATAGTGCCTGGGTGATTGGGTTGAATGAATGCATATTGCCTGCGTAATTGGGTGAGTGTATGGATAGTGCCTGGGTGATTGGATGAGTGCATGGGCAGTGCCTCAGTGAATAAATGAGTGCATGGGTAGTGCCTGAGTGAATGAAGGAGTTCATGGGTAGTGCCTCAGTAAATGGATGAGTGCAAGGGTAGTGCCTGAGTGAATGGATGAGTGCATGGATAATGGCTGGGTGAATGAATGAGTGCATAGGTAGTGCCTGGATGAATGAGTGTATGGGTAGTGCCTGGGTGATTGGATGAGTGCATGGATAGTGGCTGGGTGAATAGATGAGTGCACGGGTACTGCCTGGGTGAATGGATGAGTAGAAGGGCAGTGCCTGGGTGATTCGATATGTGCATGGTTAGTACCTGGGTGAATAGATGAGTGCATGGGTAGTGTGCGAGTGAATGGATCAGTGCAACGGTAGCAGCTGAGGAAATGAATGACTGGAAGGGCAACGCATGAGTGATTGGACGAGTGCAAGATGCTGCCTCTGTAATTGTATTATTGCAAGGGTAGTGGCTGGGTGATTGGATGAGTGCAAGAGTAGTGGCTTGGTGATTGGGTGAGTACACAGATAGGGTCTGGATGATTGTGTAAATGCATGGATACTGTCTGCGTGATTGGTTGAGTGCATGGATAGTGCCTGGGTACTTGCATGAGTGCATGGGTACTACCTGGGTGATTGGATGAGTCCATGAGTAGTGCCTGGGTGACTGGATGAATGCATGAGCAGTGCCTCAGTGAATGGATGAGTGCATACATAGCGTATGGGTGTTTGCAAAGTGCATGGGTAGCACCTGGGTGATTGAATGAGTGCCTGAGTAGTGGCTGGGAGATTAGATGAATTAACGTGCTGTACCTGAGTGATTGGATTACTGCTTAAGTAGTGGCTGGATGATTAGGCTAGTGCAACTGTTGTGCATGGGAGATGGGATGAGTACATGAGTAGTAACTCAATGAATCCATTCCATTACTAGATTAGTGATTTGACACTTATAATACATCTCGACCTCCAACCACTGTGTAGAAATAAGAAAGGCAAAAATATATTAGAACATTAGGCAACCAATCAACATACAATATTTTTTTTACCAAAACTTAAATTCATCGTAGACAAATGTTTTTTTTCCTGTTTTCAGTTTTCTTACCTGTTCACTTTCAACAGTGCTTTGTATGAAGACTCATCATGAAACAGTGGGAAAAACCAATCAATGGATTGTAAAAACCAAATGCGCACAGTAGATTATTACTACTGACATACTGTTCACTGCACTCACTACAGGTTTTTAAATACTGGCTTGCAGATAGCTTACTACCTTAATGAAAACAACTATAGGGTAAAATTGTTTCTGATATTATTATATCTGGTACAAAATGTCCAACAATTATTCAGCACTCTTTATTTTTGCATATCCTTATGTAAACATCATCCCTGTTAGGCCAAATGATGTCTAAATCGTTCTCAGTCCATGTATGAAAAACATAACCCATAGTACAACGTAGAAGTTGCTGTAGCAGAAACAAAAGGGGACTTTTTTGTTAGTGGTGAGGAGACGTTTTACATGCAACTTAAGGCTACTGGCATTATAGTACCTCTATTTACTTTTTATCTGTAGTAACACAATGTAGTCCTCAAATATTTATAAATTCCTTTCCCGCAGTTAAAAAGAGTCCTTCTTCTAACAGCTTGCCGTATACAATACCCCCAATATTCCGAATAATGTCTAAGAAACACATAATCCATATATATATCAGCACAATACTACATTTTCTTATCTTACATTCTCCTTAGAACTTCGGTTCTAGAAACAGCAGATTTGAGTTTAGTAACTTTTTGGGTAGTCTTGATTTGAATGTCACTTGTATGTCATTGCGATCTGTCCATCCTGTTTGACATCTTAAATATATTGTGTAGTGTCCAGAGGTTATATTAACTCCTTCATGAAATATGATTGATATAGTTGTGAAAGTTCTTTTTGAGATGGAAATGTGTGCAGCTTTAAAGTTTGTAATTTCAGTTCTTAACTTAGTGCCATCCACTCTGCATCATTGTAGCATGACTATATTATATTTTCCTTACCTCTGTAGAAACAGCATTGACCTACGTTTTGATCTGCAGTTTGGCAGCTCATATCTTGATGGTCATCTTCAAACGACAAAGCTTCACAATCTGGTAATGTCAAGTAGAGGAATCGTTCTGAATTTATTTCAGTGCTAGATGTAAATTCACAATCTTCACAGTTATGAGCCCATTTATAAGTTAAATCAAATAATTCATTGATATTCACATCTTCTTCATCTAACAGTCCTAGCATTACCATTAGAAATTCGTGAGCATCCTGCTGAAGATTTTGAGAGAACACTACTGATCCAGTACAGTCATCAGTGAGTTTTCTTATTCCAGTAGCAGAATGTATAATACTTCTATAACTTCTTAATTCTTCATGTAAACTACAGAGTTGTAAAGACATTCTTTTATATACCTTTTTCTTTAATAGAATTTGTAAAATGAGGCAAATGATATAGTCCATTTAACACTACATTTGCATAACAGTTTACTTCAGATTTATTATCAAAGTGATCGCCTTGTATTTCCTCATTGTGCTCTAGTTTTCTTTTCTTTCCTCCTTGTTGATTTTCTTTTTGTTCATTTTTCTGTTCAACTGTGATAGACTGTTTAGATATTTTCAGCTTTTAACACAGTATTGCTTTTTGAACCACAGCATACTGGCCTAAATGAGGTGCATATTGAGCTCTTAACCGATTATACTCTGTTACACAGCTCACACCAGCACTTACTTTCTTCTCATCAAAATCAAACAGAAATAAACCAGACAATTTTCAAAATCACGACAAAGCAACATATGACATTTCTTCTTTGAATACACTACTACCAATATTAACAAAACCTGTCTCCACACTTAAACTATGTGATTTATGAATAGTTACTGCATACACTTAAGACACTGGGAACTGCTTTCGCTAGACATACGAGTCTTTCACAAGTAGGAAACGTACAACACATCTACCAATCTGCTTAACTTCAGCAATATCATCAAATTTTATGACTAAGTATTCCACATCATTTCTGTTTGGATAATTAACAAACTTCATGAGTTCACCCATTGCATCATTCACTAGCCCTTCTTTAACATTTAAATTACGACGTAAGATTACACGTCAATTTTTACAGATACGTAACTGTTTTTCTAATCCTGCAGTTTTTGACACAGACTTTTCTAAACTATCCAATTTCGATTGCAGTTTTTCTGTTAGTAGCACTGTAACTCCCCGATGTTCCATTTTATCATTTGCTCTAATTTTGGCAATCTCTTCTTTTTCCAGTTGCAATAATTGTTCATTGAATTTATCACACTCCTCAAGAGTTGGCATTAAACAAACAATAGACTCCTCTTCCTTAACAAAATTGTACATTCATTCAGGAGCTGAAATATTACTTGGAAAAGTGGTGGGTTTGTAATTCTGGCTTTCCCTCGTTTGTGAGGACTCCCACTCTTATATCCTTTAGTGTATCTGCATAATTCATATCTGATGCTTGGCGCATATTTTGGATTAACTCTTTGTATTGAAAGTTTTCCCAAATGTTTACATTTCTAATACTTCTTGGTGAATTCCCTGTTTCATTATGTAGTAGTTTCTTGAATACAGGTTGTCCTTTTACGGGAGTTAGTTGTAGCAGGTCTCCAAAGACTATTATGGGCCTAATTACAATGCAGTTCGGAGCCTTCCGAACCACATTGTAATGTGCCAGTCGGATTCCTTTCTGACCGCCTAATTTTGATAGAGGCGGTGGGAAAGGAATACAACCGGTCATTCTGGCTGGTTTCCGATGGGCTCGGAGAGCCTGTCTGCCAGTCGGAATGCGTCAAGTAATCTCAAGGGCATGCCTTTCATCCCTTGCGATTACGATGGCAGTTTTTGAATTGGTTTCCATGTCGGAAAGCGTCTTTGGGGGCCCCCAGCAGGGCCTCCTTAGGTGCACAGCCTCCGGTTGGAGGCTAGGTGCCCCCCTGTTGATCCCTGCACCTCGAGGTGCCTGCCACGGGATGCAGGGATGAACCGCACCTCCCATTTTACTATGAGAGCATACATTATGGCTAGGATGCATGCTCCCATAGTAGAAAGGTAGGAATGCTACCGAACAGTGTTCAGTCGCATCCTAATGAGGCGGTAGGGACCGCCGACCAGGTGTCGGTTGGTCCCATGATCGATGCGGTGTCGGGCGGAAGTGATTCCGCCCAACATTGTAATGAGGCCCTCAGTATTATCCTCCAAAAAGTACATTGTAGTCATTTTTTAATATTTGCTGTATTCTTAAATGTATAAAAGCTAGCATTAGGTTAGACACAATACTGACTCCATCAATAATTAGTAGCTTTAATTTCTTTAATACTCTTGCCACTTCATGACAAGCATCACCAGATAATTTGTTGTATTGTAATTAGTTGTCATGTTCAACAGGCAGCATTAATAATCGATGAAGGGTAACGCCTTTAACATTATGAGCAGCTAAGCCTGTCAGTGCAGTGACAACACACAACAGATTGGAATCTGTTGTCTTCTGTAGGTAACTTGTCAGTACTTTAATCAAGAAGATTTTTCCAGTTCGAGCTTGACTACTTATGTACAATAGAACAATTGAACTGGTTTCTATATAGAACATGCACACTTTTTATTCTCATGGAGAAATCCATGTTCTACATTATCTTTTACCTCTTCAAAAATGTCTTTCTGATCTGAATTCAATTGCTGTATCAGTAGGTCTAGATCCACAGTTTCCTGTCTTACTTGCTGCATTGCATTCTGTACCTCATTCATAGCTATTGCAGCTTCATTTTCAATGATTGGCTGCCCAAGAGGATCTTGACTTCCAGGGATTGAACTTTGACTGCTCTGAGAACTCTCTCTTCCTATCTCAGCAGCAATTGTTTCTTCTTGTTCAATCTCATCTCTCAACATTTGAAGATACACTGGAACCACAGAGCACTCAATTCTGTCTTTCACAGTCAAATTCTCCAAGTAGCGCACTTTCAGTTCACCATGTCTTAAACAACTGTAACAAGGATAAATAGAAAAACTCTTTTGTTGGGAGTTTAGCAACTTAGCTTTTGATGGTTGATTACATTTCCTTTGTTATGTCTCACCAGACATCCTTCACATCTAGCCACAGCAAATTTACCTTCATCTATGTTTTCAGTGACATTACTTCTGAAAGTATAATGTTGAAGTATTTCATAAAGACGCATCCTTTCAAGATGATGACTTCTTCTTGGATAGTACGTATCCAGCATGTTACTCTTGAGAATATCTGTACTGTGTGGCTGAACTTCTGCAAGATATTGAAATTCAGGAAAAGAGTTCAATAGTCTTTTACGAGTATTAGCAATCCCTAAACTCACCCATAGAACTCCTCTAGATTCAGAAAACAAACTAGCTGAGCTTAACCGGTCTACACATTCATTGGAGCCTATCTCTCTGTGAGAAAGAATTTTCAAACTAAAACTGTACAATTTCTTCGTAAGACTCTTTTCTGCTGAAATCTCCTCCCACGTCTCTTTCATCTCAGTTTTCTCTGACTTCATTATATAAGATGTAATGTACTGAGCAACAGCAATTGAGTTGTCTACAACAAACTGCACACCCATGTTTGTATTCCACATCTTCAGAATCACAGGGTTGTAGTCATTAATGTATTTGGAGGCCTCTGTTCTTCTTAGATTGTATGCATTTTTGGGTGATTTCCTTGTAAGTGTATGTCTGACTGCAGGCAAAAAGCTGTTGCCTCTTCCTTGTAAGATGACAGGTCGTGGGAATCTGAAAGGAAATCTTGTATAAAATTTCGCTATTGCTCTGTATTTTCGCTGACAATATTTTCCGCATCTATGATTTTGGAATCGTAGAACTTGTTCTCCCAATATGTTGTCACTACTCTCCTTTGGGATGGAGCAAGTTACATACTGCTCAATAAAAGACACAGACTCATCACTGTCTGTTCCAAACTTTGGGGCATCTTTTACCCACAACAGCATGTGAATATGGGGAGCACCTCTGGCATGGTACTCTTTACGCCAAAAGAAATCAATCATTTCACGAAGGGGAGGTTTTGTTTTGTTCAAGATGAAAGCCATGATTGCTTAAAATCTGTGATTAAAATATCTGCAAACATTTGCAGGGTCTAGTGAGCACAGTTCTCCTGGCGTTTTCAGACGAATGTCTTTCATATTTGAATTTGCCTCCTGCAAAAATTCTAGCAGGTCATCCCATGCATATTCAGTACAACTCAATGTGAGGAACCAAGTAGGTACTCCAAGGTTCCTCAACATGCACTTTAGTTCACCATGACACCGATACCAATGTTCATTAGTCTCACGCTGACATGCCATTAGGTTTATTAAATTGTATTCCAAGTGCTCATCTTTTCCTTGAACGTTTTCCAAAAGTTCTCTTGCTGATATATTATGCAAATTAATTCCTGTTTTTAGAATATTATTCACAGCATATGAGAGGCCAGACAAGCCACTCTCAAATAATAGGTGAAATATATATGGGATACACTGACAAAATCTAGGATCTTCTGAATAAAGTCTACTACATCTATTCTCAGCTGCAGGTATTTGCACAGGTCGCTCATCATACCTGCCACCTACTCCAGTAGGATAATGATGTGGGAAACACCGAGCTGCTAAAAAAAATTCCCACACACTTAATGGATCTCCTTTTGCTTCCTTCATTTGAAACAGCTCAATGGCATCACCAATAACATCTTTAGAATGCAAAGGGTGGATGCTATAATGTTCATACATTTCTTCTGTTCTGGACTGATCCATCTTCTCAATCTGACCTGTTGATGGAAATGTCTGATCCTCCATATGTGTGATATTTTGCAGGCTTTCCACATTTCTATAGTAAACATTGTTTTGTACCAGATATAAAGTTGCTTTTTTAACTTTGGTAACATCTACTGACTCCTGCCATATCTTCTTGGTAATGTACAAAAACAATGGGGTGACCATGTGTCCCTCAGGACCTGGGTATGTAAAAAGAAAGCTACAAATGGTTCTGTCGGGTATGACAATTGCTTTTACGCGCACGCGAACTTAATCATGAGGAAACCATTTAAATACATGAAATACATTTCTTTACAAATTGAAATTGGAACACAAAGGACAGACGATTTTGGCAGAGAGGTAAGTTTTTACTTTTTCTCTATAGATCATATATACTTATTGGGCTGTCAAAGATTTGAAAAACATAAGTGACATAGAATGAAGTGAATAAAGTGACCAAGTGACATAAGTGAATCAGTGTTATTTACACATTAGTAAAACGATAATACAAAAAGATATACAGAGAGTAATGAATGGGGTCAGACCAATTCCGCTAGCAATCTAGTGTCTCTGGTACAAGCAAAAGAGCTTAATTAGTATTCGGACCAGAAGACCTAATGGACTTGGACCAGTAAAGACATCGACGTTTCGACCCTGACGTATGCGTAATTAGGAAAGCGTCATGGGGGGTCTTCTTCAGGACAAGGAAACAGTAAAGGACAGCCACCTTCAAATGATAATTGGGGATGCCTCTGGTTGCGAAATTAATTAGCCTGAGGCACAGGAATGCAAGGCCTCGTCATGCTTGTATTGAAAAGAGGAACACACCTTGAAGGTTGTGATCACCTTCAAATGGTAATTGGGGATGCCTCTGGTAGCGAGATTGATTAGCTTGAGGCACAGGGATGCAAGGCCTGGATTGAAAGGGAGAGCACACCTGGAAGGTTGTGATCTTGTTGCAGTGAATCAGAGCCTGTTGCAGGGGCTGGTTACGAGGGACATCGGGTAGAAAGGGGCTTCTCATTAAATGCCGCCTTCCGCGAATATCCAGCGATGTGTGGTCTTCGTGAAGTTTCTTTCCAATTCTTTGTAGGACGGGCTGCTGGATTGCGTGTTACATATCTTCTTGGTAGGCACACCATTTAGAAGAATTACTAGTCCTTCCTCTAAATCTCTATCTACCCTTACCATTTCAATGTTTTTTTACATCTAATGACAAATACACTACTCTCCTTTTACACATTTCTGCAGCTCTGTTGGGGGTAACTTGCCTGTCTTTGGCTCCATACGTACTATAGCCTGAAATGGATGTATAGTTTGGATTAGAATAGACTCATAAATATTTAAACCTTGAAGTGCTTCTGGAATGGGAACCAGTTCTAACTTGTTATGAACAGCTCTAGCAGTCATTTTATTATCCTCTAATTTATTGTAGCAATACTTACATATAACTTTTTGTGTGGACAAGTCAAATCTTTCTTCTACAGATACGTACAGTGCAAACATTTGCCAGTTATCATTATTCTCTATTTCACTTTTTAAATATGTCAACAGACCACGTTTGATTGTTGTAGTAAGTGCGTCGACAGCATATACAAACATACTCTGGTTTTTCAGCACATTCTGTCTTAAATTTTGTAATCTCTTCTTCAAAACTATCAACTGTAGTATCTGTGTCCTGTTCTGCAACTCCTCCTGTTATCAATTCTTCAATATCCCTACAGTCCTGTTCTGGACCAAAGAAACTAAACTGCATATCATCACAAACCTTTTTCAACCTCTACCACAGTACTATGCAAAAGTGCCCTATTCATTTCTCCCAAACATAAAGGAGGTGTTTTCACATAATACAGCCTTCTAACTAAAGTTCACATTGTTGAGTGGTGTACAGCTAACATACTAAAAAGATTAAAGGTGCTTTGGCACACTTTCTTTGAAAAGCAAGCTAGTGAGTGTCCCTGCAAATTAGTATGCTTTCTCAGCATGCAAGGATCCAAACCCTCAAAGTACTTATTTTGTATTTTAAACTTCACCTTAAAAATATATGTAGGAATTTCCTTAATATATCAATGGATTGCTGTCTAATACTACAAGCACTACTACAATTATATTTGTGTACAAGGGCCTGACTACACCTCCCTTGTACCTCTTCTGCAATAACTTCTTATACATTTCTCGGTACCATCACCTATTTTGCTATAGGACTGCCATTCTTTATTTCATAACATCCTTACCTTACCATAAAGCCTTACCTCTTCCTTACACTGCACCCATGCCACCAGGGAGTACTCTGATGTAGCGAGAGACATGCAGAACCTTGGCAAGTAGCTTTTTAAAAGCCAAGCCAAGTAACAGTAACCTGCACACACAGGCCCCACCAGGGCAAACCTGCAGCATGTTTGAAGAGCTACCTCCGTCCGTGGGTGGCACAACCAGTGGTGCAGGTCAATAGAGGAGAATTTGAGTTACATACCCTAGGTATATGTCTTAACCTGGACAAGGGACTTACAGCTAACTCAAATTAGCCGATCATGTATACAGCAATCATGTATACATCAATCACCAGTATGTATATGACAAGCACAGTGCTTTGGCACTAAATGGCAGTGTCAAAGACTCTCAAAGTCCTAAGGCTAGCACATAGATCAGTGGAAAACCAGGAGGGACACATGCAAGAAGTCGTGGTAAAGTACCCTAAAAAGGGCAATTTCCAACACCTTGACAAAGTGGAAAGCACCCTAAGAAGGGCGATTCCAACACCTTGACAAAGTGGATGGTCCTTTTTTATGCCAAAAATGAGTAAATTGGGGCATTCCGAGCTTGCTATTCAGCCCACTGAATAATTTTTATTCTTATAAAAGACTAAGGGGGATATTTACAAAGAAGTGGCGGGGTGAGGCATTAGCCGTCATGGCTTATCGCCTAACTCCGCCACTTCAGAAACGCATGGCTGCACCATATTTACAAGAATATGGTGCAGCCTTGCATTTCCCTCTGTGCTGGCACTACACTTAGTAGTGTAGCACCAACACAGGCACCCTCGCACAATAGTGCAGGTGCATCTGCGTGCAGGGGAAGATTGTTTATGTATAGGAAGGTCCCTCTTCCCCTTCCTGCACATAAACAATCTTGAAATGCCATTTTATCACTTCTATGTGTGCTGCTTAATGCAGCACACATAGAAGTTACAAAATGTCATTTTTTTAAAAGATTGTTTATATGCAGGAAGGGTCACCTTCCTGAACATAAAGAATACAAGGCGTTTTGCTTTTTTCTTGTGTGCTGCACAAGGCAGCACACATGGAAAAAGAAAAAATGAGGAGAAATAAAGCATTTCTCCTCGTTTCGCCAAGTTAAGACCAGGTTTTCCCTGGTCTTAATTTTGGCGCTGCCTCCTATTTATGCTGCCCTTGTAAATAGGGGACAGCGACAAAAACAATGGGTGTTGTGGTGGAACGCCCATGGCAAACACCCTAAGCATAGCGTGAAAGGGGGCCTTATTTATAAAGCAGCGTTAAGCCACGTTAAGTGGCTTAACGCTGCCTTATAAACAAAGCCCCTATCGCCATGGAAACGTCACTAAAAGTGGCATTTCCGTGGTGATAGAGGCTTGTAAAAATGCTCCTAAGGGGCATATTTACAAGGAAGTGACGGAGCGCGGAGTTAGCCTCCTTGGCTTAACACCGCACTCCACCACTTCTGAAACGCAGGGCTGCACTATATTTACAAGGATATGGTGCAGACCTGCGTTTCCCCCTGGGCTGGCGCTAAATTAGTCCCCTTCCAACAACGTAGACACCCTTGCACCATAGTGCAAGGGTGCCTGCGTTGCAGGGGAAGATATTTTTTGTGCAGGATGGTGTCCCTTCCTGCACATAAACAATCTGAATTGGCGTTTTCTAACTTCTATGTGTGCTGCTTAATGCAGCACACATAGAAGTTGCAAAACGTAATTTTTTTAATGATTGTTTATGTGTAGGAAGGGACACCTTCCTGCACATTAACAATCAATATCCTTTTGCTATTTCTATGTGTGCTGCACAACGCAGCACACATAGAAACAGCAAAAACGAGGAGAAATTAAACATTTCTCCTCGTTGCGCCAGGGTAAGAGCAGGTTTTCCCTGGTCTTAATTTTCGTGCTGCCCCATATTTACGCCACCCTTGTAAATATGGGGCAGCGTCAAAATCAATAGGTGTTGCGGTGGAACACCCACCACAACACCCATTGCCCGCCCTTTTCACGCTAAGTATAGCGTGAAAGGGTGCCTTATTTACAAGGCAGCGTTAAGCCACATTAAGTGGCTTAACGCTGCCTTGTAAATAAGGCAAAGCCCCTATCACCACCACAACATCAGAAAAAGTGACATTGTGGTGGCAATAGGGGCTTGTAAATATGCCCCTAAGAGTATTACTTGGTTCTGGGTTAGAATATACTTCTGATGTCACAGCTTCAAATGGTTTAAAGCAGGGATGTCGTTTATTGTCCCTGTTATTGTCTTTATATTTGGCTGACTTTCCTGAGCTGATTAATAAGGTTGATGCGCATTCTCCAAGTTGGATTCTAAGCCAATTTCTCTATTAATATATGTTGAAGATCTAATCACGATGTAACTCACACCAGTTGGCCTCCAAAAACAGCTAGATGCTCTAGTAGTTTACTCAGGAAAACTTCAAACTGTAAAGAAGTATAATTGTCTAGGGACACCTATTTCTAATAATCTTTCATGGTTAAATCATATAAAGGGACACATTTCTAAAGCCACTGCAGTAGGATTGGTTTTAAGAAATGTTTTAATTGTGTGGGGGGCAGAGACATTTTTTCCCTGTTAAAGATATATGTTTTGAAAATTCTGTCTGTAGTTGTATACTCATTGGAAGCCCACCCAATTGCTGCCCTGAAAAGCTATGCCAGCATTGAGTCTAAACTATGGAAGTTTTACTAAGGACTGGGGCAGTCATCCTCATTGAAATAATTCATTAGAGCTGGCATTAACAAGTATTAATTGCAGGGCTTTTGGTTAAATTCTACACTATGCATATAGGCTTTTTTCGAGTTGCGAAGATCTTATTAAAAAACTTCTATGGGGTGCATTTGTGCATGACTCCGAAAAGGTTTTTACCTTTACAAAATTAATTTGGTATTTGGCTGTTCGACTATATACCTCAGAAGATGAAATCTTTGTGAATAATTTGGTTAAATTCCTCTTATCGAAATTGAAAAACAATTATGAAATGTAAAAGCTCTCAAAGTAATTTAGCGCATTGTCAGCAGATTTCAGGACTACAAATTAACTGTTCATGTATTACTCATGGTACAATGCAATTTTATTTAAAAGCAAACTTAAAACGTCAGGTTAGGAATACCTATGTGGAGTTCAAATCTGGCCTGCTTCAATCAAGTGTAAATCCTTGGGCAAAAGTCAGAGGAGTTCAAGGGCCACTCAGTTGTCAATCTTGTAAGGCCGTAATACAAGATCTAGTTCATGTGAAGTTCTTTTTCCCACGTCTAGAAGGTGTGAGATTTAAGTATGTTGTTCCAATATGGAAAAAATATTCTTGTAAAACATATGATTAGGCATTCTTTTTGATGTTGAATATTTGTACCATCGCAATTTGGAAATTGTTCACTGAGAGACAAGAGTTAATGTAATGTTTGTTATGTTGAAATGAGGTTGGTTGAGTTTATATCTTTTGATTGTCTTCTATATATGTATATATAATTGTATGTAAAAAACTGATTTAAGAAAGCAATGAAGTGGGGGGCATGGCTAGCGCCCAAGGAAGATGGCGGCGTTTCCGTGACTCTCCTCGGGACGGCGCAGAGACTAACGGAGCTAACGGCTTTCTCAATGCCTGCGAGCCGCTGAAAATAGACTCGCAGACGTCATAAATAAAGGAGACAACGAGGGAGTAAGTGTTCTGTCGTGTAACGCTCTGCAAGCCTCATGCTCTCTCTTCACAGTTATGAGTGGGTCCGTCGGTATGACGCCCGCCATTTGGAGCACTTACGCGCTACAGGGAAAGGCAGCATAACGCAGACTTTCTCCTCTGCAATCTTCATAATCAGCAATGCGTTTCCAGGCAATTTAAAGGAGTCTATCTTCCGACATGTTGCTTCCCTAACAATTGTGAGGTATGAAGTATTCACTTTTAGTGCATCTTTTTACTCAAGGCTGCCTCTGCTGGGGTAACAGTTGCCTGTACAAAAAGCGGCTTACACAAAAATTGCCTGAATTCTCTACTTTTCCATGGAATAACTCCATAATCATCTTACACAGCGTTTCCTCACCTGCATTTTTTTTCACTGGTGCTTTAGAGGTGCGCAGCAGTCATTTCCAGCATGCTTATCCATTCGCTGCACTTTCTGAGAGGTCTCACTAACTTTCCTCCTATTACTTAAATATATGTAGTGTTTCTTCACACAAATCACTACATAAAAGTGCTACAAGGTCGTTTTTTACGCCCCGCTCTTCACTGCCTCTTCACTGCCTCCTCATATGGGCAGACTGAAAAAAGCAACACTCTGCTGACGCCTTCAACTCATAAATGTATAATCCGCTTGAATTTCTGCACCCATTTTGCCTCAATGGAAGACTCTTTGAACTCACCACCTAAAGGCGCTTCTTCATCCAGTATCAATGCTCCTTCTGCAGTTAGCAAAGCGCCAACTAAATGTTTGAAAAAAGACCTTCCTTCTCCACCAAAGCAGACCTCGACCGTCTCTATAGACCTTCTTTTAGAAGAAATTTGCGCTTTACGTCCATTTGTAGAAGAGACAAACTCCACATTACAAATTCTAACAGATAGATGGACACGGATGGAAGAAAGCATTACCAGGGTTGAACATAGCAGTGAATCTCTAGGATCATCCTGTTTTAAAGTAGAAGCTCTTCAAGTCCAGGTTATGTCTCTTCAGAAGCAGGTTGAAAACCTTGAAAACAGGAGCAGACGGAATAATCTCAGAATATATGGCTTACCAGAGGGTCCAAAAGGTTCTGATCCTATCACCGTCTTCAAATCGTTTCTCCCAACAGTTTTGAACTTGCCGGAAGGCACTCTTCTTAATATCCAGCGAGCCCATAGATTGGGGCCTCCACATACAGCGTCTTCCAACATGAGAAAATTGAGAGGATTCATACTGTATTTGCTAGAATATACTGATCTTCTTAAGGTATTGTCAGCAGTCAGGTCCATAAAACTAATTTTATGGTCAGGTAACCATCTATTCTTTTCACAAGATTATGCAAAGACCACAGCTGATAGACGCAGAGAATTCCTCGCTATGAGACCAACACTTCGGTCTATTGGGGCACATTTTGGCCTCTTCCACCCTTGTTCATTTAAAGTAACTTATAACAACAAGACTACTACTTATGAAGATCCAGCTAGGCTGAAAAGCTTCCTCAATTCTTGCATTACAGAAACTATGGACACGTCTATAACACATACTAAGTAGTCTGTTCAGTCCTACTTTATGTCTCAAAGTTAATTCTAATAGTTCTGATGACTTCTGTATAAGAACATAGAATTTGTTTTCATTTAACAAAAACTACTAAGCGACCTTACCCATTTTTTCTCTTTACAGGTTTCATCTCCTTATTGTACGACCTGCCCGTTTTGCATGTCGTTTGTTCTGCAGTCCTTCCCGCTTTCCCGCATGGAGTCTGGATGTGTCATTGTTCCATGTGGCCTCATCCCCTCCCACCCCTTATGTGTCTTGGAATTTATGTAGGTATTATATTTTTTCTTCTAGTATTTCTAACATCAAACTTCCTTCTTTCTATGACCACCTTGCTCTCTATCTTTAAACCGTTTCTCTAGAACGTCTTCCACTACCAATTCTTTATTTTTTGTTCTCTCTTCTCTCCCTTTTCTTACCCATTGATTTTCATTGTCACTATATTCGTACTTGTATTATGCTCTATGTTTGATACTATATATTTCAACGCTGGTTTATTTAATTATTTATTTTGTATGAATATTTTATGTCTTTATAAATTTGTCACATGGAATGTCAGAGGCTTAAATTCCCCCATCAAAAGACAACGAGTATTATCATATTTATCTAAATTAGATGTTAATATAGCCTTATTGCAAGAGTCACACCTTATGGAGCCTGAGTCATTAAAACTTAAAAAGAACTGGGTAGGTGAAGTTTTCTTCTCACCTGGTGATGGTAAAAGAAACGGTGTTATAACATTATGTAATAAGGCACTGAATACTAAGCTTTTTTCTCAAGAATCAGGTAATGAGGGTAGATGGCTGCCTACCAATTTAATGATAGGGAAGGCTCCAGTCTCTTTGTTCAATATATATGCCCCTACTAACGGTGATGCTCCTTTTTGGTCCCAATTTTCTCAACTACTAGCAAAATACCCTGCAGAGAATTTTATTCTTGCAGGCGACTGCAATCAAGTGGTTGACCCCTTTATAGACCGAAAATCTAAGTTTTTTTTTACCCCAAACAAAGCGCATAAAGTTTTTCTACAAACTATAAAACAGAGGAACCTAACAGATGCTTGGAGACTCTGCAATCCCTCCTCACAGGAATACACCTACTTTTCCCAACCTCACCAGACTCAATCCAGAATTGACCATATCTTCATTCCACACAATGTTTCTCAATCTTTAAGTTCAGCTGACATAGGCCCTATACTTATTTCTGATCATGCTCCTGTTTGGGTTCAATTGGATATTTTACATCAACCTATGCTACCCAAGAGATGGCGTTTTAATAACTCCCTACTTTTAGACCCCAATTTCAACGCTTCTTTTGTCTCCTTTTTTCATGAATATTTTCAAATTAATCAAACAGACAACATTCCCTTCCATACAATTTGGGATGCATTTAAAGCTGCTGCACGTGATTTTATCATCAGATATGTATCCAGCAAATGAAAAATCTCCGGTACACTTAATGCCAAACTTCTCACTAAGATAAAGAGACTGAGGCATTCCTTTTACACCTCTAAGTCAAAGGAATGTTATTCAGAACTTATAAACGCTAAGATTGAATTTAACAAGGATTCTACTGAAAGCGTTTCCTTATATTTACTGAAAACCAGTGCGAAATTTATTGGGGCCAAAACAAATCAGGTAAATTGTTAGCTAATTACCTCAAGATTAAGCAAAACAAACTCCAAATTGAATCCATTATTGATGCAAATCAAACACCAAAACTCAGAGATTCCAACATTTTACAGGAGTTTGTACAATTTTATAAATCCTTATATACACCAGAGAACTTACCTTCAGACACAGACATATGCAATTATCTTTCTACGATCCAGAAACATGCTGATCCCCCAACAAATTTAGACCTTTTGGAATCCGATATAACACAGATGGAAATGCTTGACGCAGTGAAGGCTCTCCGAAAAGATAAAGCCCCAGGTCCAGATGGTTTATAGTTGAATTTTATTTGCACTTCACCCAAATACTTCTTCCACACTTACACACTCTTATTTCCTCCTTTATCAAATCACGCAATTCTTCAGGCTCCTTCTTAGAGGCCCTAATTTGTCTCATTCCAAAAGAGGGCAAGGATTTGCGCTACTGCAAAAATTATAGACCCATTTCCCTAGTCAATGTGGACTATAAAATCTTCTCAAAAGCATTAGCCCTTCGACTCGAATCACATCTCCCTCAACTGCTCGACAAGGAACAATCAGGTTGTGTCAAGGGGCGAAATATCACTGATAACACACGTTTGTTTTTTGATATTTTATCCAAAACATCAGATTATTCGGAACCCCTTGCTGCGATTGCCCTGGACACAGAAAAGGCCTTTGATAGAGTTTACTGGCCCTTTCCTTTCATACTCTTAAATGGTTTGGATTTGGCCCAAAAATTATTTCCCAAATTTCTTTACTTTACTCTGAACCCAAAGCCGCTATTTTCGCTAACGGCCTTACTTCCCCCTATTTTACTCTAAATGGAGGATTATGTCAAGGCTGTCTTCTATCTGCCTTTCTTTTTAATTTAGCACTGGAACCAATTTTATCTAAAATTCGACAAAATCATTCCATAACAGGATTCATCTCTGACACTCAACAGATGAAGCTAGCAGCATATGCAGACGATATATTAATTTTCCTCTCTCAACCACAGCATGCACTCCCAGCATTTTTGAAAGAGGTTGACTCCTATAAGATGGTATCTGGCTATAAACTAAACAATGAGAAATGTGAATATTGCCCTTAACCAAATATCCTTTTTAAGGAGGATTTCTCGACCTCTAACTTTACATGGAACCCTCAACACATCAAATACCTTGGCTTGTGGTTCACCCCATCTATTAAGACATCCATTTCCCTAAATTTTGATAAATGTCTAGATAAATTAAGCACACTCACTACGAAATGGCACTCTCTTTATCTGTCTTGGTGGGGTCGCCTAGACACCATCAAAATGATGCTGACTCCTATCATACTCTACATCATATCCAATATTCCAATATCCATACCAACTAAGTTTTTTCATAAAATTAACTCCATCCTCTTATCATTTTTATGGAATAACAAAAAATCTAGAATGTCGCTGTAAAAATTGTCACATCCAAAATCGGAGGGCGGTGTAAACTTCCCTGACTTTCCTAAATATTATAAAGCTTTCCAACTGAAACAGCTATCCAAATGGGTGTCTGATTCATCATTAGACTTCCCGCTATGGGTTGATCTTGAGAAATCATTTCTATCACCCAACTCATTTCATGAATACCTATCCTTCACTCATAAACCGCAGAAAATGTCCACACCAGTCATTAAATACTCCTGTAAAGCATTAGGCACTCTCCTCCATTCTGCTCCGTACGATCTTGATACCTTTCGCGCCCCCACAATCTGGCACAACAAATATATACTCGTCAAAAATAAACCCATTTACTGGAAAACTTGGAGAAATAAAGGATTACTCTGGGTACATCAACTATTTGAACAAGACACAATTCTTACATTCTCAAAGGTGCGCTCTCTCTTTCAATTACCTCTTTCCTTTCAACACAAATTTTCAGTTTTACGATCTGCAATTCTCGAAGCATTCATTCACTTTCAATCTCTAAGCCCCTCATCCTCCCTGATCGACTCTACATGGTATAATTTTCTCCACATAAACCCCAAAGCCTCTAGTATTTACTCTCACTTGACACAATACTCCACTAACAGGGATAAAAACAAAACAGAACTTTCTTGGGAAACTGATTTTGACACAGAATGGTCCATCTCCCTTTGGAACAAGATATGGGCAACAATCAGGAAATCATCCAGAGCAGCAAACACTACACAAACTCTTTTCTTCATTTATAATAGACTCCTCTTAACGCCCACAACCTTACACAAAATGCATGCTGAAATTCCTTACACTTGCTGGTCGTGCTCCCTTGAACACGCTGATTTAAAACACTTGCTATTTGCATGTCCATACGTTCTTAAATTTTGGAAACAAGTTTAGACTCAAATTAACACTATCCTTAATGCCACAGCCCCCTTTTCACCCAACAACATTTTTCTTGGGAACTTATCTATCGATTGGAAAATGGGACAATCACAAATACAAATCATTGTTGCTAGCAATTGCTTTTCAAAAACAACAGTTGATGGACAGAATGCAGAACAATGTCATACATTCACCCCAGTACAGAGATCTGGGCCTAAATCCATCGTTTTTTTGCTCACCATGCCATTCCAGTTTGAACCCAGCCATATGCAAATCAGTCTTGACCCTGTGCCTCATGGGAACAGTCCAGCCCGAACTGCCAAGCCAGGTCCTCCCTGGACTGGAAACAAGCATCCTAGGACCGGTTTCGGGGTTTCACCCCTCTTCAGCCAGGATAGCTTGATTCCAGTGGCATGGAGAGCACGGGACCCACGTCTGGGCATACCTGTCCCACTCGGGTGACAAATGCAAAAACAACAGTTGATGGACAGAATGCAGAACAATGTCATACATTCACCCCAGTACAGAGATCTGGGCCTAAATCCATCGTTTTTTGCTCACCATGCCATTCCAGTTTGAACCCAGCCATATGCAAATCAGTCTTGACCCTGTGCCTCATGGGAACAGTCCAGCCCGAACTGCCAAGCCAGGTCCTCCCTGGACTGGAAACAAGCATCCTAGGACCGGTTTCGGGGTTTCACCCCTCTTCAGCCAGGATAGCTTGATTCCAGTGGCATGGAGTTCCGTCCATCATCCCCTTTTGTAGCAATTGCTTTTCAGCAGATTACAAAGAATTGGAAGGATACATCTAAATTATCATATTTAACTTGGTGGTACGCTGTTTGCCATAATCACAGATTAGATACAGCCTTTGTATATCCTATATCTTCTGCTAAGAAACATTTACAACTATGGTCTCCTGTCACACAGTTTTTAGATAATAGTGCAAAAAAATCCTTTGCTCCCATCCCCTTACTACAAGACGTTGTTCAGCCTCCCTGACTTCCCTTATATTGACATTGTTTACTATGTTATTTCTGTATTACTCATACGATTGCATCCTTCTAGTATATTAAGTCTTTCTTCTTATTTCTTCTTACATTAAGATTTCCAAGAAGCAGCTCTTTATATTTCTCAATGTATTTTGTTTCTCCCTCCCAAACAAAATATGTAATATTAATATTTCTTCCCATGTAATATTTGATGTTTAATTGTACGAAGTATTGATGTTCACTTAGTTTCTTTCAGTAAACTTACTTTTGAAACTTAAAAAAAAAAAGCAATGAAGTATGAATTAATTATTGCATGATGCACTTTGTTTTGTTTAAACATTTATAAGTATTTTTTTTAATCTGTGCTGGGGGATGCTTGAAGGATTAGAATTGATGGGTAATAAATAAATTCCGTCCCAATAGAAAAGTAGAAATCTGCTATTTTCTTTCTTTATTTATTCAGATTTGTCCCTATGTTCAGGCCATTATACCTGATAGTTGAATTTATATGCCTGGCCATGGCAGAACCCCCTAAACTATCTGATACACATTTGTTGAGGAGGAAACAAATAACACTGATGAACCAGGAGACATGACACCAGGAGGTAGCGTATGTTGTGGAAGCAGACGAGATGAAATGCCTGCAATCAAGGAGGACAGGAGATTACATAGATTTCTCTGCTGTTCAGTTAGCATCTCTCAGAGTGCATTCATCTCACATACTAACTGCTGCACATCCCAAGCGATCGTTAATTAAAGAACAACTACTTGCCTCATGATCACCTTGAAAGCAACCATTGAGACATAATCAGGTGGAAGGGGCTGGGCAACACATGAGGGCTTAGGGTTGTCAGGGACAAAAGTGTCCTTCAACTGCTGCTGCTGTTCTGGCAGGGTAGGAGAAGGTTGAGCAAGGAGTGTGGCAGGATCCCCCTTTGTTTGAGGTCCTCTGAGTTAAGGAAAGAATGGTTGCTCAAAGGCAGGCATACTCTCCCTGCTTGTTGTAGGTATTGTAGGTATCTCCTCCTCACTGTTCTTCTGCCCACCTTGAAGTCAAGGATCTTGTTCTTTTCCCGGGTCGCCTGTGATTGTTGTTCGCTAAAAAGGAATGAGAACAAAATACCAAATTATGAGTGCATATGTCTAACACCTCATATACATACAAATACTTTTCACAGATATAACATCAATAAATGAGAGAAAATTGAGATTTTGAAGACTCTGACCACCCTATGTCAAGATAATGTGTAAGGAAAGTCAAACATTTGTCACAATGGTAAAACGTATTTCAACTATTTAAAAAAATATTTAGTCATGATTCCCAAGCTTTCAGTGCAAGCCATTTTGTGGAACAGAGACACATATGCAAGCTGTCTGGAACAATTGCCTCTTCAGTTTTCATGGAATTTTAAAACTTTATAGAATATGAAATAAAAATGTGTAGATCTATACAAATGTTTTATTTAATGATTGAAGTTTAAAAACATAAAACCGCTGCATGTGCGATCGCAAGTTAAAATTACCCAGTGTGACAGAGTAACAGAAATCAATCTTCAAGATGGGGTAAATGATGGTATATGGACCCAAAAGATTAAACTTTCCACTGTGCCAACATAACATTACTATTTAAACATACATGAGCTCAACTTCTAAAAACATATGCAAAATGAACAATCGTTCAATGCATCTGTTTAACATAATAATATATGTAACAAAAAACATGGACATTAGCAGAAAATACTAGCATGCAGGCATGACGGGACAATACTTTCAAAACACATGTACACTTATAGTATCATACAGATATTACACATGCCACCTCTCTGCTGCCTGAAAGATTCCAGCAGTGGGTGGAGTATTGGCCAAGCTGTTCCCAGGAACCTCCTGTGCACTGTTAACATTCAGGGGTGCTGTACAATTGGGTGGCAGTACAGGTAGAGCAGGTTCTGGGCCTTAATACAAGGCCAGCACAGAATTTCCTCTGAACGCTTGTGACAATCATTTCCTTTGTGGGCATAGACACCTACTGCACTGCGGC